>BLBF01000022.1:45162850-45235194 GCA_015471245.1 Laticauda colubrina
TGGTGCTGGTGCTTCTGCTGGTGCTTACTCTGCTGGTGCTGCTCCTGATGCTGCTGGTGCTCCTGGTCCTGCTGGTGCTGCTGGTGCTTACTCTGCTGCTGCTGATCCTGGTCCTGCTGGTGCTCCTGGTCCTGCTGGTCCTGCTGGTGCTTACTCTGCTGCTGCTGATCCTGGTGCTGCTTTTGCTGCTGCTGCTGTTGTTGCTGCTGGTGGTGGTGGTGGTGTGGTGGAGGTGTGGTGGAGAACCTCCACCATGAGGGCCCAGAAGGCCTTGCCAGAGGGAGGAAGAGGCATATGCGAGATAGGGAGAGGAGGCAATACTCCATCAAAGAGGAACATGAGGATGAGGTGCTCGAATGGCTGAGGGAGAACGAGTACCGATGGCGGAAGGGACACAGGCTCTATTGAGTCACCAAGAGGAAGCAGGCGGCTTGGAGAGAGAAGGCGGAGAGCCTGGGCTACATTTTGGAAGTCCTCCTCGGGTGGTGGAAGCACATGCACACCTGGTACGGGAAGCTGCACCTCAAGAAGTCTGGCCAGGCCGCGGTCAAGCTCACTGACCGGGAGACCTATGTGATGGCCAAGTGCAGCTTCTTGGAGGGTGAGATCTGCCAGCGAGGAGCAGCCCCTCTGCCTACCCTCTCTCTCAGGCAGCCCACAGAGAGCCAGTCCTCTTCTGGCCAAGAGTCAGCTCCTGTGTCTAGGCAGATATCTATGGACCGTCCCACGACGGAGACCCCCCCCCCCGACAGCTGCACTGCCCGTGGCGGAGCACGTGGAGGACCCCCTGATGCAGTGGGAGCAAGGAGAGGGCACTTCCAGCAGAGACCAACCCACACCCACCTCCAGCTCCACCTCCACAGAAAGCAGGCAGAAAGCCAGACTAGAGGGGCAGAGCCACACTGTCCTGCTGGAGATCAGGGACACCATCAAAAGCAGCGTAGATCTCCTCTCTCAGCTGGTACACACCGACATAGCATCCTCAAACCGAAAGCCCTTCCTCACCTACGTCAACCAGACCCTCATGGACATGTCCGAATCACAGTACCAGGTGATAAAGGACAGGATCACCGGTCTTCTGCACAACCTTCCAGGCCCAGTTGAACCTGCTCCGACCCAGTCCAGGTCTGCTCCTCCACCCCAGGTGATGTCACAGCCCTTCCAAGGCTTTCCACAGGCCCTCACCCACCAAGGCTACGGCTACCAGGAGTTCCAGCAGCACAGGCAGCCCTTCCCAGTCCAGGCACAGGTACATCGAACGCCGATGCCGCTGATGCCACCAACGCCACAGATGCCACCGCCACAGATGCCACCCACGCCACAGATGCCACCCACGCCTCACCTCACTCAGCTGCAGACCAGACAGCCCCACTACACTCCTCCTTCCTCCACCCCACAACCAAGCCCGGCCTCAGAACATCTGTCATTTGTCTTGGGACTGACACCCCATGTCATGGAGGAAGGGGCTCTCAACATCACAGGACTGAGCCAGCTCTCTGAGAGCTTCCTCCATAAACCATCCCCCGTTTTCCTCTCGGGGCCAGGCACCCCAATGGCGCCTCAGACCAGCACTCCAGCAGCAGCCACCTCCACAGCACCTGAACCCTTCACCCCTGAGACTATGGGCATGCCTCAGAGTGACTGAGAAGAGTGCCAAAGACTGGGTTGCTACCTGTTTACTTTATCTTTGCTTGGGACACTTTACTTGGGTCATTTTGCTTTTACAGTTTGTTATTAATAAAGTTTATCTTTGCTTCACACACTTGGTTCAGTTCTTTTAGGAATAAAAGTCTTGGTGGAAACTTTTAGAAATGGTTTAAGCCTCTGCATGCTTGTGGGATGGGTAAGGATAGCAGTGGGATGGGCAGGGATACCTGTGGGATGGGTAATAGCTATGGGATGGGCAGGGATACCTGTGGGATGGGTAATAGCTGTGGGATGGGCAGGGATACCTGTGGGATGGGCAGGGATACCTGTGGGATGGGTAATAGCTGCGGGATAGGTAAGGATAGCAGTGGGATGGGCAGGGATACCTTTGGGATGGGTAATAGCTGTGGGATTGGTCAGGATAGCAGTGGGATAGATAGGCCTCCAGTGCAAGCATAGTGGGAGTGCATGGTCCACCCTCCCAGGTGCCACACTATGGCCCTTTATTATCAATAACAATGTAATCATTCATCAACACATTTCAACATAAACACAACTCTTTATTAAATGCCCTGTTCATTGTAAGGCCACTCAACATACATGGCACAATCTCATCAGTGTTATGAGACAGGCTGAAGGAAGCATCCATTAAGCATCTACCATCCTGTCTTGCCACTCCACCGCTCCAGCTGGGGAGTTGCACCAGTGTTTCAGGAGGTTGCGCTGCTTCTTCCCTTCGTGTGAAGCTCTGTTGGGGCCTTGCACATCCACAGTGTCTATCAGGTTTCGCCCTTGCCTCCATTCACCAGGCTCCATGTCCCCATTGCCTTGTTGGTGGTCCACAAGCCTGTTCTGCAACACTGGGTAGCGGGTGCACATGAGATTGTGCAGGAAGCAGCAAGCTTCCACGATGTTCCTCACGGTCTCTGGGCGATGCTGCATGGTGGTGAGAAGTACCTGGAACCTGTTGGCCAGGATGCCAAAGGCGTTCTCCACCACCCGCCTTGCCCTGGACAGCCTGTAGTTGAAGATCCTCTCTTCACAGGTGAGGCATCTGGAAGTGTACGGCTTCATGAGGTAGGTTCTGAGGGAGAAGGTGTCATTCCCCACGATGAAGTAGGGCACATCTTGTGTGTCGTTGGGCAGGGGATCTGGATCTGGGAAGCCTATGATGAGGTTATGTTCCAGCCCCTCCTTGAGGTGACTGGCATTGAATACCTGGGCATCTGAAGATGACCTGTTGCCTGAAGCATCGATGTACATGAACTTGTAGCCAGCATCGACCATGGCGAAGAGGATGATGCTGAAGAAGCCCTTGTAGTTGTGATAAGTGGACCCTGAGTTGGCTGGAGCTTTGCAGGCCACGTGCTTCCCATCTATGGCTCCAATGGTGTGGGGGAAGTTCCACTTCTGATACCACTGCTCTGCAACTTTCTTCCAGCCTTCTTCAGTGGAGGGGCACTGGAGGAGCTCCTCCATGTATTCTTCGATGATGGCCTGCACCACTTCTCTGACCACAATGCTGATGGTGTTGTGTGGCATCCTCCAGCCGTACTGCATGCTCCTGTATGTGGTCCCGGAGGCCAGGTGGCACAGAGTCAGTGCCACCTTGAGCCCAGGGTCCAGGCTGGGCGGGAAGTTGGTGTTTGCCTTGGTCAACCTGGGTCTCAGCCGCTCCACAACTTCGTCAAACATGGCTGGCGGCATCCTCATGAAGTTCTGCAATGCACGAGAGTCTTCGTTCCTCAGCTCCACCATCAGCTTGTTATACAGTCCGTACTCGGCTCTTCTCGCGATCCATCTTCAGACCCAGACACTTCTTGGGCGCCTCCTTTTCTTCGCATAGAACAGGTGAAAGAGCCTGTAGAGGGCTTCGCACTGTTGTAGAATGATGGCGGCTACCAAAAGGAGTGTGTGATGATCCATGGTGGAGATGACTGGATGCTGTGGAAGAGCAAGAGCAAGATGAAGGCTGAAGAAGTCTGCACCGCAGGGCTGCTGGACTGAAAGTGAGATCCAGGTGATTTCTCCCCCTTTTTATAGTAAATATAGGTTTTCCACTAGATGTCCTTTTGCATCTTCTAGACATCCTGCAGACATCCTAAATATCCGAGATACGTCCCCTATACGAACGTTTTTTCTATTTTAATGCTTTGTATGCGAGCTGCATCCGCTTTCATCTTTTCTACGTCCCTGCTACTAAAGCTGCGTGTCCGTTCCACGTCCGTTTTGCTTCCTCCCTGTGTCTGTTTTCCGCTGGAGCGAATGCGAGTTGCGCGGATGCGCAGCGGATGCCTAGCGGATATAGCGGACGCATAACGGATGACTACGGACGTATAACGGATGTTCCCCGTATGCGTAGTGGATGTATAACGGACGCATTGGATACTTTTTCCGCTCAAAAAGTTTTGTGCAGCTCAAAACTTTTTGAGCGGATGAAATGTCAGTAGATGGATGCTGGACGGATAGAGAGTATGAAAAACAGACGCAGTGAGTACAGAACGGATGCATCGCGTTAACCAATGGATGGCAAGTGTTTATCTCCGTTTTACATCCTCTTTCCATCCGTTGGTGCTGTGTGACAGGGGCTTAAGAAAGAAGTTATTATGACAGAACATCTATCAAGTAGCATTTTCTTTCAGGCTTGTGCAAAAAGAAAGGTGACTGTTGTAAGGAGTAAGTTAGAAATACTGTGCTTGTAGATTAATAATTTCCCAGCCAGTTTCGAAGCTTGCATAGCCCTAATAAGTAAGATTTTAACTTTCTGCTGCCTTATATGAAACTAAACTATCATTTATTGTTCAACATACCCATCTTCCAGCATGTAGAAATCATTGCACAGAAATAAAAGCCTAAAGGGTGTAGCGCAAGAAGCTACAGAGTTCCTTGTGTGTATTCTAGGGATAAAGATTCTTATCAATTAACTTGGAAATGTTGCATGTTCTATAATGTTAATTTAAATAAATAGTCACCCTAACAGTGCAAGCTGCTGATGATTTGAGCAATGATACATAGAAGGAGATAGATAGATAGATAGATGGATGGATGGAGAAAGGGAGGGAGGGAGGAAAAGAAAGAAAGAAAGAAAAGAAATCGTTTTAGCTAGGCAGACTGGGGCTGGATTCATATATTTCACTAAGCCAAACATTGTTTGATGATGCTTCACTAAACATACCAGAACTGTATTTATACCCAACCCTTTCATTCTGGAAAGTTCTCAAGGAGACTACCAACATTTAAAAAACCCAAACACAAGCATTAATACTTTGATCTAAAATAGCTTAACCCTTCAAAATCTAGCAAGAGAGGTATGTCTTTGTACATTTCCAAAAGGCTGAGAGAATGGAAGGTAAAAGCTGATGTGTTCCGTGGCATGGGAGCAACTCACAGCAAAGCCTTTCTGGTGTGCCAGAAAGATGGGCTATTAACAATGGAGGGAAGTTGAACATCCTTCAGTCAGATTCTCCACTATTTTGGGCTTGAAATGTCAGTAAGTTAAAGACCCCTCATTATCAGAAATTATCAACACCTTCAATTGTGACACATAAACAAGTATGTGCACCGGGCAATCAGGACAAATCTTTGCATCATATGAGGCCAGTTATAAGATGAGCTGAACTGTTTTGTACCAATTGCAGCTTTCAGATATTTTCTTTAGTGTCCCCATGTTGCAGAAGATGAGATAAACCAATACATCAACAAATCTGAGGATCTGAGGGTTTCCAACTATCAAACCAGGAATAATTCTTCCAAGTTCCCTTCATCTGGAATCTAATAATAAAGGAACTTTCTAAGGGAACACAACCTTATGATTAGCATCTTGTTCTTGATTTAATGCTAGCTCCTTCATCCAGCCTAATCTCAAACTTAGGCAATTTTCAACATATCTGTCTACTTTCTTATAGATGAGTGGTAAGGAGCACCCCACAAGTCTGGATGACCTCCCCAAATGGTTCATTCAAAATGTTGAACAGAATGACACACGATGAAACCCAGAAGGGCACCGTGAGTCAGCAGCTGTCTTCTCTCAGCATTATTTTCTAAACATGGCACAATGGGAAGAACTGGGATCACTGCAAAACTTTATCTGCAGTGCCCAATTTTACCAGGCAATCTAGAGATGAATAATAGTTGATAGTTCTGAAACTAGCAAGTTTGCATTCCAGCGCACCTTTTAGTGAGACACTCCAACTGTACAATAAAGGGCATGTTCCAGTAGCCGTAGTAGCCACATAGATCAAACCATTAATTTTGTAAAATCCTTTCCATAAAGTGTACTTGCACAACAAAGAGAGCCTTAAACTTGTCAGAAACTTTTTTGCCAGATGTATTGTATGAACTCAGAAAATTGGGCAATTAAATAAACAACGGAGCCTTTAACAAATAATATAATCATACAGCCATGAAGGAGACTTGGAAAATGGTGATACTGTGACATGTCTACCTACAAAGATATAGAATTCTACAAGCCATGATATTCCTGTAATATTATATGGAAGTGAAAGTTGGACTTTAAAGAAGCAGGATAGCATTGACCCTTTTGAACTTTGGTATTGGAGAAGATTGCTGAGAATATCACAGATAAATAAATAAATTAAAGCCTATAAATTAAAACAATGGATTATTGAATATATCAGCACAAATAATGAGGCTCAAATTATACTGCTTTGGATACATTATGCAAAGACCTAGCTCTCTGGAAAAGCTGGAAAGAAATAGAAAAGGACAAACAGAACTAACTGGATGAAACAGTTTCAGCACTACTAGGGCATTGTTGGGAGACCTGAAAGACCAGTTCAGGGATAGATTCTTAGATAAAATCTATCTATGTGATTGCTAGAAATCAATGCCTTGATGGCACATAATCAATCATACAGTCTAAAAGTTTTATGTAAAATAAGGTTTAGGGGCATTTGAGAAAAATAAAATCCAGCTGTTGGCTCTCCCAATCCTGCAGTTTTTTTGTTTTTTTTTTAGGATGCCTGTGAAAATTCAAACAAGCAACAAAACAAATTATCTGCCTTCTCCTCTCTCCATGACCGAAGCATACTCCAACCATAATTTTTAAAAAATTAAATTGCTGAATATTTGATTATCACAAGAAACAAGCACAAGATTCCTGGTATATGTATCAAACCAAAACATTTATTTTCACACAAAATTCATCTGAATACTTCATTCGATGCAATGGAATCAAAGCCAAACAAATGGGACTTTTTAAATAACTGACACTTCTTACTGAGGCCAGAAATTGGTTAGAAGAAACAGAACTGCTTCATATTGGTTGACAGACGATTCCGAATATTATGATAAATAGAATCTCACGTTTTAGAGGCAAGTCTTTTGTCTGAGTTTGTGTTCAAAGAAACATTCTAATCCAAGTGGCACATAGTTCTGTCTTTGGCATCACATATCACATTAAGCGACAATGAGTTTGTTTGGCAGTGTTTTAATGTAACGCCTATAAACTCAAATCACTGTCATATAAACCAGATTTCAGAATAGCGAAATATATCAGCCTGGACTCGAATTGTGCACAAACCCCAAAACGGAAGAGGCTTTTTCTCCGGTAAGGATTTCATTATTGCCCCTTTTTTTTTCCCGCAGAGGACAAGCTGCCCCCAGCCAGGAGACATTCGCCATCTCCCTTGGGCGTGGCGCCAGACCTGACTTTCATCCCGAGTTCCCTCTGTCGAGGATTTTTCAATTAAACCAACATTAATCCGTGACCAATTAGAGTGCAAAGGAAGGAAACAAACGGAGCTCCAAGCCAATGAAGGTTTAGGAAGGCAGGCCTCCGGGTAACTGAGGGCCAATAAGGGCACGTTAAAGGATATGTTGAAAACGAAAGTTCCGACTTTGTAAACATCGCAGGGTGACGACTTGAAGCGTTTATTGCAACGCCTTTCATTGAAAAAAAAATAAAAAAAATACGGGGTCTTCTGGAAAAGGTCTCGGCTGGGCGACCGCAGGAAAACAACCGGCCGCTGCCGAAACTGCATTTTATTTTTCCCCTAAGATGATGCCGAGTGTGAAAAATGCTGACCGGGGCAGGCAAAATTGCAGGCACTGATTCACATTTAGGACCGGTCCTTTTCATGGCTACGTTCTTTGAATGTAATCCAATAAACCCACACCAGGCCGTGCTGTTCAGATTTTCCCAACCGTGCGAGAGAACCCGGAGCCCGGGAAATTCTGCCTGTTTCTGAGCTGCAGAGAAAGTCTGGCAAGAACGCGTGGCGGGAGGGAGGGAAATGCGGGGCAAAAACCTGTGCTTCCTGACTGGAGTTAACGGAGTTGGTGCACTGCAGGGAGGGTGCCCCCCCCCCTTTTTTTTTTTAATTTCTTTTGCAGCTCCAACTTGACAAGACGACGTTCCCTTTGGGTTCAATTGTGAACACTGCTGTTCGAGAAACTTCCCACGGCTCCCACCTTGCGGATGCCAATTAGACAGATAATTTGGTTTTAAAAGGGTGGCTGGTCCGCTGTCCTCTGCAGAAACAAAATGCATTCTGAGACAGAGGCTGGGCGTCTGTTGAAAAGCGCCTTCACGAAGGGGAGCCACGGGGATTTCACAAATAAGGCGCCGGTCCACTGATGCTACTCGGGCTTTTGCAGTCCGCGCTTTGCCTTCCTCAAAAATAAGGGCAATTCGGTGCCACGGGGAACGCTCGCAGGGGAACGCGTGCAGGGAGGGAACCGACAGCCCTTTCGCCTTTTCTTTTGTGCGTGTGAGAGAATTGTGATGCCATCGCTCCAGGGCTGATCTCTGTACTGCGCCAACACCGAACGTCGTCAGTCGGGTCAACACACCAGAGAAAAGAAAAAGAACGAGCCCCCCCCCTTTTTTTTGGGGGGGGGGGCAATTTCCCCCTCTTCTCTCGTTGTCTTATTTCCATCCGTTTCCCTTTCCTTGAAGGAAATAATAAATAAATAAAGCCTGGCGTTTCACCCCCCACCCCCGGCACGCCAAGTCCGAGGCTGGCCCTTTTTTGTGTTTAGTAGGCCCTGCGGTGCGAATCCGGGCTGATTTCACGCTCGCGCAGGTTCCTGTGGGGGTGGGGGTGGGTGGGGGTGGGGGTGGAGCACGCCGCTCGAGCAGGTCTCAAGAAGCAGGAGCGGCTTCCGTGCGGCCGGCTCCTCTTGACAAACTCGCGGCGGCCAGAAGGGGAGGGCGAGGGCTCGCCCGCCCGCCCTCCCTCCCTTCCCTCCCCTCGCGCGCGCTTGGGAAAATGTTACGCAGGTTCTAAAATGGAACGTGAAGCGGCGGCGTGATTGAGCTCTGGAGTGGAGGGGGAGGGGCGGAGTAAGTCAGAGCGAGAACAAACAGCGGTAGCCGGCGCGCAGTTGGATACTTCCCTCAATCTGCGAGCAGCCGCTGCCTCCGCCACCTCCTTCTTCCTCCCTGTATGGAGCTTTCCGCTATTGGGGAGCAGGTGTTTGCTGTGGAGAGCATCAGGAAGAAGCGCGTAAGGAAGGTGGGTGCTGCTTGCCTGCGCCGACTTTGCATTCATTCCGCAGGGCTAGAAAAACGGCGTTTTTAGGGAGGAAGAATGTGCAAGGCTGGATGCCTTCCATTGCTCAGCCGCCTCTTGGGACCTTTGATGACAAACCGTTATTCTAGAGGTAGTTGCTCCTGCTCTGCTCCCGATCCAAAACAACAACAAGAAGCGCGAGCGAAGGGGAGGACCTCATCCTCTCGCCCCCCAGTTTGTACACACGCCGTAGTGCGAGTAGGGGGGCGTGGCGGAACTTCTCGTTTTCCCGCCGGCAGGGGGCGCCAGTGAAGCCCAAGAGAGGGCTGACTCGCAAAAGTGCAGAGAAATGATGGTTGTTGCACGCTTATCACGTGGTGATATCCCTGTTGGAATGTGCACAAGGGTGGTTGCAGCGTTCCCCAGTGCGGGTGTTAGGGCTGACTTACTCATGTTAAAATGTCTTGAGTTTTAACAGAGCTCATCTCCAGACAAGTAACCAATGTCTCTTGGATTGCAAATTTAGAATTGCTGCAGAGTGGGAGTGTTAGAGTAGGGCAGACGTTTCTGCTCGAGGAAGAATAAATATGTCAAAATGGGTGGATGTCATATCAAAAAAAACAAAAACAAAAAAAAACTCTGCCTCTCGGATTGGATCATTTTTTGCTTCCCACGTTTTTGCTCTATAGTCATAAAGTATCCTGATGAACAGAGAAATTGGATATATCTTGGAAGAAGGTTAGCTATTTTCATAAGCTTTAGTGAATTTTGAGATTGTTCTAAGATGACCTGAATATGATTGTTTGGGGTTTTGTTTAATTTTTATCAAGTTATTTAGGCCATAAATATTCACCGTTGCCTGCATGATTTAGCTGCCTTTCAGAGGTGATTTGTGTTGATCAATGAGTTTCTTTGATGTGAAAAATGTCAGATTAGTGTATGAGTTGTGGATTGCAAGACTATATCTTTTTAAAAAAAAAAGCTGTGGATTTTTTTTATAATATGAAGCACAATATCAATAATTTTAGGAGAGAATGAACTCAACAGTTTATCAAGTGCGTCTTAATAAACTGGAAAATAGTATATCAGCTCAAACTTTTACTGCCTCATACTTGTTTGCTTTAAAAAATCTATGCCGATGGCCCTCCATCATGATGGGAGATGAAACCATCACTTCCCTCCTTACTTCCTACCAACTGGATACAAATGATCATGTATGCCTTTTTCTCCATGATTTCTTGTGTTCAGTTGATGGAAGTAAGGAGTAGGCTGGCATTCTGTCCTGTGAACCAATGAGTGTGTGTTTATAGATGGGGAGGAGGCTGAGAATCTTGTGCAGCAATTCCAGCAATTATCTGCACTACCTTAGATAATCTGAGAATCATTCCTGTAGCCCAGTGTTCAGACTATTGCATAAGACCCCTAATTAATTATACTGTAATCTGCTATAAGCAGAGATCCTGTGTGATGTACCAGAAGCCCTTGCAGGCAAAGGGATGAAAGTAGCAAGGTGCTCAAACCAGTCAGCCTCTCTAGCAGGCAGTATTTTTTCCCCTCCCAATTTCTAAACATTCCTTCTGGATCATGTATAGATGGGTTGGTTTGTTGCCCTTGTGGGGCTTTGCAGTTTCTTTATGTGCCTTGGAAAGCCTTTGGATATGCCTTCAGGGCAAGCCCAGGAATTGCAGTTCAGAGTGTGGCGACATTTAATTATAAATACACAGAAATGGGCAAATTGAAGGGTGCTGTTTGTTAGAATAATTTATAGATCTAACTGTTTTTGTGGGGCTTGATGGCACAGTTGATTTTACTACCTTTCCTTTCTCTTTTTCTATAGGGTAAGGTGGAATATCTGGTGAAATGGAAAGGATGGCCCCCCAAGTAAGTTTGGATTATATTTCAAAGGATTTTGTAACCATGATCTGTCTTGTGTTTTATTTTTTCCTCTGTTGGCCTCAGCTTCAAGGAAAGGATCTACTTAGGTTTTTCCTAGTTGATTCTTTTGAACTGAGTTCAACTGATATGTTTAAAAAAAAACAAAAAAACCTCTTGTGGTCTTGTGGCAAATAGTTAAAGAATAGAAGTCCACAGACCCAGTGAAACATATATTTTAAAAATAAAAGGTTATGATTGGAGTAATTATGTAAAAAAGAGTTACTGTTCTTGGAGATAATATATGGGGGCCAAATGGAATGAATAAGGAGCAGATTGTGATTTTGCTCGTTAACAAATAAAAATTTGCTTGCCACCCGTTCATTATTTGAGGTAGTTGTAAGGGGACACTGTATTGGCAGACAGTAAAGAGAAGCAGGTCCACTTATTGTGTGTGATACAGAGAATAGCAGAGGTCTCTTTTATACAGTGTAGAAAAGTTTCCATTTAACTGATCGAAAACTACGATAGAAATGATCTGGGTTCTCTGTGTTTTCACCAGAACTTGTGTCCTTGACAAGATGGTAAATTGGTCAGTGCCCAATTTTATTTTAATCTTAGATATCTGGCAATATAATGCCTTTGTTTTACTAATTCAAATAGCATAGAATCAGCCACATTATTTCTTCCTAGAATGTAGAGTATATGGCATCCATTCAGATAACATTGTATTGTTTAAGCATCTACAAGATCATTGTTTCTTGTTACTAGCATATTGTGCTTTCCAAGAGTTAATTACATTTCAACAGGCATAGTAGTAATCTGTTTTGCAATATGCTGTAGTGTGAAGCAATAAAATCATGTATGTAAAAAAATATAGTCCTATTAATCCAAGCCATAGGGATGTCTTCATTATTCTAGCAAATTGTATTGTAAATATAATAATTTATATATTTCATTGGAAGTTAAAATCGGCCAAACGCCAGTGATTGGCACAATTTATTTTAGGTTCTAGATGGCACAGCTTTATTGATGAAGCATGTGTTTGAAATTTTGAACTAAACAAGGCCTTCTATGTTTAGAAACTTTGCTGCTCAAAGCCCTGGATTTTGGTTCCCTAATCTTGCTCTCACATCACCACTGAACATAGCTGTAGGCAAATAATCTGCCAGGATTTTACTAGGTTCCTGCTAATCCTGGAGTTCAGATTCTGAATGGGCATCAGATCTTGAACAGAAAGGAAGATATCCAAACTATATTTTCTGTTATCAGTACTAATGGTGTTTCTTAGTGTAATCATGGAGGTATTAAATAGGTTTCTCATCCCATATATTGGGATGAGAAACATCCCAAACATCCTCTCAGAATTTTTAGCCTCCCTTTAAATATCGGACTGAAATTTGGTTTAATTCTGTGCGTTATAGAGACTACTTAATTCTATTTCTTAATTCATAATATTCCTCCATTACATCAGAATTTTATAGTTTCAGAAAGCAGCAAAAACCCACCACACAGTATCCTTTGGTGTATTCCCTTTTCATTCCTATTCACTTTAATAAAATAAACCCAAAATCAGGTTTGGTTAGGGTCTTTTAGCTTCTTCTGTTGTGGGGGGAAGCTGAAATGGCTATTAAAACTGCCAGAATCAATTGGAAGTTGGGCTTAAAACTAACCATTGATTTGTGTCAGAAACTCTCTTGCAGATCACAGTTTGTTTTCCATTTGAATGCCCTTTTTTGACAGAAATCTTTGAACATTAAAAATGCATTGTTCTGGGCTCTTAATAATTTCATGAAGGAATTAATTTCTGACGGTACCTATAAATGTCTACTATATTTCATTCTGTGAGATTGGAGGCAAATGGCTGCAGATCAAGATTTTTTGGCTGTTTATTTTGTGACTTTTGTCCTCCCCCCTCCCCCCCAGTATAATTTGTGTGCCTCTCTGAAAGTTGCCTTCATGCCCCACCCATCAGAGCCAAGAGCCAAGAATTTGGTTACAGCTCTGAGTCAGCTGCAAGCTTGTTTACAACTTGAGTTAGAGGAAAGGAGGGGGAAGGAGAGAAGTGATCATATGACTTGTATTTTCCAGAATGCGTGGTCTGCAGTTCTGCTGCAGTCTGGTCCTTTCTGTTTGTGTGGTGGTGTATGCGTTTGTCTTGTGTGGCGAAGTGCACTGTGTTCCTATATGCAGTGTTTTCTTACCGCAGTCAAGCAAGAAAATGAACTGCAGAGGAATGGGCAACACCCATAGGATATTTATTAAAAATTCTGATCTAAGATTTCCCCCACCGCCCAGTGCTGACTCCCTTTTCTTCCCAGGAATTCTTAGTTTGCTCTTTATTCACTGATTAAAAGTGCTGCCAAAATCTCCCCAACAGAAAGGAAGGAAACAACATTACCATTTGTTCAAATGGCATTTTTGGGTTTAATTACTTTTCATTTTGGACATTGGCATAAAAGAGAGATGGGGTGGAGGAAGGGATTTTAAAAGGCTGGATTTAAAGGGGGAACAGAATATAAATGAATGAAAATGAAGCTGAAGATGTTAACTATTTTTAACCTTGTATTTCTTCTATGAGCAGAATCTGAAAGGCATCTTTTAAAGTAAATGTATTGACTTAACATCCTATCTGTTTCCCTCAGCCTCAAGGCAAATAAACAGTTTCCTTGCTACATTTGTCTTCTAGTCAGACATGTGTAAAACTTGTTATTTTTCTATTTCGTATCATAGGCAATGAGCTAGAATATTTTATTTCATAAAATGATTTTTCCATCATCCAGTTTAGCAAAACATTCACAAATAAGAGAAAGAATCTGCTTAATATTTTCCAAGATTGGAATTTGAATTGAGATCAGAGGGTGGACAATCTAAAGCCCTGAAATTTATTTCCTAAATCCAGTAACTCCTTGCTATTGGCCAGGCTGGCTAAGATTAACAGAAATTGGAGATCCAAGTAGCTGAAGAGCAAAAGATTATATTCCCTGGAGATTATATATCTAATGTTATGAGAGGACTCAGTAGCTTCAATAGCCTTGAGATTGACACCCATAGGAGCTGGAGCTCCTGATGGAGTTACCTTTGCTGGCAGGTCAAAACTAGAAAGGGAAACCTAAGAAAAATCCCCTAAGGGATGTTCTGCAGGTGCTAGAAAACAATATGACAAAAACAACCACTTAGGAGGAAAAAAAGCCCAAAATTAAATATGGAAAAAGTCAACAACAAAATAGTTCTGCATTGGTGCCAAGAAAACAATATGACATTGGTTGAAATATTTAAGTATGGGTCTTATCACCTTCCCACTCCAGTCAAAAATACTCCTTTAACTATTAGAAAAAAATGTTAAACACTCAAAACCACATTTGGAAGAGATGATGAAACCCATGCTGAAAGAATCATTCTTTATTTTTAAAGACACACAGTTGTAATGCAGAGCGTGAGGTGCATGAACCAGGGAAAAGAGAAATTGTCAAAACTGAAATGAAGCGTACTAAACAGAAAGTTTTGGATCTAAATGAATTCAGATGGTTCTGATAACACTGTATAATTTCAGGGCATGCAGTTGGACAAAGGGATGTTGTAGGAAGGATTCTAAAATAGACCATTGGCCCATTCATGATGGAACAAAGCCAATTAGAAAAATTACATCTATTACAATTAGTGGCTGTAATAAATATCAATGTTCCATAAAAATATGAGTGTTACAGATGCAATGGTAGAAATCTGGAATCACAGGAAGAGTTGGATTGTGTAAATAAATTATATAAGAGATAAATCAATATATTTCAAAAGATATTGGCAGTGCTAATACCAAAGCAACATAAACATAGGCTTTATAATGACATCAATACATACACAACATCAGAATCAAATCAATTATATAATAAGAAACAGAAGATGGAGAAGTGCAGTTCAGGCAGCCAAGATACTTCTGGGTACAGATTATGGAAATCATGAATATTGGTATCAAAATATACAGGGCAAACCTAGAAAAATAAAAAGCACAATTATGCCAACAGTATAGGACCTGAATAATATAGAGCTAGACTGTAGGATGAGTATGAGAGGCAGTTTAGTGCAATGGTTATCAGACATTAGGCTAGAAACTGGGAGATGGTGAGTTCTAATTCCGCTGACACAAAACCAGCTGGGTGACATTGAGCCAGTCATTTTCTCTCCGCTCTAAGGAGGAGGCAATGGCAGAGCATTTCTGGAAAATCTTGCAAAGAAAACTGCAGGACTTACTCGGTTTCCAAGAATCATACATGACTGAGTAGTAGAAGAAATACGAACAGGATTCAGTGTATTTAAAAGAAAATTTGAGAAAAAGAGACTGAAAAACAGTTCTATAGCTCATGCTACACTGTGGATATTATAAAGGCTAACTGATATGACAAGAGTACATGATTATTCTGTGAAACTTTTTCAATGAACAAGAAGCTATTGTAAAAACTGGATTTGAAAAAGACTACTTCAGAATAGGAAAGGAAAGAAAACAAATATGGATATTGTCTTTGTAGGCATTGTAAGAGAGAATATACGGGATCAAAATATTAGACCAAAACTGTAACAATTTGAGTTATACAGAAAACACTACTTTGTTAGCTGAAAACTGATAGACTTGGAAGAGCTTACTATGAAAGTAAAAATTACAAAAATACAAAATCTGGGTTAAATATTAAGAGCACAGTAAATCCTGAGTTTAATGAGCCATTTTGGTGGAAAAAGCATTATGTTCTGAATTTACATCACAGGCATTAATTTATGTTTGGCTTAAATTGTATAAATAATGTCAGTTGAGTAATTAAGTTGTTACGCAAATGATACACATCATGGACACAAATCACATAATTTATATTAGTCACCCAGATTAGTTCAGATACAGTAGATTTTGCCCATTATTTCATGGAGGTATTTGGAGGAAAAAATAGTCTGTCCTTCTAAAGCAAAATGAGGACTTACTATAATACCAATGATCATTGTTAGTAAACTTAAAGTTGATGTAACGAAATGATGGTGATAAATGATAGTTAATAATAACTATCTTAATAATAAATAAAGATGAAAAATTGAAGACTTTTGTACAGCAAAAAACTTTGATAAGGCTATGAATAATGGGAATGCTTTTATGACAAAAAGATCAAAATAATAAAACTTTATATTGGTAATGAATGGCTTTGTAGGTTGGACCCTGAATAACGAGAGAAAGAAAGTAGATGTCTTTGACTTATGGATCATGATATCTTTATATGACAAGAAGAACCAGTCAATTTTGGGTCAATTGAAGAGTGAGATTATGTACAGTAGGGAAAAATGCTCATGCTCTGCAAATGTGACATCTGCAAATGATGATCCAGAACCATGTTGGATCACTTACTCTCAGTCCAACTTGCCTTCACAGTTGTAGAGAAAATAGGATGGGGAAAAATCTTAGATATTTTAACCAACTTGAATTATTTATATGAATAAAGGGGAAATATATGTATTATTAGAACAGAAAGACAACAAATAAAATGAGTCAACAGAATTAAAGAACTTATAGAACTGTTCTTCTTTCATTAGAAATCCCAGCATCTATTAAATTAAGCTTAATACAAAAAAAGACAGAAAGTTATTTGAAAACTAAAATTTAATAGAGTTCACATTTTTTTCCTTAAATCAACTTTTGTTTATCCCCTTAACTTTCTCATTTCAATAATCTTATCTAGGTAGTTGAAGGAGTCATTTTACATTTGATTAAACTCATGAATATGGGAATCCTTATTTAAAATCCTCAAGTAGATTCTTATCATTTCACTATCTTATCCTTCTCTGTAAAATCATTTTATTTTATTAATTAAATTTATATACAACCCACCTTGCTATCTAAAGTGGCTTTGGGCAGCTTAAAATGATTGTACTTGGTGCTAAAATTATGCATATTGCTGAGAACGTAGAATATGTTGTTCCTTTGTAATGCTAATATCTGAATCCATCCATGGACTGAATAATATAGACAATGTATAAAATTCAATTTCTTTCTTCTAAATCATTTTTTTCTTTTTATTGGTAGAATATATCAATTTTCTCAGTCAATCTCGACTGATTTTTATTTTGATATTAGCTCTATACCTGTGCTTTGCTACAAAACTGTGATCGGGCTTAGTTTTTGGGGAGGAAAATAAGGGGAAAAATTGTGCCTCTGCCTACCAGCATCCATCGGTATTCATCTGGCTAGCCATCCTATCAGTATGTGAGTGAGTTGAGCACTGTTTAGAAACTGAAATGTGGAAACTGAAACAGTATTTGCTGTGTGAGCAAGAAGGAGACAGCAAGGAGCCTGGGTGTGACTTAGCTCAACTGTTCTGTACTAAAGCTGCTTGCTGCTGTGAAACTAAAACTCCCCTCTGCTTGTGTTTTGCATTTGGAAAATATTTATTTTCAGGTAGGAGGGGGGAGTAGAACTCCTTAGCATCAGAGTGTATGAATAATAATATCCAAAATATTAATGCTCTGATGGTCATTTTGAAAAATCTTTTCCTAGTGAGCACCTAGAAGCCAAGGGAACATCCATGCCAAATTTCAAGTTTGTAGGCTTCATGATTCTGGAGATTTTGTGATGATGTGTGAGTAGTATTTTGGTTTTATATATAGAGATTGTAAGTTTGTGATCATATCAAATAATTGAGTTGGAAATTTTCCTAGCTCATGGCCCATTTCATCTATTGTTATTGAATTCTTAATGCGCAGGGCCAGAGTCTATATCACAATATAATTTTGCCTTTTTCCCACTCACTTTATTAGAAATGCAATCTAGAAGTAGATTGCAGAAATAAATTCTTAATCATGGATGTATTTCTTAATAGATCTATGATTGCAGATAAAATGTCAAACACATTCAGTAAATTGATTATAGATGTATCAGTCTATATCTTAATCCTAGAATTAAAAATATATTTTCTAAAATTACAAAGAAAAAGGGTTGGAGATGTATAATAGAGCTGTGGTGGTACAGTAAGAGTCATGGTGGTGCAGTAGTTAGAATGTAGTATTGCAAGCTAATTCTGCCAACTGCCAGCAGTTCCATTCTCACCAGTTCAAGGCCTTTCATCCTTCCAAGGTCGTTAAAATGAGGACCTAGATTGTGGGGGGCAACATGCTGACCCTGTAAACTGCTTAGAGAAGGCTGTAAAGCACTGTGAAGCAGTATACAAGTCTAAGTGCTACTGCGATTGCTATACTCGGAGCCAAAGTGACATTGTAGTTCAAACTGCATAAAGATATATCCACACTCCTCTGGAACCCCAACAGAATACAGTATAATTATCTTTAGGGTATATGTTGTATTTTTTAGGATAAGAATCAGATGACACTTTAGATGTGTACACATACAGTATACAATTTCCATAGCTATAGATGTGGAGATCTGTAGACATTGGTTTTCATCTAATATGCAGTAAAATTGCTTTTTTCCAGTTTTCCTCCCACATGAGCTGTAGTGCTTTTCTGAGCAAATATGGCAGGCTGGGAAGAAACTTGTGTTCCTTAGCACAATGATCTTCCAGCTTCAGAGCCAATGAAATGCAATAAGTATAGTCTGAACACTTATGTATGTAATTGTTTGGAATAATAGTGTGGAAACGCTATCTTCCTTGTATTACCTTTCCTTCTGTAAGCAGAGAAGAAACCACTATCTTATTCATGTCCAAATGAGTAGAGCCAAATATCTTGGTTCTAAGGTGTTGATTTTTAGAAGAAGGATTCTATTATCTTTTACCCAACTGAATAACTTCCCTTAGATAGCGTGTAAAGTACATTTTATGGCAAACTGAAGGGGCATCTTAACAATTACTTTTTGTTCCAAGAACTTTTTCTTGACAATTTGGAAATTCTGGGGCAAATTGAATAGTCATTTTTAATATTACCTTTGTTTGGTCCAAGTATAGAATGAATATAGCCAGTGCTTCTAATTTCAACATGTTTTTACTTACTGAACTACACATTTCTATGCATTTTCAGAAGCCTAAAGATGCTCAGTTCTGTATCTGAAATTAAACGCTCTGTGGTTTATTCAACAGCTTGAACTGGTGAGCTAAGAAACAACAGGCCAGATAAGATAATTGTATCACACTGAGCAAGTACCTCCACATTTTAAGGCTCGTATGAAGACAATGATCAAATTTTCTTTATTCAAAAAGGCCTAGTCAAATTTAATCTCCCTGCCCCTGTCTCTCCCTCTCCCTCCCTCCCTCTATATGTACTTACACACAAACAGATGTCTCTCTGTATATGGCTTCATCTAGACCATGTCTATAAACTTCTGCGATGATCACGTTCATGAATATGGGTAAACAGTTTTTTTAATGTTCCTTATTGATTAAAAATTATGCGGAAGACCTCTGTTTTAACTTTTTCTAAAAGACTGGTTTGTGACGGTGCTATTCAGGCCTTTAAAATTTAGCTGCTCGTAGTGTTGAGGCATGCCCTGAAAAACATCATCCTCTCCTTTAATCTCACATGGTATTAAAGTTAAAGAAGCTGGACACATGTTTCTCAACCCCAGCAAGTTTAAGCTTTGTTGACTTCAACTCCATATGGCTGGGGAATTCTGAGAGTTGAAGTTCACATAATTTAAATTTGCTGAGGTTGAGAAACATCAAAGTAAACAGATAATTTCTCCTTGAAGTAGGAATTCCTATAAAAATGTATGGTTGACCAAATCTGGTGGATTATGTTGGAATCCAGAAAATCTGAAATGTTGTAGGTTTCTCATTCTGGCTCTAAATAGCATCTGACATCAAAAATAATTTTGGATAACTGCTACAGAAATTTAATTGCAGATCATGGGTGAAATTGCAGATGATCCTGGGCTAAATGACTTACAGGTCCACAATCAGCCTGCCCTTAATTTAGAGAATAACTTCAGTTTTTGTATCATCAGCATATGTACATTTATAGATGGTTTTCATCTATTCTGTTTATTCAGGTTGAATTTGGCTGTATTAAAGCTTCTAAGTTGTGTGAATAGGGAAGATATCCTTTTATATTAATTGACAATCTGAATTATTTTCCAGGTCCTCTGTGGCCACATGCTTTCTTCTGTAGGGGTATCGTGTTTGTGGACCTTTCTGCTAAGGACTTTCATTTTATTAAATCCCCCCTATCTCCATTGCTTTATATTTAAGATAAAGATGGGAGGGGGGCTTTGAAATATTAATGGAACTGTTTTGTTCTAATTTAGTAGAGACAAATTATTTTGATGGTAGAATAATATGATGGAAATATGAACTTAATTGGAGAAGGTTGATGTACTACAAGTAATCCTCAGCTTATGGAAGCAATTAGGAACAGGAATTCTGTTGCAAAGCTACTTGGTCATGAAGCATAACTTCACATGACCTGGTTGCTTGTCGATGGCCATTCCAGCAGACCCAGTTGCCATTGTTAAGTGGAAACTTCATGTGATTGAAACTTCCAACTTCCTGCCAGCTTCCCCATTGACTTCACTCATGAGATGCTGACAGGGAAAGTTGGAAATTACAATTATGTAACCATATCTTACTGTAACCATGAGCTGGGTGCAAGAGCTCAGATTGGAATCGCATTCCTGCAGAGACACTGCAACAGCTGGAATTTCAAGGACCTGTCATAAGTCAGTGCCATTGTAACTTTTATCACTGAATAAATGATCATAACCTGAGGACTATCTGTAGTCTTACTATAATTAGTCCTTGACTTACAACAGCTCATTTAGTGACTGTTCGAAATTACAACAGCACTGAAAAAAAATGATTTGTGACCATTTTTCACACTTAGAATTGTTGTAGCATCCCCACAGTCTCATGATCAAGATTGAGATGCTTGGCAACTGACTCATATTTCCGATGTCCCAGGATTATGTGATCCCCTTTTGCAACCTTCTGACAAGCAACGTCAATGAGGAAAGCAAAGTCGCTTAACAGTTGTGATTCTAACTTAACAACTGTAGTGATTCACTTAACAACTGTGGCAAGAAAGATCGTAAAATGAGGCAAAACTCACTTTACAACTGTTTTGCTTAGCAACATAATTTTTGGGCTCAGTTATGGTTATGAATTGTTGTCTACCTGTAATATGTTTTTTTAATTGGCTTTATTATTATCAATGTTTTAACTGTCCCTCTATGAACTTATAGGGAATAAAAAAATACGCTATACTCCTCAGAGCATAGCCATGAGTTATATTTCATACTGGTTAATGCAAGCAAGAAAAACTGTTTATAAAAAATAAACTTCTTCCTGTTTACTATCACTGTAAAGAAAAGTTGTCTGGGTAGAAACACTTGTTTTTTCCTGGCTATCTTATGAAGGAGAACCTAAATGATCTTGGCTTCTCTTGAAAAAGTTATGTTTGGACCGCTTAAAAATCCCAAGGCATTGGCCTAAATTTGAGTGGGTTGGGGAAAAAAACCCATGTTGTCAATCCATATTGATACCAGAGATTAATTTCAGCCAAAGGGAAATCTTACCTGCAAGTGAATTAAGTTATTTAATGTAGCCCATGAATGGAAAGCTTATTTTATTTTATTTTATTGTTTCAAGAGGTCAGTTTTACTTGATCCATTCCATGTTGTAAAAGAAAAACATTTTAGAAGTATATAATGAAGCTTTAAGTACCTATTTATTTCAGAACTCCGTGCAATGAATAAGGAGATACTAGAATGTAAGTCATTTGAACAAAAGCCCCAAATTTACCCAAAATGTTTTGATTGCTTCCTCTAACTTTTCTCTTAGGTACAGCACATGGGAACCTGAGGAACACATTCTTGACCCTCGTCTGGTGATGGCTTATGAAGAAAAGTAAGACCATTTATTTTTTCATTTTGGAAAAATTAAACCAAAATCTCTGGCTTTTCTGGGAAAGCATGGTTATACGAGTGTTTCCCAATTTTGAGCAACTTTAAGATGTCTGGACTTCAACTCTCAGAATTTCCCAGCCAACATATAGACTAAAACCATTTCTCTCAGTTTATCTAGGCAAGGCAAAGTCACACTCTTAGCTAAAAAATGTGAACTTTAACGAAGGGTTTCCCTCATGTTTTGGAAGTGAAAAGCTTCCAAAAGATCATATGTCATTAAGGAACATAATAAAAACAAATCTTTACTGATGAGTTTTCAGCTTACAAGTTTTTATATATGAGATTCAGAATAGATAGCAAGATAAAAACAGTCAGTGACATCCATACAACATTTTGCCTAGATTCATTCTTTCTTTCTTCCTGTGATGAGACTGTCAATTTGCTGTTTTGGCTGTCTTGGCTGGGAATTCTGGAATCTATAGTACAACACATCTGATGGGCACTGGATTGAAGAAGGCTAATGTCAACCTTTTTGTTGAAAGCACTTTTAGATTTATTTAACTTGTTGATAAAGGAAGATCATTTTGTGTGCGTGTTTAAATAACACTTTTTAGTTATAATGATGTATTAACTCGGGAGAAAATTAGAAGCTATAATTACCAACCCAATTCACATGAAATCTGTCTTGATTTGATCTATATTTGAATCAGGATTTCCTTGGAAGTATGTGTAAGCAATGTGAAGAAATGTCTGTGTATTTGTGCTGTTTCAACAAACAGAACTGCTAGGTATTTTCTCTTTCTTTAGGGAAGAAAGGGAGCGTGCCTCAGGTTACAGAAAGAGAGGTCCCAAACCTAAGCGTCTCTTGCTGCAGGTAATATTTCAGATTTACAAAATGTTGACGCCTATTCCTAAATCCCAGTATTGATGCTGTAGTTTAGCCTCTCTGAGTTTTGAATTCCCAGATACCATGGGCCAGAGAGAAAGCTGTGCTAGTCTTATTGCAGAAAAAGCTCAGAATCCTCTGGTATCTGGTATAATAGATTGTGACTCCTGAAAGCAAATGCAATAGGGCATCACAAAATCTTCTCGGCAGATATTACTAAATTCTTAAGTTCTTTCAATTTCAACTAACATGTTCAGGGAAAATAGGAACTGTAGTCAAGCAAATTCTAGGGTTATTTAACCTTCCTTTTCTGTCTCGAATATTGTGAAAGGAAAATTGATTTTCAGAGTTAAATCTTAACTTTAAAAAATGCTTTGCCCATAGCTCAGAGAATTTTGTATGTTCCACTGGTAACACTCATTGTCCAATGGAAGCTTTTGCTGTTGTGCAGATAAACCTTAATACTTTTACTTATGAAATATACACAGTAACTATATAGGCCATTTGGCTGAGTATAATTTGCAGAGCTGGAATCCCAGGCACTGGAAGAACCTAGAGTTTTTGCAAATTGTGTCTTGTGTGAACCAAGCTGCATCACAAACATCTTGAGCTGAGAGTGTTTTTCTTCATTTTCAGAGACTATATAGCATGGACCTGAGAAGTGCCCACAAAGGGAAAGAGAAACTCTGCTTTTCTCTGTCCCGGAGATTTGGGGGAGGAGGAAACAACTTGGCAGGGACCAAGGGAGGGCAGACAGAACTGTCTGAGAAGAGTGGGGGAGCGGTCCTGCCCTTTCCTCTTCGGAAACAGAGCAAGAACCAGAAGTATCTACGCCTTTCACGGAAAAAGTTCACCCGCATGTCAAGCCTGGAGAATCGAAATCGTCGTCGAGAGTTCTTCTTGAAGGAGCCTGTGGTCCTTGAGGACAGGCAGCCACCCAGTGATTGGGATGATGCAACACAATCTCCTACCAAGGAAGGTAAGCCTGGAACTATCTCCAGCTTTGTGATACCAACTTCATCTTGCTGGCTGAGTATATAAATGGGGATGGAATCTTTAATTTGCTGTTCATACCTCTCGGGCACACATAGTTCTTTGGCAGCATGAAGCTCAAAGAGTCATTCCAAACTACTGTCAGTCAGCAACTGTTCAAAGTTATGACAGAACTGAAGAAATTGTAGTTATGACTGGTCCTCAAGAGTTCTGACCGTTGCAGTAACACCCACCTCTAGAAAGTCATAGGGAAGCTGGCAGGAAAGATTGGAAGTTGCTGTGGTATGTCTTCCTCACTTGTACATTCTTCCTCAAACCCTCTGTCCTTGTGCTGGCCACTCACACACCTTTGCAGCCCCGTGCACCTCTCCAACCCTCAGCACATCTCTTGAGCACCCTCGCCATTCCATTCCTATGGACCCCTTGGTCTCTCTCACAACTGGAAGTAACCACCTACCTACCTGCTGGCTTGGGATTTGCAACTTCCTGCTGGCTTCCCCCACTGACTTTGGTTATGAGAAGCCAGCAGGACTTGGTTAACAGTGGTAACTGGGATTGTAGGGATTGTTGTCACTAAGTGATGCAGTTGTCTTTACAACTGTTTTGCTTAGTAACAGAAATTCTGATCCCATTTGGAATTGTATGTCAAAGACTGTCTATAGTGTTGGACAATAGGCCCTTTAAATCCAAGCATCAGCTCAACAAGGTTGATTGGACTGATGGAAAACCAGTTGCTTGCTGGGTCAGGTGGCATTTGTAGAGTAGCCTTGCAGTTGTTGCCAACAGATTCCACAGGAGTGAATGCTTTTTTTCCTATGGATGGTTCAAGCTCCACTTTTGGTAGGAACTCTTAACACCATCTTGCATATTCTACCTAAAATATTTCTAATATGATGGACAAAATACACTGATCTTCTTTGCTGGCTCTTCTTTAATAATATGCTGCAAAAATTATTCCCTTTTCTCATAAAACTTAAAAGATTTGTAAATCATGGTTGAAGAAAATTAGAAGTAAATATTATGGTCTTTACGCTGCCGACCGAATACCTTCAAAAATGTTGGACAGTAATTTCCATATCCCAGCCAGCATGTCCACCACATCTGAACAGCTCCAGGCTGAAATAATTGGATCAGCACTTCTGCAAAACTACAGGTGTATGCTTGTGAGGAATCAAGAATGTTATAAATGTTTCATACAAAATTTCTAGTGTAGGTATATATGAATTTTACTGTTCATTAGACATTTTATATTTAGGGCAGTTTTACGTTTATGTTTACATTACCTTCTATGCATAGTATGAAACAACTGAGTAGCTGATGTATATTAACATCAGTGAAGCTATATGTATGCATATAATTTTGATTTCAAATAGAATATTCACATCAGAACCTGGACTGTTTGCCAGTATAACGTGCTATATATTATGATTTAAGCAGAGTTGCCTTCTGGATATTGTCATTTGATTGGTTATGCTTAAAAGCATATGTACCAGCTTAAATTACTTCACCAGGTATCATCCACAAATTGCAAAATCTGCATTCATATCCATAGGAAGTGTATTTCTGAAATTGTACTGACTTTAGAATTTACTAAAAAGCCAAGTTTCCTTTGAGCATGCTTTTTCTTGGCAACTTTATGGGAAAGGTTTGGCATTATTTTCTTCTTGGGCATTCATTCAATTTCCAACCTGGTCTACAGTCCTGTTTCTTAAGGTCTCCCATTCAAATGCCTTTAATATCTGATCCTAAGATCAGTCAAGTTCTGCTGTGTATTGTCAATTATTTTAACTCAAGAACTTAATGTTTTATACTAGGTATATAATGTAGGTGGGACAATGGTGTATGATATCATGTATGTGGGCAGAGCTGGGATTTGGTTTGAAGGTGGTGGACTTACAAGTGCCTAAAACCTAATCTGTGCTGCTTTTCCTTTTTAAAAAATAATTAAAAAATCAGTAGAAAATGCAATCTCCCATAAAGTATAATTGACGATCAGATATATGTAAATACCATTTTTAATTGACCTTTCTGTTTGGATGGGATGACATAAGGAATGCCATTGGATGCCTCTTGGATGGGATATACATAAGAAATTTGCAGTAGTTATAGAAATAGAATCCCAGTTAAATATCCATTCAGAAGCCAAAAAATATCCTTTTAAAAGATGTTTATTCTTATTCCATCCTCAAGTAAAATTGAATGGTGCAATATGGATAAAGAACAGAAAATGAGAACTTCCCTCTTCTCTTGTTTTCATTTGTATAAAAATGAAACAAGAAAAGGCTAGAGAACACATTGTAAATTCAGTTTGCTGTCACTGTGAAGAGGAATTTGTTTAATTCCTATGCCTTTGCAATTAACCCTTAAAAAGAAAGCTTTTTGCAAAGAGTAATAAACAGTCCTTCTTTTAGATCTTCATGTGCAATTGCTATTTTCTTGTATTAAGTATTAATGGAAGACTGTGGAAAACATCCCTGTGGTATTTAGTTTCACAGTATAAATACAATTGGAGCGAAAGTACTTTGCTAGTGCATCCATGTATTGGGGAGAAGGTATGTGGGATCTGAATTCAGTTGTACAATATTCCCTTTTAAAGTCTTGGAGATTCTCTGGGGATAGATAAATGCTAATGTAAGTATGTCCTCACACTGATTGGAATTGCTTGAATTATCGCAGTATTTGCATAATTACGTATTTGCTGTATCTATGCAGGCAGGTGTTGGTGTTCCTGCTACTTTTCCCTTCCTAGAGTTATGTGTATCTATTCTACAAGAGTTGATCTGTCTCATGAGCAGGCATGACTTGTGGAATTTTGTTTCCCTTCAGTTTGTTCCTCCTCATCACAGTATTTGTTTTTCTGCCCTCTCCCTTTTCCACAGTGGGCCCAGAGACAGCAGAAGGTCCTTTTTCCTGGAGCCCTGCATTGCCCCCAAATGAAGTGACAGTTACAGATATCACCGCAAACTCCATTACCGTGACTTTCAGAGAAGCTCAGATGGCAGAAGGCTTCTTCCGAGACAGGAGCATCCAGTTCTAAATCTGCTGTTTGTTAACTTTTCTTTCTCTCTCTTGGTCTTTCTTCATTAAGGGAATTTTTGAGTTTGAGTTATTCCTTCATTCCCAATCACAGGTTTCATTACAATTTCAATACTATTTAGAAAAAAGAGAATTTGGGGGGGAGGGGGGAATCCCTTTACAAATGTTTACAGAGCATTTTGGTTTTTTGGACAAATGATCATGCTGACATTCTTCTTGGTTGTATTTACCTTTCAAATATACAAAGCAAAGGTAGAGCAGTGTGAGGATTACCTGTGCTTTCCCCCTTTCATTTGTTACTATAGATAGAAAAAGAGTGTATAGATATATTACTTGTCTGTTGTTGCTTTGTCTGTCTGGGAAACTGAAGCTTTTTTTCACTGGCAAAGATACTTATTAATGGTACATTGTGGAAAAATATCAATTTCTTAGTTATGGCATATACCTTCTGCACTCAGAAGTTAAGGGCTCGGTGTCTGAAATAGGAAAGAGGCCAAATATAAATATCCATGACCTCTTCCAAATTCAGTGGACTTCTCTAGTTCAAACTGCTTCCCTGATCTGCTTCCCTCCAGGTGCATACATAAAAACATTACTCTCCTTTTTCTTTTGGGTGTTTGCCATTCAGTTCTTAATGTTTTTTCATTTACTAGTACTGTTGATGATGGGGCTTGCTGCCATCCACAGTGCTTCCAGAGATGCTATGATTTAGAAAACCAACTACTGGCTTTCAGGTTTGGGCTTCCAAAGAATCGTGCTGGTTTTTTCCTTGCTTATGGTTTATTAGTAACAGGAGCACAAGAAAAAGGTATTGCTATAATCAGGCATACCGGTATAAGAGAAGCCTGGCTTGTTCCTCATCTGATGAGGTAGGCCCAGTAGTTTTTATGGTCTTATCCTAGGAAGCCTGCAGCTTTTCAGCAGAATAGGAATTCCTCAATAATTATCACTGGCAACCCTACAGTATGTAGTCATAAACATGTTTCCATGTGTCCTTGAGTATGAAGATGGCTTGAATGGAATTGTTACAGATCCCAAAAATTCTGTCTTACTTCAGATGCCTTTTTAATATGCAATAGGAGGGCTTAATATCTAATTAGATATAGTGAGTTCTTGAAATATATGAAATTTGAATTGCTTATTGGTAACTTAAGCTTATATCCATTTACAGGTTTTTAGATGGATGTAGAGAGTGGACATGCTTTAATATACATGTATTGATGATCACTGAAAAATTTTTGGTACACCAAATATACCCCAAGAGGAAAAGATACAATCAGTTCCTAAAATAAAAAATTGAGCCCAAGAACTTTACTCCTTCAATTAGCTTTATATATGTTGCTTGTTCCTTATGCAGTTAATTACCTGCCAAGGAATTGCCCAGTGTATTTAACTTTTTAAATACGTAAATAATTGGGAGACTTTTTTTGAAACCAGATTCTGTTGGATATCTGGTTGTCAGTTTGGTACTATTAAGATATGTACATTTAAAAGGACATTTGGACTGTGTGACTGTATATATGAAACAATATTTTGCTAGACTTGAAATGGTTTGAAGAACACCGCATTGGTGTTCTGCTCTTACTCAAGTGGATGGGGAACTTCCTGCATCTACAATATGTTGCATGAATTAAAAATGGAAGTAGTTGATAGAGTGAAGTAGTCAAAACAATTACCAGTTTTGTTTAGAAATTTAATCAGAAGTTGCATATTGGCACTGATTTCATTGTGCTAACTGATCCAATACAGGATCAGAAATACAAGAGCAGAGAAATGGATTGATTGAAAGATAAAGTGTGAGACAAAAATATAATTTTATTAATTTGTTCTCCAAAGGACACTATTTGATTTATTCCTCGTGTTGATACTTCTGTATATTTTTCTGTACAAATATTTTATGAAGATCTCTGCCAGGAAAGCTGCTTGCAGTTATATAGGACTCTGTCTTGCACTTTAGTACCTTGAAATTTGTGCTGGACATTTTTGTGAATGCTTTGTTTTGTTTTACAGGAACTGTTGTACCTATGAATTGTATAGCTTTAGCATATGTTCTTGTGAATACGTGCTTCTTTTAAGTTGGCTTGAACAGATGAACTCTAGAAAATAATTTTCCTATGGAAAGTGACAGTGGAATGGTAGAAGGTAGAATTGAGTCCAAACCCTATTTTTTGAAGAATTTAAATCAGCTGAAATGAAAAAAAGAGTAAGGATTGAAAGGAAAAATCAATGTGTATAGCATGTTCTAATGCATCTTTTGATCACTTCTGATTTGTTTACTGCTCTCAACTTTTATCCCACAAAAATGCTTTTTCCCTTTGATTGATTAAATTCTTTATTAATTCAGAGATTTACAAAAATAGAAATGTTAAAATCATGTGAGGCTTCTTCAACTAGTCTTCCATCAAAACTTTCAACGACCAACCTGATGTCAAATTTTGGAAGGGTAATTTGGACAAAGTTGTTGCTTGCCAATTCAAAGGAGCTATTTGTTGTGCAACAGCTGCGGGTTTTTTATTTCTCAAAAGTTTTAAAGGAAGAGGTGTCATTATGGGTCAGAAGGTATAAATCAGGATAGTTCACATTATTTCACACAGACAAAGGAAGACTGTTTTCTTGAAAGTGGTGAAGGAATATGCTTAATTCCCACTTTCTGAACTATTTTAGCCTCCTTTATTCTACATTAGATTGCAGGCAGCATTAACATAGTAAGAGCCCAATTCTTCTGAGCTCTTAATATGAGTTCCAGAGAAAATATGAAAGCTATGCTTTCCCCAAAGAGGCAATGAATCATGGCTTAGTATGATAAACAGGCTCCATTTGTATGTTATGTGAGTGAAGCTGGAAACTGAAATTGATAAAACCTGATCACCTTCAACTCAAACTTATATGATGGCATTAATTTATTATAGATTTAATAATACAGTAATTTTGGTAAATACACAGTTGCTAAAGGAATGGTGTTTGTTTGAGAGAGCAGAAAATGCATGTTACATTGCTTAAAATGCACCATTTCCTCCAATAAGAAAAGTTGAGTATAAGTTGAGTTTAAGATGATCTTCAAGAAGAGCATTGTCATATGTTGGTGTATGATTAATGAATATACATTTCATATTATATCATTATATTGTACATTACATTGGTAATGTTTTCTTCGGTTTCTAAGACAAGTAGAAAATTTGTAGCTTCTCAGTTTCTAGTAACATTTTGCTATACTAATCAGGATTAGATGCATTGCTTCAGCAAAATGTAGCATATTATGGCTGTAGTTTTTTTGATCCTTTAGTTTCTTCCATTTAAAAAAATATGCCAAAGTGATTAGTTATAGTACCAACATTTTAAAGTTGTTCAGTGGTCACAAAGTTAGTTCAAGTCCAGTTTGAGATCTAATCCTATTACTGTACATTTTTCCTGTTTAATAATTCCTATTTGCATAGATAGTTGAGCTGTTCATATTTTTGGTGTGCATGTACTTTACATGAGAAAGAGTATGTAGAGAAAGGGCCATCTTTTAATTTGCTGCAGCTAAGATGTATATATGCTATTTGTGCATATGCTGTAATGCCTTGTGCCAAAGAGAAGGTAAGATCATTTGATGTTTCATGTTTGTATTTTCAGCATGATTTGGAAAAGCAACCTCTTAAGCTAGATAACAACAGAGATATGAGTAAATGTAAAAAAAAGAGAGAGAGAGAGAGAGAGAGAGAGAGAGATGAAGTTCTGTATTAAGGAAATTTAACATAAGTGTACAATTTGATATCCTCCAGTAATACAGTATCTTAATAGATTTTGTTCCTTGTGAAATACTATTTTCCCTAAGCCACTGAAGGATTAAAGAAAAAAACTGCAATAGTTATGAAAACTACTACAAGTTATTGTATAATTATGTTGATGTTTCTTGATGTGCAGATTGATGATGAAATAGAAGCAGCTGTAATATGACTATACAATCATTTTTGTTTGATGAGATTGGACTGTCAGTTGCACAAGACTGTATGGCATTCTTTAAGAAATGTTAGGAAATATGAACTTGTTAAAAAAGTTGACATGTACTAGGTTTTCTTTTCCATTAATAGGAAACTTTCTTGAAAGAGACAATCTAATATAAAAAGGCAAATTCTCATCTCCTCCTGGAGCTAAATATTAAACATGTACAAGTTTAAAGCAGATTTGAAGAATCCTGAAAAATTTATAATTTTAGACCCATATAGATATTGGGCATCAGTCCAGAAGTTTAACAGTGAATAGAATTTATTGGAGAAAGCAAAATTTTAATATATCAAAAATATAGATTTTAATTGGCCCAACTAAACTTCACACACACCCTCAGTGGGAAGAGATACAAAGTATATTTACACTAATGATTTTATTTGGCTGTAATATAGTGTGTCTATACATCTGACAACCAATTTGTAGGTTTGTATTATGGCGAACCAATCTAAAATACACAAAAGTTGATACCAAGGGTGCAGTCCTATGCATCTTACTGGGAGTAAATACTAGTGAGCATATTGATGCTTCCTTCTGAATGTAAGATTGCACTGTAAATGCTTATTTTGATATATTTAGTAATGGCATTGTTAAGATAAAAAGTTAGCCATTGTAGACCCCAGACTGCTGTTCTTTTATAAATTGTGATTAGCCTTTCAGACCTAACTACCCAGTAGGTTCCCCATTTCAGAAAAAAGAATGACTGTTCTTTAGAACAATTCCAAATTTCCCTTGAACTCGAAAAACTTTCCAGATACCAGCAATAAGTTGTTTCTGATAGATTCCTCCAGCTTTGTGCGCACTAGTCAAATGCAGCCTTGTGACACTCTTCCATTTATGTCTGTATATATGATGTATATTTTAATGCATATTTTCAGAGTTCACCTTTCCCTAACAAATTGCACTTTAATAACTTATTAGAGATGTGGGGCTGTATCCAGCTATTTTATGGATTATAAACAGCAGCTTTTTCTTAATAGCTGTTACAGTCTTTCATTGGTAACCTTTTCTTTAAAGTGTGGTCAGAAATACCACAAAATCAAAAAAAATTAAAAAATCAAAACAGGGCATTATTTGTCTACTGAACTTAGAAAACATTTTAGTGCCAAGAACATCCCATTTAAGAGGGTTTGAGCTGGGTTCTTGTTTGCACTGCTTGATGTGTCAGAGTGACTGCCTGAATTAATTGCTTATTCGCATAGTCATAGTTTTCTTTGGGATAGATATGGCAATGTATTTAATGGATGGGAGAAAAACAGGCCAGTTGTGTTGTTTTATTTTTCGGTGTATTATTTGGGGGGGGGGAAGTTAACCCCTCATTAATGGCATGGTACTTGAGTTGATATTTTCCTGACCCCAGTGCCCAAGTTACCTTTGCACACAAAAGCTTCCTTTGCACAGAATGAGCTTCTTGGGATTTTTGTACAGACTAATTGAATGTATTGGAAAGGGAAGGGTTCAGGGAACAAATTCCAAACAAAAATTTAAAAATGTAGAAATTGCAGTTTTGTTGCCTTTTTATGAGTGTTTGCTGCGAAACAGAGATTGTAATACAAACAAGGAGGACAGAGCGAATTTTAATTGATGCAATGTGTGGCTTTATTTTTGTACTGATGATGGTTAAAAGACTGTACATCTATTTATTTAGATGATTTATGTGGTAAATGTTGCAAATCAGGCTAAGAGCATTAAATGAGAACTGACATTTAGCTAACACCCTGTTTCTGTGTCATCCTTTGATCTTCATTGTCCACAATTCTATGCTAGGCCAATTTTCAGGAAGCATCTATGATTTGGATTGTGGGTGTATATAATACTTATTTCCTCTCACTGCTATTCAATCTTCTCTTCGTACTGTGGAATTGTGCAAATACAATATAATGTAATGTTTAGAGGGTATTAGATTTTGATGTGAAGCACCATACATTTAATCCCTGTGGACAGATATGGCATTTACAGTCTTTTGCAGTCCAATCTGCTCTATAGTGTATTTGTATAAATACTGTTCCAAGTCCTGTAGAAATTGAAAAAGACCCGAATTGGTAGGCAAGCAAAAAGTAATTGCCATGGACTTGCAAATCACTTGAGCTTTTGGGAGAAAGGGTTGAAAATGCTGGCATAAATACATCGTGTCAGCCTTTGAGTAAAACCAAGGAACAGTGGATTACTTTAACACGGATTTCCAAACAATTCCCTGGATACTGTGAATATTTGCATACTGAGCCTCTGTATATCAATCTCCCAATCAAGCAATACCTATTTAGGTTGGCATTAATTTCCAGGATGAACAGATACCTTGGAAATCTGGGACTTCTACTGCTTAGATGGAAGTCCAAATTCAGAGGTAACGATGGGTGGGAACTGACTCTTCAGCATCTTATGACCACAAGGGGGCAGTAGGGCACGGATAAAGAGTTAGTTAGGTTTTTCTCTTCTAGCTACTTTTTGTGTAAGAGAGTTTATGGGAGATGATTTCCTTTCGTCTTTCTTCCCATGCACACATATGCAGAGAACATGCTCTTCAGCTTTCCTCCTGGTAGCATGTAACTAAATAGGTGCTAGATTTTGCTTACTCCAGTATGTCCTGCAAATAATTTCCTTTTATGTTATAGTTACCTGTTTCACTCATCATTGTTCAGTTGAGGTTCTTGTTCTTGAGAATGCACAGAACACTTCTTCTTCCAACGTTCCCATCGCATGGGGAAACCACTGCCTTGATATTTAGACATGTGCCAAATGGAAGCTTCATTCCACCTCAAGAAAATGGTACAATTATCTTTGCCAACAATTGCTATTTCAAAAGACCCCTGATTTCAGATGTATACTGTCTGCAATTGTTAGATTTGACCAAGTTTTAGAATAAGTGAAATGATGTGCAGTGATGGAGGGCAACCAAGACAAAACAAAGAACAAGAGTGTCTGTGAAAGCTGATGTCCATGCTGGGGGCAAAGGCAAAATTAAAGGACACTAGGTCCACAAAATTGAGAGTTCTTTCACCTTTATTCTTTACAATTCAAAGTGGCATACATAACCCTTCCTTCGCCTATTTTACTACTACAAAAGATGAATGGGCTGATGACCCAAAGGCACCCATCAGACTTCAGTCCTAATGAAAGACAAGAGCTCATGGACTGTGTTTCTTTCCAGCTTCTTAACGCTACACTAAACTAGCTTTTCAACCTAGTATGCTCAGCAAATCTGGTTTTACAGTATAGTAATGAACAATGCAAAACTATACTTAGCTGCAGCTTGATTATCATTCTCTGCCTTGATTGATACATTTTCTGCTGTTTTGTCTTCTTTTTCAAATAAAACCATTTGTTGGTGATCATATTTAACCTCAGCATGGTGGTGGAAAATGCCAAGGGGAAGGAAGATGCTGAACTATCCCCATTTTGTGGTCTTCCTTATTTTCCATCTCTATGTTTAAACGTTAGAATGGGAAATTAATCCTATATTCTTTTTTCTCCAATCTACGGTATGTGAGATGATAAATTGTGGAGGTAAGTAAATTTTCTACCAATCATGACTACAAAGATTATGTTCCATTACAATTTAATGCCTGCTCTGATTTAAGCTGTTATACTGCTTAACTATAGCCTAATTTAGCAATTACTGTAGTTCAGATCAGGTCATCCAATTATCAGTGAGTGAATGACATGGAGTATTTAGTTCAACTCTGGTGGGCATTTCTGTCAAGTGACTATTCCAACTTGGCTATTCTAGCCAAGAAAACTTACATGACTGGTTGGTGCATTAATATTAAAAACTGTAACCAGAGTTTCGTACCTAATGTGGTTTTTGACCCTCTCCTGGAAAAGAATATAACATTTTCTGAATATGTTGGGATCACTTACTCATACAATTTGGCCTGAAATTATCGGTTCTTGAGTCCCTTACATGAATAAACAGGTGGTCCTTAGGTCTACTTCATGATTAAGCATTGATTGGACACCTTAAACATGGGTATGGTGATCTGACTACTGATCATATAAAAATATGTTGCCTTTAAATGTTTACAAGAAGAGACAATAGGGTAATGTAATGTAATGTAATGTAATGATTAATATGCCAACCAGAAGTGGAAGCAGTTAAGTCTCATTGCTCTTATGACAATTTTGAATTAACAGTTGCCAGTAAATTAGAGATTATAGTTTGGTAAGCTGCTGAGCATCTTTATAATGGAACTGCAGAACTGGAAGAAAGTTGAGAAATCATCTTTCAAGTCTCTCAAATCTAGTAGCTACAATGGTTGTAATTCTAGCAATTACGACTTCACTAGAACTTCCCAGCCTCTACTTAAATGCCAAAATAATCAACTCTATTGTCAAGCATTTCTTAACTCTCTGGCAGTTTTCCCTAAATGTTAGCTGGAATCTGCTTCCTGGCTCATTTTTTGTATGTTAACAATATTTCATATATTTGAAATCAACAGTATCTTCCTTTAATCTGTTATTCAAGCTAAATGTACCCAGTTGAAAGATCTTCCCCTCATTTTCTTTATCCTCTTTACATTTTGTCAGTAATGTTTGTAAAATGTGAAGGACATGCAGGCAGGAATTTCTCCAAACAAATATGGCAATAACAAAAATTAAACCTGGGACATGGGATATACTTTAGTTTGGAACTATCACATTTTCTGCAGACTTGTCTGATAATTGAACATGACTGAACAGAAGGGAACAATGCTTTGTAGATGTTTCTTTCAAAATAATTATAGATCTCATGAGATATCAGATTAACTCAGCAGACTAAATATTTTTTTTAATGGGATTAATGCAACACAGTATTTGTATATATATTTCAAACTAGCTACCAGTTTGCTAGTTTGCTATATGGCATTCTTTTTTGTTATTTTTTTGGGGGGGGAACTGATCTTCAGATTAGGAAAATGTTACTTTGTTCCCAGTCACAAAAGCTAGGACTGTAAAGATGGATTATTGTAACTACCTGAGCCATCTTTCTCTGCTATTTTTCTGAAAAGGGCAACATGTCCAATTTTATTTTTTCAATAATAACTTGTTTTTCACTTACAGTTTATTGTTAATCCTGCTGATCTAGAACAAACTGACAAATGAAAATGTATTTTGGCGTGAGTAGATAAAACTATCATTGATCTTCTACATCAGAAGTCAGGATGTTATTGATCATTTAGCACTTAGACTTCTATACCATTCATGGTGCTTTGCAGCCCTCTCTAAGTGATCTACAGAGTTAGCATATTGCCCGCAACCATCTGGATCCTCATTTTACCGACCTCAGAAGGACGGAAGGCTGAGTCAATCTTGAGCCACTGGGAATCGAACTCCTCCTGGACTGAACAGTGAGTTAACCTGCAGTACTGCATTCTAACCACTGCGCCACTAAGCCACGACTTAGGATAGAATAGCAGAGTTGGAAGGGACCTTGGAGGTCTTCCAGTCCAACCCCTTGCTTAGGCAGGATACCCTACACTACTTCAGATAAATGGTTATCCAATCTCTTCTTAAAAAACATCCAATGTTGGAGCATTTACAACTTCTGGAGGCAAGTTGTTCCACTGATTAATTGACTTATTTAAGTCAGCTATTAAATCTAATCAAAATAATTTGAATGCACTATTGATCTATTACAACAAAAGAAAAATTTGTTTATTATGTAGAATTAATTAAAATTGGAAAGCTATGCAGGAAAGTTATATTTGAGGAAAATGATTAAATGCTATCAATCTTTTTGAAGTGGGGAGCACTATGGGAAATGATTTTTTATTAAAAATTAAAATAATTTTTATTAACACTTAAACAAGAAAATAAAAGTCCCCATAAAGATGGATAGTTAGGAAATAGGAAATGTAAATGAACAAAAAACTATTACAAACCAATACAAAGTAAGAAAGAAAAAGAAAAAAAGTGCAATAAAAAATAAAAAATGAAGTGGCTTCCAATATTCTTCAAAGCAGTTATTAAGTAGAAGTATGTGATGATCTCTCTAAAATTACAATATATTCTTTCTATAATCTATCCTGTCTAATCATCAAAACCATAAATAACTTCATTGTATTCATGTTTATGCAAAAAGTGCATAAGAGGCTTTCAGTCACCAATAAATGTAGATAATCTCTAATCAATGAAGTCTATCCATTTCAACAAGATCTATAAATTTCACCAACCAGAGATACTGTCATATCTTTCCATCTCTGCACATATAATAATCTTGCAGTAATTATATTGCAGCTCCTGTCCTCTAGAACAGGGGTCTCCAACCTTAGCCACTTTAAGACTGGTAGACTTCCAACTGCCAGAAGTTGAAGTCCACAAGTCTTAAAGTGGCCAAGGTTGGAGACTCCTGCTCTAGAACAGCATTCCCTGGAATTATGCATAGTTTCAAAAGACCTGGAAGACCCTTAAAACCTGGTTCTGTTAGGCTTAGGGTTCCAGCTGAGACCTGTTGAGTCTTTTTTTTCCCCTGAATGTTGGGACTGCTGTTTTCGTCCAAGCAATCATATTTGTTTCAGGGTGATTTTTGTTAAACACATGGATTCTTCCTCAGGTAAAGAATCTGAGGACCTCCAGCTTATTCTAGGCTTAAATGACCTAAACCTTTATCCATTAATTCTTTCATCAGTCTCATACTACAGTGATTGCAACTTTAATTTCCTTTTGTGCTTTCACTGCCCGCGGGCCAGATGTGTCACATTCTGACCCCACCTCCGCGCAGTTAAGCAAAGGGGGGGGGGGAAATCACAATAACATCACATGACACCGACATGATTGTGAGTTTGACACCCCTGTTTTAGAGTATTTACAGACTGTAAACAAAGCAAGGTGCCAAGCGCTCTCCAGAGTGCTGATTGCTTTGGCAATCTAGTCAAATATCTTTGAAGCATATCAGAGCCCTTAATTGCTATACATGGTGTCAGGAAAGTGGGCAAGTCATGACAGTAAACACTTCATTATACATGAAGAAGCCTGTAGTGTTTTTAAGCATTAGGTGCCACTTTCTTAATTACAAATAGTGGTTTATGTAATAGGATCGCTATTGGATTTTAAAGAGCTTTATCTACCATGTGATGTGTCCAGTTTGATGCATATGGTTGCAAATACATGCTGGATCTGATCAAGTGCATGCATTAATCAAGTATGATAGATCAGAAACTCTGCTCGAATTTTTATTACTTCATATATTACTCCCAACATGCCTTTAAAAAGGCAGTTGTGAATTAAAGACCATAAGTCTTTATTTGATCTCCCAGGTGCCCTGGGAGATCAAAATATCGATAGACAATGAGGTCAGGAAGCTCACAAACATGAAAAGGAAAGTCATAATCTTGCTTTCCAGCATTTGATGTACAGAATAGGCAATCAACCATTTTGGGAGCTAGAAATAGCCGTCAATTAAAGACAGTCATATACTTTTCTTTGAAATTTGTTCAGTTCCCCCTTAAAATCGTCTAAATTGGCATTTATCACTGGATTTGATGGTGCCACGTTCCAAATTATATGTTATGTAAATGTACCTTTTATGAATGATGAATCTCTGACATTTAATTTTGTATACAAACAAAGGTTCTTTTCCTTAACAATAGTAGAGGTTGAAGGCATCCACTCAAATGTGTAGAGATCCAGCTTTTAACAGGAAAGAAAGAAGGAAAAGGGAAATACATGATTTCCTCTTATTTACCTTCTTGTTTATAGAGTATATGTTATTCCAATTCAGGAATCCTAAAATACAATACAAACAGTAAGATTTAAAAAAAAGTATAAGGAATAAGGGAGCATCCTAAAATATTGAGCACTCTTTTTAGCTTTCCAAGATCCTTTTTCAGATGGAGTACTTACTCCAAACTAAACACAGTATTCAAAATAATGGCTCATTGCACTTTTATATTATGATATTATTTACACTGCTTTGTTTTCCATTTTTTTCCTTAATGTGTCCAAGCACAGAATTTGCTATTTCACAAGAAATAGTTGGCTGGTTTACTCACTATGGATTGATGGCTAAAAGAAAAGTAATACCAATAGCTTAAATCTTCGTTTGTTTTTTTGTTTTTGTTCTCCTCTGGTTTCCCACAATGCAGATTTAGTATAAGGCAGATAAATGCCCAACAAATAAGGATACAGCAAATAAATGCCCAGAAGTAGGATGATACTAGTAGGATACTATTGAAAAGGGAGAGCATGTATTGTCGTAAAGCGATACAAAAGATACTTTTACGGATAAGAGGTCTTTGTTTTGCTTGATTCAATTTTAAGGAACGTGAATTTCCAGATCAAATGAAACCGGCAGACAGCATGACAAATCCAATCTTTGAGGCTCTGAATAATTTTTGCCGAAGCCACTTTTTTCCCACCCACCCCACCCCCGATTTCATAAATGTTTTGGACTACAACCTCCTCATCTCCCGGCAGGGCGTCTCTGAACGGCAAGACAAGCCGAGAATCGAAAACATGGTTTGAAGCTCGGCGAACTGGGCTCAGCGAGTTCCGTGCCTCAGAAGCAGAGAAAGTCGTGAATGCTTTCTGACGCCTATTTGTATTTTATATGAATAACATCAGAAGTTGTTTTTTAATGGCTACAGGAGAAATCCGTGCACGGAGGAGGAGGAGGAGGAGGAGGAGGAGGAGGGAGCAGGAAATGACAGCTATGAATAACGACAGGCGCTCGCTGAGAAAATGGAAAGACTAGCAGGAAACCGGCTGGGGGAGAAGGGAGAAGAGGGGGCACGAACCCTGCGCGCGAGTCCACCGTGTACTTTCCGATTCTCGCTCTTCGCACGTCCACGTCCTTTTTTTGTGCTCGGAAGTCAACAGCGCGGACCCTTTAAGAGCCCGCGCTTGCGCCCTGCCGGCTTTTTCCCGGGGTAGGTGGGGGCGAAGGAGGCACGGACTCTCCAAGCGGCAGCGAACGTTAAACGGAGGGGGCGGGGGGAGGCTGGTGGTTGTTTTTGTGTGTGTGTGTGTGTGTGTGTGTGTGTGTGTTTTCCCCCCTCGCGTCACGTACCCTTTTCCTCCCGCCGCGTCCCTGGTCGCGTGCGTTCGGCGGGCGGGCGAGCGGGCGCGCGGGCGCGCGCGGAGGCGAAGATGGCCTGCACGCGTGCGCCGGCGCACTCTCGTCCCTCGTGCGTGTGCGCGATTCAATCGCTCTGAGCCGCCGTCGCGGGAACAACGCCGCCGCCGCCGCCGCCGCCAACAACCCGCCTCAGTCACTCAGTCACTCAGCCAGCCAGCCCTGAGAAAGGGAGAAAGGGAAGGCGAGGGAGCGGGCGGGATTATTATGGGCTGTGGGTGCTGCTGTTGCTGAGGCTGAGCAAAGATGGAGCTCTCTGCAGTGGGCGAACGGGTCTTTGCGGCCGAATCCATCATCAAGCGGCGGATCCGAAAGGTGAGTTGCGGGCCGGCGGGGCTCAGCTTGGGGTCGCTGCCGTTGCCACCCTCCCTAACCCGCTCCTTTTTCTTCTCTTTTCCCCCTTTTTCCGCTCTCCCACCCACCCACCCTCCTTTCCGCCCACGTATTTTGCAGGGACGCATCGAATACCTGGTGAAATGGAAAGGCTGGGCCATCAAGTGAGTTGCTGCCTTCCAGCCTCTCCGCGCGAAGCCCCGTTCCCGCCTCTTGGGGCCTGGCCGGGCTGGCGCTCTGCCCTTCCTCCTCTCTTGGAGATCAGACCCACGGGGCCAGTGGGCGGTTTGCCGTCTCCTCTCCCGCCCCCCGCCCCCCACCCCCCACCCCACCCCACCCCGCAAACTCCTCGGATGCGAGTGAACACCGTGTCACCCGCTCTGTTCGTCTGAATCTGTGCAGGTACAGCACTTGGGAACCCGAGGAAAATATCCTAGATTCTCGCTTGATTGCAGCCTTTGAGCAAAAGTGAGTTGAAAGTCTTGAAAAACAGAGGAGGAATTGCAGGAGAATTTATTTCCTGTGGTCAGGAAGTTAACATTGTTTATTTTCGAAGAACGTTCTCTTTTTAATTGTTCATGTTTGGGCTTTTTCAAAAGTTTAATTTCTTTTTTCCCCACCTCAACAAGGGAACGTGAGCGTGAGCTTTATGGACCCAAGAAGAGAGGACCGAAGCCTAAAACTTTTCTGCTAAAGGTAACTAACTTCTGTTTGATAACTTGATGGTTGATTAAAGTTTTGGGGTTCTGTTGTTTAAATATTAAAAAACTGGAATTGGAAAGGAATAGATTAAAAAAATCAAATGTTATTTGGTCTTCTTTATTATGGTTGAATACAGTCTCTAACTGATAAATCTGACAAACTGTCATTTGTTAAATGTGATCCCTGTGATGAACTGGCACTGACCAATGGCTATAAGCCATCATTTTTAATTTGTCAGACTTTTTTTAAAAAATGGCCTTATTTTGAATGTGATAGCTATTTGATTTCAAAAAAAGCGAAGAAGTTACTTCTAATTATCATTTGAAGTGAGATAAGTAGGAAACCCCAGATTTTTAAAAATGCCAGTAGAAGTGGTAAATAATTATTATGTTGTTGTCAAGAAAATTACAAGGACGTTGCCTGCTAGTTTAAGCAACTCTGAGATGGGCAGCTTTATAAGTCACTTAAATAAACAACCAACTTTTTTTATTGTCATAGATCAGCATAAATTAAAGTCTTTACTACATGTTTGAACATTCACAAGTTATCCCACTGTATGGAGGGAAGTAAGCAGTGCAGTACCAAAAGTTTCCAACCGAGTATTCTCCAATATCTTCATAAGTTATTTAGATCATGGATCTCCAAACCTTGGCAAGTTTAAGAATTGTGGACTTCAACTCCCAGAATTCCTCCTCCAGTCATGTTAGCTCAGGAATTCTGGGAGTTGAAGTCCACAAGTCTTAAACTTGCCAAGGTTGGAGACCTCTGATTTAGATGAAAAAATAGACACTAAGCTGGCAGGAATAGAAAACACCCCAGAAGACAAGCTTTGCAAAAGGATCTTGACAGACTTGCCCTCTCTAATTTACAATTCTAATTGACCCCAGAATTTCCATAGTAAATAATGAAAATTGAGTTGTAAAATTGAGGCACCCATGTGACCAACCTGATCTTACACATTTTTTTACAGCGGTCGTTAAGAGAACACAACATATTTACGCAAATGCCACAATTGTTAAGCAAATACTTTCATTCCTATGGGCATTTTATTCTGGAAACTGGCTGAAAAAGACAGAAACTGACAAAACCCATAAATTGCAGTCATGTGACCAGGGTACACTGCAACTGGCCATAAAGGTGAACCTGTTGCCAAGTGCCTGAAATGAGAGTTATATGACCATGGAGTGGGGAGGGTTTTATGCCATCATAAGAACTCCACAGCCAGATATTTTTTTTTTTTGGGGGGGGGGGTGATTTTCTAGCTTTTGTGGGATACATCATAACTTTGAACAGTGGCTAAGTGAAGACTACCTGTAACTGATTTAACCTGAACATTAACTGGATACCATTACAGTCTTAATTCTATATGCTAATCTGTAGCATAGTATTAAGTAGAGAAGATGTGTCTAAAAGATTGATGATTGCTGCTAAGTACATTACAATGTTTTAGGAACAGAAATAATATTTTTGCAAATCCTGGAAAAGTGCATTTCATTATATTGCTTGTTTTTGCAGGAGTTGATTCATTTTCAAGTGACTAGGCACTTGAATGATGATTGACACTATCTAGAAGAATCATATCTAATCTGTCTTAAGGCTGTTGCTAGTTACCCATGAATCAAACAGTCTAAATATATTTTTCTTGATTAAAATCAAAACAGTTTCCAGATCTTATATTTGTAGCAAATTGCCTATATTCCTAATAATTTTGTATGACATAAATACATTATATTTAATGGTTAAATATTTTTACTTGAAATACTGTTTCTTGTTTTTATCCAAATTTGATATTGTTTCCAACAAATTCCAAAAGGCACTGAAGACCTGGTTTTGCCAGCGGGCCTGGGGAACCCAGAGAGGGATGGAACTCATCAAATGGCTAGTGTGATCCATTGTCGTCAGGGTGGAGGGTGGGAGTTGGTTTTGGGGTTTTGTTTTGTTTTGTTTTTTGTTTTCCCAAATTTTGTTCTATTGTACTTTACTAATTTATTTGATTCTTTTTGTTAGTTCTTATTGTTTTTCTTTTTTGTTTTAAATATGATTTTACATTGTGTAAGCTGCCTCGAGTCACCATGGGTGAATAGACGGCAATATAAATCAAATAAATAAATACTAGTATGGCTGCCTAGAGTAATCCCACAGCAAGATAGATGGCAAATAAATAAATAAATAAATAGTAGTATTTATTTATATCCTGTCTCACATCTCTAGTGAGTATAGTACTCTAATAAGTACAAGCACTGATTTGATTGGATGGTCTGAAAAATGGCCTGCATGAAAACTCCAGTGATGTCAGGATACTTTTACTAACAGTATATTCAGAGAAACCGCTTTTCCTAAGAATTGTTAATTTTATAAGCCTCACCTTTGTGTTTTTTCAAGTTAACTATCTAGAGTCACTCTTAATTGGTAAACATAAACCCTTGACTCTTTGTGTTCCTTAACATCCTAGTATGCTAAAAAATGGAAATACATTTCATAGAGTCCTGTTGGGATTTCCCTGTGTGTAACCATATCATGTTTCGGTTAGACTAAGCTTAGGCAAAACTGCTTTGTTAATTTGAACTACAAGGAAGCTGTATTTGAAATCTAGAACTCATTCTTCACTTCATCTTTTTTGGCTTTGTGTTTAGAATTGTATTCCCAACTGTAAGGATCCTGGACTTCAGCACATAGAATATATTTTATTTCAATCTAACTCCATGTTTTTCATTTTATCCCATCAACTGCAGGCTCGGGCCCAAGCAGAGGCCCTACACATTGGGGATGTACATTTTTCTGTGAAGCCCAGTTCTAGCACATCCTCACCGAAACTGCACTCCAGTGCTGCAGTGCACCGGCTCAAGAAGGACATCCGAAGATGCCACCGTATGTCTCGGCGCCCATTGCCCCGCCCGGATCCACAGAACAGTGGAGTAGGTGGGAGCACTAGCATACGCCCTCCTGTCTCTCCTTTCTCAGAGACCGTACGCATCATCAACCGCAAAGTGAAACCTCGTGAGCCCAAGCGTAGTCGTATTATTCTCAATCTGAAAGTCATTGATAAAAGTGGCAAAGGAGCAAGTGGGGGAGGAAACTTGGCACGTTCTAAGATCCCTTCCCGAAATCGGGTAATTGGTAAGAGCAAGAAGTTTAGTGAGAGCATGCTTCGTAATCAGATCCGCCACATGAAATTCGGAAGCTTCCCTCTGTATAACAAGCCATCTGTTCCAACCCCATCATTAGAGGGGAAGACAGAGGCAGGAGGTTCTCAAGGTGCTTCTTGTGGACTCATGGGCTCTTCTGCCTATGATGCCCGCAGTTCCAGCTCCTCTGACTGCCCCTCACCAGCTCCACACTCCTCATCTGATCCAGATGATTCCCCACCAAAGCTGCTTCCTGAAATTCTAAATCCTGCCATTCCTGACTGGCGTGAATCTGAGGTCCTCGATCTGTCAATTCCACCTGAGTCAGCAGTGACCAGTAAGCAGTCACCTTCCAGAGGGAATGGAGTAAGTCAGATCCCATCATCTCCACTGTCTTCTGACCCAGAACAGGAGGCTGGTGATTGGCGACCTGAAATGGCTCCATGCTCTAATGTGGTAGTTACTGATGTCACCAGCAATCTATTAACTGTCACAATCAAGGAATTCTGCAATGCTGAAGATTTTGAAAAAGTAGCAGCAGCCGGAGGAGGTGGAGGAGGAGGAGGCAGCAAATAAAGAGATGTATTCCTCTTTCACGAGTGTTAGGGGAGGGGAGGGGACAAGGAGGCTATACGGCAAGACCATGCATGATATGAATGCTTGCTTTCTTCTCTCCTTTCTCATCTGGTCTTTCTCATTTTGCTTGGGAATTAAGGTGATAGAGGAGTGGAAATAGATGTGTTTGAAATTCTCCAATGCCACAGCTGTTAGGACTCATGCTGGGAAATAAATTTTCCTTTTGTGCATATTTGGAGGTCTTCAAAAAGTGCATCTTTTTGACAGGAACCTGGTAAATAAGAGCTTGGGAGAATGGTGGGTACATTAAGTGAATGATCAATTTCCCCCTCATGTTCAAAACAGAAAACAACAAAAAAAGGCCAAACTCAAAGTGAGTTATTTTCCATGAATTGCCACTTTATTCCTGTCACTTTTTCTGTATATTTGTGATTTGACAAAGATAATTTGGATTGACAAGGAAAATGTCACCATAGTTATGGGAAACCGCTACAGAACTTCATAGGGATTGGATATGCCTAATCTTACAGTGCATTTCTGAATGTTGTTCCACTGTGCATGTATTATTAGAAGTGCAAATAAGTTCATTCTGTTGCACTTGGAGATGGCTTAGGCCCATTTTCCCTTTTTCATTAGCCCTGAACTGTATCTGTAATAGTTCCTGATTGCAATACATTTTGTATTTTTTTTACTGTTAAGCTAAAGCTGCTTCAGTCTTATGAAGCTGTTAATCTTATCTTGCATCATTTGTTCTTCTTTACATATTAGATGCATGAGTTTTATTTTTTCTGAAACCTTATTTCAAAAAAAGTGGGGCCTAATACTCCTTTAGAAAAGTGCATTGAGATACAACCCACTAATTTACATTGGTATATTTAGTTATATGTCAGCGAAGTAGGAAAAAGGTGCTTGCTTTCTATTTTTCTCTCGGTAAAAGAGATGGAAGAACATTCATTTCTGCAGTTCCCAAGATTTCAAGTTGCCTGTACAGTTGCCAACCAAAGGTGCTAAGAACATATTGTAAACATTTATTATATGTCTCTTGGATCTTGGTATGTTTGTTGGGAGACAGTGTGTATGTTTAGTGTGTGCTTGCCTCTTCCTCCCATCCACCCGCCTGCCATGCCTTCCTTTCATTTAATTCATTCTTATTGAAACCTGAGTACTCTGCCTTGTAAGCAAATAATGTAGTTGCTTTTGCTATATTGCCTCCACCTCCACCACCTACAAATGTTAGGAACAATGACTCCATATATTGATGACTAACATTCACTGAAGTAACTTTCTTCAAATTTCCACTTCATAGTTCTTTTGTCACATGTTCCAGCTTTGATGCAAACTTCTCCTCCCCTATACTATGCCTCCAATTTGTTAGTAGTGGCACATGTGGGTATGTATGTAGTGTTGTCCAGCAAACTATTTATACATTGTTATATTATGATGGGAAGGATGTGTATGAGGTGATTCTTAAGGGCTCAACTGCATGCTATGCTGTCATTGAAATAACTTTGTTCTTAATGGCATGTCTCTTCTCTATGTTCCAGTCTGAACAATTGTCTTTTAAGATTCTGCTTAGGGGTTGTTGTTGTTTTTTTGGTTTCATTTGGTTTTGTTCTTTTAAAGTTTATTAGCAATATACGTGAAACCTGGTGCTGCAAATACTGTAGCATTTACTGCTTGATTGATAAGGTTTTAAAAAATAGTGATTTGATTTCATTCTCTCCATTAGGATGGACTTTTCCTTCCCCTGTGTTTTCTTTTTAACATTCTTCTCTTCAAGGACTTTGCAGAATTCCATTTGTTTATATCCATACTTAAGAAGAAATCAGAACTTTGTTAGAAAAAAGATTGAGCTGATGTGTGTTAAGAGTCCTAAATATTAGTGTGTATACATAAATGCCTACCAAAAGCAAAATTTATGATGTTCAGCATTGTATTGTTTGTGACAGTTTGAGTGCAGTGAATATTGAAGAGATATTCAAGTTTTACTGTTATCCAGTCATCCATTCTCTTTAGTATGGATTTTTTTTAATCAATGAACTCTACAAAGTGTGCAGGGTTATTACCTCCATGCTGCTCTCACTGATATATAACTCCAAGGCTTTTTGATGTTCCACAAATGTATGCTTTGGAATTAACTGTTTGTAATTTTTTGTGAAGTCAGTAAGACAAGTTGTATCATTGTATTGCCTCAGAAGAATGGGAGGCATTATCATGAGAGTTTATTTTGATGGCTTCAAAGGTGGGTGGGCTGGGATGAGGATAGAGATATATAATAGGGAGAGAACAGGGAGACTTGTATTAAAAAGATTTTAAGAGAAAAAATAGAAATATTTTATGAAACTTCAAAAGGAAATATAAGGGTGGTTGAACAGTCAATCATGTTCTACAATTGTTTATTTTTGTGGCATTTTGTTAGAAACAAATTAGATAGCCATTGTAAACCGGAATTTCAATAGGAAACTCTTCAGATACTTTAGCACACAATCTCGGCTGATTTCCCCTTGTTCCCTGGAGTCTCTTGTCACTTTAATTTCTGTGAGTTTCCGTATAGTATGGTTTTTACCTTTCTTAGAGGTATTATGAAAAAATAGTCATTAACAAGCTGGCTGATTTCAACAAAAAGCTCCTCCAAATGCATCGAACAGGTTTTGTTTGATTCTATTCCATCCTGAAAGATCAACTACTAGAAATAGTGGAGTGTGTGCCTGGAGAAAATGAAAGGAGGAGATTAAATAATTTTTCCTTCCTCTTTTATGACCATTTTAACATGAAGATATTGGGTATACAATTTATGCACTAAATACTTGCTGAGGAGGTATATCTGCTTAAAACTAACATGTACATGTTTGCTGCCTCTTCAGGCATAAAATTTACTCCACATACTTTTGTTCTTTTACTATGATACATGGAAAATAAAAAAGGGATTTTTTTTCCACATGAAAAGTGCTTGAGGAAAAGTCAAAGGCTGAAATTTCTAAGACTTATCACAGGTTGCTTGAATAGCAATTCCTAGACTGCTATAATTGCCACTGTAGCAAGTGTTTAAAAATGAAAAGCAGTAAATTGGGGTGGAAAAATTATGGTCCAAAAGCTGCCTGTGGCCCTCCAGCATCTCTTGGGCTAAAAATTTGGGCCTTTTTTCCTTCATGGTATTTTAAGGAATGCAATGATTGTTTTAAACTCAACAAACTAAAGTAGCACCTACTGTATTCCTGAGCCCCTCCTCTCAAATGGAGCCTAGCCTTTCCCATTTCTGTATGTCACATGTTACATCTGATGTAACTCTTGAGTTAATGAAAATTGTGCGCTCCTTCACTCTAGGATTCCTTAAATCCATTTGGAGTAGTAGCATTTGCAGTTTGTAAATTTGTCTAGTTTTGCATTGCTTGTGCTGATCACTGGAGATTTAGCCAAAAATATTTAAACAAGTGGTGTTTGAGTAAGAAATCTCTGGCAGGTTGCTATTGAGCCAGTCTGGTAAAACAGAATATGGTGCTAATTGTTGGTTGTATTGCTATTATCTCTCCTATCTGATTACAACCAGCAGACTATTTTAAGAACGGGCTAAGGTTGTGAATTAGAGTAATTAATTCACAGAGATATAAGGGATTTGAGCCAATTTGATGCAAAGAAATGCCTGCTGTTTGGACAAAATAAAAGGAGGATAAATCGCCTCCTAGCAGCTTCTAATTAATTTGAGGGGTTCTGTAACATACCAACCAAGTTGCTCTTGCTTGTCTCCCAGGAGCTAGAAAATTTCTTCACATCAGAAAGAATCATCTTTAAGGACAGGGGTAGACCAGTTATGTGTAATACTGGAGTGCAAGATTTTTCTTGCCTTAGATCATTCTTCCCTTCCTTGGCTCATGCTCTATAAAAGCAGATTGCGTTGATCTTTTCTGTTAAAATGAAACCTTGTTTCATGATGCAGTCAAACCACTAGAGGGTAATATAGAGCTATTGTTGTGTTTTAATGATTTGAGCTTTGTTTATTACCTTGAATCTTAATTTCTCCTTATATCATAAAGCATAAAAGCCCTTCTATGCGTACAGTCTGTGCAAAGATGCCATGTGAGTTGTATGTATCGGTTTTCTTTGTATCTTTGCCATGCTTGTGGCCACTTTTGTTATTAGGAGAGTTTGATGGGGTGGGGGTTGAGAAAGAAGACTAGTTTTGCAAATAAAAGAAAAAAAATAGAAAAAAGGAAAAGTTCTTTTTTTTTAAAAAAAAGAGATTTTTACAGACAGAGGAGGATAGAGATTTAAAAATATTAAATGCAGTAATTGCACAAATGTAGTGATATTAGCTCGTCCTTTAAAAAAAAGAGTATTTTTACAATTATGAGTGGTAGAGGAAGGCATTCAGATAATTTAAATTGGGGAGGAAGAGCAAAGAATGTAAGAAGAGATGCAGCTTCTAAACTGAGGAAGCAAATCCTTATCTTAGAGAAAATTCTTCCTTCTGTTACCCTTAACTTGAAGGCGTAGGGAGAATGCCTCCTTCCATAGTTATGAAGCCAGAATTTAGCCTTGTTCTGTTTGTCAGGCGGGACTATGTGGCATTTTATTAACTTGTTCATGCAAGTTATCAGTTGTACTTCATGATGATCTGCTGAATTGAATGGGACATGTTGCTGCTTTGTGGTTTTCAGTAAGATCTAGGATCTCTGACCAGCAAGATGTATGTGTGTTTGGTAGCTGTGAAGGAACATACCCTTATAATCTGGCAAAATGTTCAGTGATAAAGCCAGTTCATTCATACTGAAGTTGGTATACCAGAAATACTTTTTCTAACCAAATACATCTTTCATACTTGTATAACCAAGATTTTTACAAGTGGGCAATATGTAGCTCTCCTACATTAAGAGATATGATCAGGGCCTTCTTGAAGAAAGCAAAAACTAAAGCAATTTTCTCAACATTGGCACAGTCCAAATGCGTTGGAATTGCAGCTCCCAAAATTCCCTGTCAGTCAGTAGTTACAGTCTATAAGAAAATTGAAGAACCACAACATGGGAAAAACTGCACTAAATTAATTCTGATGGCTTGGGCCATGGTGATTATTTTCACTGTGAAACATAAGGAAAATGAGATGAAAAAAGTAAGTGTAGCCTTGCAAATGAAATATACTGTTAAAATATTGAAGGAAGATATATAATGAAAGGATAATATGTAAATTCACAATTGCCCAAGATGGTAATTGTATATTTATGTTATCCATAAAAATCACCTGTGAAGTGCTGATTGTAGAAGCTGAGTATGAACAAGTGCTAGGAAAGAATTCACACAACCTAATGGCAGTGTAACAGTAATGCCTATATTAGATTTCTTATTACAGTCCATGTAATCTAAATGTGTGAATACCATGTTAGTCATATGGGCAAATACAGATCAGATCATTGATGTGGAAATTATAAGGTGGGCATTGGACAAGAATGGGGAAGGATAGCTGTTCTAATGTAGTGCTATAGTATTATAATTTTGATTTTTGCTTGCATGGAAATTTGCATTTTTGTTTTGGCTCTTAATTTTGAATGTCTCATTAACTGCAACAAGAGTTAATGAAAAATTGAAACCTACTTAAGAAGAAATATTAGATGTATTCCCAAGGAAACAAACTACTGCTCCCTAATGAACCTATATTTTACAGATAACTATTTTTCATCTATTCATTCTTAGAAAAGCTTTCTCAGCTATTTTTACAGGTTGAACTATGATATTTTTGCTCACTGAGGTTACTATTTTACTCCATACTAATCAGACTTTCTTATACCCTCTGCATAGATAAGACCACACTCTTAACATTGAGAAGGCTCGTAATTCAATCTATTTGGAGAGCTTAAGACTAGAGAAGGGAATGCTTCTACAGCTATGCAACACATAGAACTTTCTGTGTCTCCTTAAAGAAGCTTTCTCACTATCATGTGGCAGCTCTCGTGATCTTGGGAAAAGACACAGCCACTTTATAATGTTGCAGCCAGATATTATATTCATACTCCTGAGTGTATCCCAGATACATTCCGGGATAAATCCAACCACAGCATAGCCTTGAGTTGTTGGTTGGCTTGATACATGAAATGGGCTGTGAAAGATTAAAGTATGGCAACAATAAGCCACTCTTCAGATTCTGTGGATCCTTCTCAAGGGGATAATTTCTCTTGTTGCTCAATAACTCAATCCTGCCCATTTGAAGATTATTTCTCTGTGTATACTATTGTAATTGGTTGTTTTTAATTGATTTTTAAAATAATCCTAGCTGCCCAGAACTGCTGCTTGTGAGGTGGGTGACTATATAAATTGTCTGAAATAAATAATCCCTCTATTTTAATTTCTATTTAAAAGGGATGACTTAAGTGTCAGTGTAAGATTTGTGTTTATCTTTTTTTGTTTAGAAGAAATGCGATTTCTTTGCTGCATTTCCTGCTGTCCATCTTCTATAGAGCCTACATTTGGATAATTGATATGGAGGAGAAAACAAGATAGTGAAGAGAATTCACAAATTGCCCCTGTTGGGGAATTAAGTTTATGCAGTAAATTGGAAACTGTTGGGATGCAGCAGTTCTAGAATTCCTGTTGGGTCATGGGTAGAGTAATGTAATAGATTTGGAATGTATTTCTAGTTGGTCAGGTGTGTCTCTATTCGCACTCCTTGCTTCTTGCCCCAAGGCTTTGCACTGTTTTGCCTGGTGCATTCACGTTCTAGTGTTGCTTGCTTTGCTGCTTTTTTGACTGTCTCCTGATTGTACAAAGTTGGGATATTTTCAAAATAAGTATATGTACTATGTATATATAAATAAATAATCCTCCACTTAACCCTTCACCATGCTTTGTGATAACAAAGACAGCTTGGGCCAGTAGTGTGACCATAATTTTGAGAACTAGGAATAGCTAGTTGTGGTCTGAAAGAATGCTGTGATTTATAAGCTGTTTAATTTTATTTTTGAGATCTCCTTTTTCTCTTGCTGAAATTGGTTTTAAGAGGAAGAGGAGAAACTTGCTGTTCTCAGTGCTTATAAACACTTCTGAATATTTATATTTCCCTTTAATATTTCCCTAATTAAATATTAGCTTTCACTTAACTTACACATTGAGAATCCTGAGTGATGAAGTTTGGGATTGGAAAATTCTCCTTCACCACATGGCTTTTTTTTCAACTTTATACAATCTCTAATCTGACCTATGCATGATCTGTTTTTTTATTGGCTTAAAGATTATTTATCAGTGTTACTTCTGAATGATTAAATGACGTTAAAAACATGAAACTGCCTTACACTGGTATTGTTAGCTGTTTATTCAGTCTGTTTGAGTACTGATTATATTTATGGGGCATGATCTCTATGAGACAGAGAGATTTAAATAGGTGATGCTTGAAATTGAGCTCAAGCTTCCATTCCATGCAAAATATGTTGCTATCAAGCTACATGCTTCCCAATATAATTTGTATGTTGCTTTGCTTTTACCAAGTTCTGAATATTTTTTGTACTATACACTTTGAGGGAACTTCTAAAACTCAAAGGTAGATGAAGCTATCCTGGATCTATGCATCTAGACTTAATACTGATATAGAATCAGAACCTTCCCCAAGTTTGTTATTTTACAATTGGTAAATTGTACAATTGATATTCAACATCTAAAAATATTGGATTGTTTATATTCCTTTTTAAATGATTGCTAACTGTAAGGAAAGCTTGATGGGAAAAAATGTTAAAATTAGCTCTTAGCAGAATTCTGACTAATTATAACATATTTTCAGTATCATGTATTATTTTAGGGAGGGTGCACAAGGTTTCAAATTTAAAATATTTTAAGTATGAAACAATTCTGACCATTCCAGGGGTGTTTTGAAATCAGTGTGAGCTCTTTGATACTCAAGATTTATCTGAATGGTTTCAATTTGAATGGTTTCAAACTCAAAATAATTCTTGAAAAATTCATTTTAAAGTTGAAACAACTCTTGTGAACTTGGAACTCAGTGTTTCAAACCCCTGTTCGTTATAAATATGTGCAATTGTTCTTAATTTGTATAATTTAAAACCCTGCAAGCTCTAGATTAGTTTTTTATGAAATTTCATTCATACATACATATAAGTGTTCTATGAATGCATATGTACACATGCATGCACATAAGATCATTGAAATGCATAAGGCCTAGTTGTTCAGGAAAAATAATTGCTGAATAAAACCAATGCTATCTCAGTTACTGTATAGCATGAAAATGTAATAGTTATGGTATTAGGAAAGCTAAATTCCTCTAGAGATGGACAGATGTAACTTATAGCATGTTCATTATCGGTCCTACAGAGAGTTGTAGTCCAACAACATCTGAAAAGCCATTTTTTCCTACAGTTAGTGATAGCAATTGTTCATTTAAGTACAAAAATTCTAGTGCTCAGATAAATCCTTTGGGATTTACCTGGTTGCACTCTTTATTCTTCAGTAGGGTAGATAATTTTTCCCTGTACGTAATTTTTTCTAAATATCACAGTTAAAATATTGACAAGGAGGGCGCATGCCCTAGAGATATCTGGTTCCTGAATCTGGTAATTTTCTAATGAGTGGCCCTTTTCTGCCACTTGCCTCATTAGGGCTGCCGAGAACATCTGAATAGCCATCACATTCTTTGTTTGTGAAGATGGAAGACAGCTGCAGTGCAGTTTTAGTTACAGTACTTACCAGAAAAAGTACTTTAGGAGAAAGAGACCACATCTAGTATTATATGAATAGGCAAGGCAGAGAAGTAGGAAAAAACAAAGGAGTATACAGTTTTTTAAAATGAATTTAATTTTTGCAGTGGACAGTAAATTATTGTTTAGAGGTGAAGCTGCTTGGGAGATTATTGTAAATGTTTCCTATGATTGAATTCATTCAGATCATTTAGAATCATGAAAAACCTGGTTCCTGGTTTATATAGCACTTAAAAATATTGTAAGCACATAATTTAAACTCTGCATTATCATATTGGCAAACATTTTGTGCCATTTTAAAGGATTCCCCTTTATCTAAGAATGCTTCCTCATACCCTAGTGATTGTGTCTGTCAAATAATTAACTGTTCCTACTTATAGGAATGACTTGTAGCAGCGAGTATTTATTATTCAGGAGACAATAAGAGAGCCTGATAAGATTCTTTAATTTTGCAGCATTTGGAAATAGTTATATGTATTTACTTGTTTTGTTATAGTTTGAGGCACTTCAACAAATAGGAAATTTTCCATGTTTCATATTTGATTGTCAGGAAAGCACTCCCTGATTCTGCTGCATTATCACTGTTCTACCAAGCCAATATTACAATTATCTGTATCTGTTCTTGCAGGCTGCAGTTAGTCACGGGAGACAATCCTGTGGTGGTTATAGGACCTTATCAGCAATAAGGTAGATAACTAAGAAGTTACTATAGCTGCACCACTCCAGTTCAATTCCAAAAAAGCCTTTTGGAGCATATAAGAGCAAGAGCGGAGCACTTCCCTGTATTTCTTTAAAGCAGCCATATCATCTCAGTGATGTACTGGTTCTTTAGAGATCTGTAGAGAGAGAGATTATGTTTTCATTCACATGTTCTCCAAAATACCTTTTTGAAAATGAAACTGAATAGTGCAAGCTTTAATAATTTTAAATCCAAGAGTTTACAGGGCCTGAAATGCAAAAAAAGCAGGAATAAAATGATGTGAAAATATATAAATATTTTCAAGGGGACAACTAAGTACATCAGATTTGCTTCATAATCTTAGTGCTACCACATAGATATTAATAGAGCTAACAGTAGCTCTAGTGAAGTTCCTGATGTTTTATTCCTTCTAAAATCCTAAATGCTATATTCAAATTTCACAATATATCATACTATTTTTATTCAAGGAAAATCTCATACTTACACATGAACAATTACAGGGAGGCATAGAATTGATGCTTATTCCTTTATTGCATACATTGTTAGGCTTCTCAAGACCAGATCTCAATCTTGCCAAAACAGATGCTCATGTAAGGTGAAATCTCCAAGAGAATTAATGGATTTGTGGTCCTTACAAATACTCAGATATTTGAGTGAATCAGCATAAGCTTGGGCATTTAGTTTTTACAAAGTTGAGACCTTATGGTGAAGAGTAAGCTAAAGTTTAAATTTATTAAGTTCTTATCTCTTGGCATACAAATAGGCTTTAAAAACAAGAGCTATATATCTGGTGACTATTTTGTATTATGATAAAAATGCATTCAATGAAACAGTTGTACACAAATTAAATGTTATCTAATACTATGTTATCTTAATTACTTTTTAAATATAGTGTTTGCATTTGCTTGGTTGCTTTTTAAAATCCAGTGCTCAACTGGCTAAACTGGCTAAAGTGGATGGCTGGGAAGCATTACACAATGGATGATTTAATCACCCATTGACATTTTTATTGGAGAAAGGGGTTGTTTCGAGTTTGCAGTAGGGGGAAGTTATGCTAATTATTCTTGTATCCTTGTACATTTGTTCTTTCTGTTGCTCTTGAATATTGTATCAATGCCAGAACTGGGGAATTAAGAAGATAAACCCCAATAAATTGTTACATTCCAAGCTATCTGTCTCAATTTTATGTTCAACCGTCTTGTATTGCTACACCAAAGACAGATCTGATCTCTTGATTTCACTGATTATCTTGTAGCAAAATTGGTCTGTGCTATAGCCAATACCCTACAGACATTGTACTTCAATATACATATAATTATTTTGCCTACAGCCACTTAAAATTAGTAGAATTCTTTTTCCCTCCTCTTCCTCTAATCTTTTGAAACAACAAATTGTTTTATTGTTTTCAGAACACTTTCAGAAGGATCCAGTACCTTTTTAATCACATTGATTTGGATGGATTACAAAATTCTAAATCTAACAATACTAAGATAGTATTGACTAGTAAGATATTTTAACCAAATATTTCCTTCCTATATATTGATTATTATGTGTCATAAACATACATAAACATAAAAAAAGGAAAATTTGTCTCAAGTTTTACTTGTTTCCCTTCAAAAGTTTATTCTCCTGAACACCCCATTTGACTGCAAATGGACATCTATGTTCTGTTTTTATTAAATGGATCTGAATTACAGACTATATCAAGCTAATTGTTACTTATTATGATACTTAACCCCATCTTCCCCAAGTGACACATCAACTTCATTTTCAAAAATTAGTATTTTTCTGAATATGGTTTTAGTGGGAATTTCCATTTTACTTCACTTATGTTGCATTTTTGAGGGGAGGGTTGCATCATCATTAAATTTTTATTACAAAAATAATATTATATATCTTTGTTATATTCATTAGAAAATAATGTGCGGTTGAAATATATTTTTAAAAAGGCATAGAAACATCTTGTACAAAATAACTACAAAGGAAAACAACTAAATTGCTGCTAAAAACCCTTTCCCTGTTCTGAAACATAAATGTTATATGTGCTGTAAAAGGTTTTTTTTCCTATGCTGTGTTAGGCACTTACAAAGAGGTGTTGGGTGGAGTTGAATTTAAAACCTGCAAGCTGATATATAGGTCTCCAAAGGAAGAACAACTGTATAAAAGAAACCACAGCAGGTAGCAGAAGGAGGGGGCTTCTAGGTCTGGCAGAAGCTGTTGCTGGAGTAGCAGGCAAGAGGACAAGGCATGGAGCAGAGGAGGCAACAGCCAGAAACCAAGGCAATCCATGGCTGGGGAGAAGGGCCAAGAAAGTCCCTGAGGCAGCTTATGCTGAAGAAAACTGTTGAAAGGAACCAGCAAAAAGAGAAAGCACAGTCCCGGACTGTAAAATCTACTAAAATCTGATGTAGCTGCAAAGATGCAATTGTGCCAAGCTGCAACTGACAGAGTAAATGGGAGCTGAAGAAAGATAAAAGAAGAGAATAATTGAGAGACAGACACAGCTGTATAAATGGCATTCAGATAAAGGGCTAAGGAAAAAGAAATGTAGACATTAGTAAAGGAGCAGAAACAACAGGATCATTGATTGAAAAATAGAAATAAGGGAATGAGAAATCGGCGACAGAGGAAAGAATGGCAGCATAAAATAGGAATGCTGTATAAAGAACATGGTAGAGGTTAGATGATCATGGTGATGATCAAGGGTGCAAAGGGTGAAGAATAGGGTCAAGAGCAAAGGGTGAAGAATAATACAAGTAAGAGATACTTTTTGATTCAAAGCAAGATGTATTTCATATACTTTACATTTGCAATAAAAAGTCATTTCCAATAGAGTACCCTGGATCCTGCTTGAGTCTGCAGTCTCCTAGATCCTAGGACACTTAGCCAGTATTCATTATGGAGATCTTGAAAGAAATTCCTTATTGTTTGGTACATGTTAAAAAGATGCTGTTCTGCAGTGCATATCACTAAAATACCTACTGTTGCAACTTCCTTATTGAAGTAACTGGGACAAAAGTTTAAGTGAGAGATGTTAAAGGGAGTCTAGCATAGGCAATAAATAAGCCAAAATAACCATCTCAAGAATCTTTAGCATGATGGCAGTGGTTCCAACAAGTTTTTCCCTATCCCTTCCTGGCATTTTGTCAAGCTGATAATATACCATTTTTTGTTGCGCTTTTAATCCAAATGTAAGGATTTGGGTGCCCATGCAGGGTATTTTTTATTAATTCTGAGATTTTTAAAAAATATATTGATAGTTATTTTGTTGTATGTGTCCAAGATGAAGTATTGGGGAGCTACAAAGACTCTGAAATAAAATACATATAACATTAGGCTAAGTGTGTGGCATACCTACTGATACCAGATACTGCTGCTTAGTGTAGCTGATATTCCTGAATATCTATTTCCCTGAGAGATGCATTCCTTCCAATTCAAAGGATAACTGAATGGTAAGTGATGACACAGAGTATAAGTATCTGGTACACCTACATGAATAGGAAATGACACTAATTTCTCCTAAGCTGATTGTCATGCCAATGACTTTGTACAGCTTCAGTAATTCAGGATGTGTTGAATATCAAGAGAGAATAGGTTAGCAGCAGCCAGTTTTCACTGAATTAAATATAGCCTGAAAACATGTTTGAATAGGACTACCATCTGTCCCATATGAATCATAGTGCCTTTCTCTGTATCCTAAAAAGTATCAAACATTGCCTGGAAAACTCAAGAACACTGAACTTCCAAAACCCAACATTTGCTTTTGTCTTGGAAATTATTCAAAATGGATTTGTTACTCCATTACAAGAAAAGAGCCTGAAGACTGGTAAACATTAAAAAAAAAAAAACAATTATGATTTTGTGGATTAAAAGAGTTTTTGTGAAGACATTCTCCTTCCCCAATTCATGGAGAAATTAAGCAACGTACGTTCTCCCTATTTTAATTTTTCTGCTCAATTGGGTTTCAAGCTATAAAATTAAAATACAGAGCGCAATCTATTACAGCAGGTCAAAATCAATAGAATCAAAACCCTGGCAGCAGCGCATTGAAAAGCTGGGCCAGCACTGGTTCTTTTTGTGGTAAAGCAGCTGCATGAGGCTTTCCCTGCTGAAGGGAAACAATGGGCCTTAAGAAAACAGGTGATGTTGGTAGATGGAAACTTGGTCAAATAAGAAGCTACAGCTGCTTTTGTGAAACAAGTAGTACAGGTAGTCCTCAACTTACAACCATTTGTTTAGCAGTTGCTTGAACTTATGATGGTACTGAAAAAAGTGACTTATGACTAGCCTTCATCTTTATGAGTGTTGTAGCTTCCCTATGGTCACATGATCACAAGTTGGGCACTTGGCAACTGGCATTTATGATGATTGTGGAGTTCCAGAAGTCACATGATCGCCATTTATCACCTTCCCAGTTTCTGACAAGCAAATTTAATGAGGGAAGCTGGATTCACTTAATCACTGTGAGTGATTCAATTACACCGATTCATGGCAAAAAAAATGTAAAATTGGACATGAGTCACTTAACAGAAATTCTGGTCCCATTTGAGGTTATAACTCAAAGACCACCTGTAGCAGACTTGCAAAATGTTTTGCTTTAAGTATTTGTCTTAGGGATTTTTGTGTGGTTCCCCCCCCCCCCCATTTTAAGGATTATATTAAAATTAAAAATCTCCCTTTATCAAGTAACTTGATAGATTTCACATCAAATTAAACTAGGATTTATTAAATTAGCCACAGTAGTTGGCTATACAATTCTGGGAGTTAAACGTCCAATAAAGTTGCCAAGATTGAAAAGCTCTGCTCTAAACAAAAGAACATGGTGTATCAAGCAACACCATCTATGAATTAGCACCACGTGTGAGTGAAGTCTGCATAATACAAGCCCAGAGAGGTGTATTTAACAGGAAACACTTTTAAATGGCAGGAAATTATTGCATTTGGTTTATAACGAAATTCCTATTGGTGAAAAGTAGGCTACTTGCTTTCCAAAGTGCAGGTAAAAATGCCAAAAGAAGGTCTACCTGAAGTCAAAATCAGTAACTGCTTTTACTTTCTTCCAGGATTTTTTTTTAATTGCCCAGTCTAGCCTACAGCTTTAATGTTTCCAAATAGTCTGCCATCCAACCAGAAACTTCTTTAATTTTTTAAGGTCAGAGATGGGTGTTTAGGGGCTGCTACCAAGTTGGACCATGAGGAGGATACCCTATCAGTATCCATAAATATAATACAATTAGGTTTTAAAAAGCCAAGCTACACTATTGTAGAGCCTTGGTGGCGCAGTGGTTAGAGTGCAGTACTGTAAGCTACTCCTGCAATTTGGCAAATCGAATCCCACCAGGTTGAAAGTTGATTCAGCCTTCAAGGTGGGTAAAATGAGGACCCAAATTGTTGGGGGCAATAGGATGACTCTGTAAACCGCTTTGTTAAACTCCCGGCCCATGGGCTGGATGAATCATGCACTAGCCATGCCCACGCCCAATATAGCGAAGGGGGAAAAAGTCCCAATACATCACATAACAATGCCATGACAACATGAGTTTGACACCCCTGGCTTAGTAGAATGTTTGAACTCCACCAGAAATGTTCATAGGGAGAGGATCAAAAACTCAGGATGGTGTCCCCAATCATGCAATCAACGTCCTGCCCTTTTTTATAGAAGTATTTATTTTTAGACTGAACATATCTGAACCCCACTAATTTTTCTCATGGGAAAGTGTGCTTTATTCATTTTAGTAAACCAAATAAAAATGATGGGAGAGACAGTGTAATGCTGGCAATAACATATTTATTTTTGTCTTTTGACTGAGGCACAATAGCTTTAACGATCCCAAACGACAGAGAAATTAAGCTCAGTTCACTGTATCTAACTTCCTGTTCCATGTAATTGAACTCTTAACAAAATTCCAAGCACGTTCTATTACTTTATACAGTTAGTTTGTCCTTATACTTCCAATACATCACTGGCTCCAGCAAACCTTCTTCCCAGGCAGAAGGGAATCAACAACTAGCAGATGACCTGAATGTGTTTTACTGCAGGTTTGAAAGGAAACAACAGCCACCTATCTCCACAACCTCCGTCTCAAACACACCAACAACAGCCAAGCCTCCTACACCTGGCCCCAACCCATTGGGTTCACAACCTCGGGTGATCACAGAAAAAGAAGTGCAAGATCTATTTCACAGACAAAAGCCAGGAAAAGCACCAGGGCCAGACAAGATAACTCCTTACTTAAAAGTCCGTGCTGACCGATTGGCCCCCATCTTCACCCAAATCTTCAATAGATCACTAGAGACGTGCTATGTTCCTTCCTACTTCAAATGCTCTACTATCATCCCAGTGCCAAAGAATCCCTCCATCAAGGAACTGAATGACTACAGGGACTCAGTAATAGGATCTGTCACTGTAAGTGTCTGATCCTGCTTACTGCCTTTATTATGTTTGTCCTTGCCTATGTCTCAAAACAGTTCTCTCTATTTTTGCTGATTATTACAAATTTCCTCTGTGTCCCATGGGTCCTCTTTCTTCAATTTCTGCATATTATTTTCCAGGTATCTTTCCTGTTCCTTCATCTATTGCTTCAGTATTTCATTCTTAAAACTGCTGGCTGGCTTCTGAAAAATGAAGTGTTTTGATTGTTAGTTATAAGTGGCAGTGTTTCACACAGACAAAGCCAATTGGCTAGTTCTCCATCTTCTAGAATCTAGACTTCTTTAACCAAATCCAACTAGCTGTTCTCCAAGTCAGTTTCATCAATTGGAGGAAGAAGACAGCCTCTTTCCTCACTGATTTCCTCTTAAGAATACTTAAGGTAACTTATTTTTCTAATACCCTGAATTTAATGTTGTTGTTTTTGTCACATACTGGTTTTTGCTACTACTGTTTTCCTCCATGTTGCTCCAAGTCATGAACTTTGAAATCAGATCAGATTTCAGTTTTCCAATATAAGAAATTAAAGAAGTCATATTATAGATGTAATGTTGCAGTCAGAAAGGCACTTACTGAGAGGAAAGGCACATAATTATGCTATTAATGATTAGTACCCTTTAGCAGCTAAAAATTCAGGCAATCTAAAGAGATCCTTATTGGTTTAATAAAGGAATTCCCTATGTTTTCTGTCCAAACATTTCATTTGCTTTGTTTGAACAGTATAGAATTAACAGTATCATTTAAGGTGTGTCTGTATATATAAGAAAAGACAACATATTTACATGATTTATGGTTTTTTTAAACCATTCTTTCGAAGATAATGGTGGGCACACCAAAACAAAAGCAAAAACAAAACCCTGCATTTCAACCCTTAGGATAATGTTTTCTGGTTTGTAAAACAGTACATGAAATGCATGATTTTACCTTTTAAGGAACTAATTATCTAAATTTACGAAAGAAAGAATAAGAAAGAGAAAATACAAGACAACACTGCAGATAAGAAACATAAGCTACAGCAATAGCAAGTCATGGAAGCAGAATAAAGATATAATTAAACCCCTTTCCAAGACAAGTGAACATATCATATGCAGAAATCACAACATTTCAGCATTCAGTGCTCAATGAATTAGATCCTATGTATTTTCCAATTAGCTCTTCCCAAACTAGTTAGTTGTCTTTTAAATAAAGCACAATGAAGTAAAATCTGCTCAGACCAATTAGTTTGTTCATCAGTTCAGTCTTGAAACAATCTGTCATTAAAAGATTTGGAAACGATAAATTGGTTTACTACAATAAAGTGGTAATTATGGAATGAAATTTTGAAGTAAAACCTAATCAGGGTAAAGCATGTTTTGCACAAAACAAAAAAATATTTTAAATCCAGAGATCTGCTAAAGAGAGGTCACAATTATATCTGTTATCAGCATTATCATTAAATCATAGTGCATTCTAAAAACATTGTCAAAATATTAATATCTCCTCTTTTTACTGTAAAATAATTATACCTTTTAAAGAGTACATTAAGGAATTATTTCATGTAATATAGTTAGCTTTCATAAATATTGTTTTAGCTTTCATAAATATTGTTTTAAGGTTCCTAAAAAAACTCATGATGTTTCATAGTGGGTAGTTAATAGAAAATAAATTTACTGAAACACACATTTAAGAAGGCAAGACTGTAAGAAGAAAGGATAGGAGGGTGGGGATCCAACTAAGGATGAATTGCAATGTCATTGGCAGTACAATTACACTTTTAGCAATTCCAGGCATGACCGCTAATGAAGACTGGTTTATTAGAAATGAAAATGGGCCCATAAATTCACCAAAAAGGGAATGCTAACCTGAGAAATGACACGTTAATGTAAAAGAACAAGGGGCAAAGAGCTGAGACACTTTTTTTACTCTTTATTTCATGCACAAACTGAAGCAATCCCTCCATCTGTATTACACTTGGACCATTTTTTTTTTCCTTTTGTTTCTATACCTGAACATTATTCTTACACAGAGGAAGCAAACATTTATTTTAAAGTGATTTAATTTTTTCAAGACTACATCCCAGAGTGATTTAAACTGGTATGCCTCCAAGAATGAGTTGCATTTTAGAATGTTCAGTCTGTTGCTTATCATAAATATTGAATGTATTTTTGGGAAATGGCCTTTTAAGCTGAAACTGGAAGCTACGTTGTTGGACATAGCACTTTTTTTGAAAGGGGAAAAGGAAAAACCAGGAAAATTATTCATCTGTTAACACAAACTCTGCTCCCTTAAAAAAAAAAAGAAAGAAAGAAAGTAAGTTGATACTATAACAAAATGGATGGCACTACTTTGGAATACTCAACAAATGCCTCACCAAGGAGAAGACTTCCTTCCTTCCTTCCTTCCTTCCTTCCTTCCTTCCTTCCTTCCTCCCTCCCTCCTTCCTTCCTTCCTTCCTTCCTCTGCTCCCTTGAAAATTGTGTATCTCACACCTATGAAGAGAGCCCTACTGGTGTGTTGCAGGCAACAAATAAGAGTCTGACAGTACCTGTTTTTGGTCTAGCACATTTGGGGGGCCGATGTTCCCAGACTCCTAACTCCTGACCACCCCCCCACCCACCCCCACTCCCCCCCACCCCCCAGGAAAGCAAGAGCCGAAGTTTCTCTCCCAGCGGCCTGGAAAGGGTTACAGGGAAGGAGTTGGAAAGAGCCCAGAGGGGAAGAGTGGGTGACGTCTCCGGGCCTTTGCTCCAATCAGGATATAATCAACAGCCGCGGTTCAAGAAGCCGGAGGAAGCAAACGGACGGGCTTCTTCAGCGGTGCTGCCGCTCGGCTTGCTCGCCGTCCCCTTCGGGCGCTTATTTCTCTCCCCTCCCTTCACTCCCCACCTCCGGGGTGCTCGCTTCTCTTGGCTTTTGGCCCCCCCGGAAACTGCCACCCTGAAGTTCCTGGTGGTGCTGCTGGCCGCAGGGATGCTCGCTTTCCTTGGTGCAATCGTCTGCATCATCGCGAGCGTCTACCCTGCGGCCAGCCCAGCCGGAGCCCTCCAAGGTGCGGACAATGGCTCCAAGGCCGCGGCCTCTGCCCTCTTGCCCGCCCCCGGTGCCGACAAGACGCTGGGAGCCCTCCACGGGGCTGGCGAAAGCAGCTACGGGGGCTTCTCGGCGGGCTCCCGGGACCCCGGGCTCGACCTCCTGGCGAGCGCCCGGCCGCCGCCGCCGCCGCCGCCACTCTTCAGCCGCTTCCTCTGCACCCCGCTGAAGGTCGAGTGCCCCGCGGAAGGAAGCCCCCCGGGGGACAGTCCGGCGGCGGCGGCGGCGGGCGAGGAGCTGTTCTTTCTGCAAAGCACAGCCGAGCAGCTGAGGCGGACGGCGCAGCAGCAGCAGGAGCAGATCCGCAGCGACCAGGAGACGATCCGGGAGCTGAGCGCCAAGCTGAGCCAGTGCGAGAATGGGCTGGAGCTCACTTTCCAGGATAGCCCCTCCGTCTGGGGGGTCCCCAGGCAAGACGCCATGCCCATGGATGACCTCTCGTGGGACTCGCCCGCCCTGATCCGGGAACTGGAGGAAGCTGTCAGGTCGCTGAAAGACAGGATTGACAAGATCGAGGTAAAATCAGGGGAAAGACCCCGCTGCTTCTCCCCCTCCAGTGTCCCATCTCATCCCTTCCCCTTTTCTTCTTCTCCTCCGTCTCCTCCTCCTCCTTCTTCTCCTTCTTCTCCTCCTTCTCCTTCTTCTCCTTCTTCTCCTCCTTCTCCTTCTCCTCCTCCTTCTCCTCCTCCTCCTCCTCCTCCTCCTGTTATTATGGCCAGGGTCCCGCAAAAACTTCTCTTTGCTCCTCTTGTTTCCTTCTCTTTTTTTCTGTCCACCGTTTTTTCAAATTGCCATTTAGACATTCAGATAATTGAATCAAAGCTACGGTATGGCCTTAAATGGGCAACACGAAAGTGTCAAGTGGCATGTTATGGAAATGAAGAATAGTTGTACACATATGGAGAAAGGAGTGTCGATCGGTTGGTACACTGGACACTTCTTCTTCATGTTCATATTATATTGGGCACTTTCTGTCAACACTACCATAAGCTACTTCAAAATAAATATGAATATTATTGGAAGCTAAGTAATTCCTCCTCCTCAGAATTTCATCAGATTGTAGACTTACTCATTGCAAGGCCTATTGCTAACAGACCAGTTTGAAATATTTAGAAAGAAATTTTATACAGCAAGTGATAATTTCACACCTGTTCAAGAAGTCGATCTAAAATCATATTACTCTTTCTTTGAGAAGAAAATTCTTTGAGAAGAATTTTTGAAATTCTTCTCCAAATCTCTTTTTTCTATTTGATTAAAATGAATAAGGACACACTTCATTTAGGGCAACTATGAATGATATTCCTCTTGAAATTTATTGGTGTGTGTGTGAGAAGGGGGTGGGGGAGGAGGGAAAGTGCTTTGCATTTTCTTTGTCAATGATTTTTAGAAGATGAGAAATCCATTGAGATTGGAGTTTTAACTATTGAGTGCCATTTTACATTTTAGATAATAATTTAAAACCAAATATGTATTTGAAAGGTTGCAGAAGCCAATCCCACTTTTCCAGATAGTGCACCTGCTATCAAATGTAATGTAAACATTTTTTAAAAATTTGTGATCTCAGTATATAGATGCAGACATAAAATAACAATAGAGTGTCTATATAGGCACTACTATAGTTCTTAAGTTGCTCGAGTCTAGTTTGATGTACGTCTGTTCACTGTCATCAAGGTTTCCCTTTTGCCAGGAATTTGATGCCAGTTTCAAGACAGGTAATCACTTGATATTTCTGCAAACATGAAACCCCATAGCTTGTGATAGTTTCAAAAACCATTTCAGAAGATTTATTACTATGTGGACCATATATTCCCACAATTACAAGTTTATTAAGTAATAAAAATGAAGCATAATTATTATTTTGAGGATTATTAATAAATTATTTTGAGGATTTGTGAAGTCTTGAACTTGTTGTAATTATTCTGAAGTTGTTGTAATGATACTGCTTTTATATACTTTTTGAAGTGTCTTGCTTTGGGAAGATGACCACTGAGAAATCTGTTCAGACTTACCAGTTGCAAACTTTTGTTTCTTTCTAGAGTTAAATAAAAACTGTAGCATTTTCCCAAGATGTTGATTTAATAACTTATTTTTGCCTTTTTAATGATTGAAAAGTTGTTTTCCCCATTTTATATATTAATTTTAGCTTAATTTCTAACCTGTTATTTTTATTTCCTATATTAATTTCAGTTTAATTTCTACAAGCTGTCCTGTATTTTTTTTTCCTACATTAAAAGGTATATAAATTCATGAGATAAGTAAAGAGATTTCTTTGTAACTGTTTTAGCAAGATTTGGCGGAATCCAGACTTATAGAGACTGTATTCCCTCCAGAAATGGAAATGGACTAGACAGCCTATAACAGCAAACATTAAACAGCATGGTTCTTTCTTGGATTGCATCCAGATAGGCTGCAACTTATGTTATTTTAATGAATTGTTACAAATTCAATATACTGATATTGCTGCAACTGTCAATTATTACTTAGTGTCTTGCCTATATTAGACATGAGTATAAGTGTCTTATTTTTACAGCAGTGTTTTGAGAACTTCAAGGTCAAAAAATAATTATTGGTTGAACTGCACTGATTAGAAATCCATGTTGCTGAAAGGAAGGACTGGAAGTTCCATCCCTTTCATGAAGTTCTGCCACATAAGAGCCTTCACAGAGGAAATAACGCTAATGCTCAATTGTCAATCTCCATGGTATCTGGCACATACATGCCCGTGGGCACACACACACATGCTGTAAAATACATTTGACCAGCTTGAATGTGCAAGAAATCTTTGATATGTTGCACCCATTCCCAGGGTTTGAGACACTAAGTAGGTGTGCAGGTTGTCTTTCACTTGCCATTGTTCATTTAGTGACCGTTCAAAGTTACAATGGCACTAAAAAAAAGCAACTTATGACCATTTTTCACGTTTATGAATGTTGCGGCATCCCCATGGTCAAATGATCAAAATTCAGATGCTTGGCAACTGACTCGTATTTATGGCGGTCCCAGTGTCCCCAGGAGTCAAATGATCAAATGTTGCCATCTTCTGACAAGCCAAATCGATGAGGAAGCTGGATTCACTTAATAATCGGGTTACTAACTTATCAACTGCAGTGATTCACTTAACAACTATGGGAAGAAAGGTCATAAAAGGTGACAAAATTCACTTAATGAATGTCTCACTTGTCAACAGAAATTTGGGGTTAAATATTGGCTTTAAGTCAGGACTACCTGTGTTGTTCTACCTATGGATAGGCAGGTATAATTTCATGGCATCTTCCAGTTTTATATAGATTATTTTCTACACCTATTAAAGTTTAAAATAATGGTTTTTAGTGTTGCAGTCTGAATTTTCTTTCAGGGATTTTTCTTCAAGGAGTTTTGAGCTGTATTAATCCTAATGATCAAGCTTACTATTAACCACATATTAATACTCTTTAAGTCAGGTTAGTCTTGTGAGATTTTATATAAGAAAGCCATAGTATCAACGTTTCAAATACATAGTGATTGTTTCAGATACCAAGGAATCTTTGAATATAAGAATGGGATATATCTCATACGTTCTGAAGTTATTCATATAAATCAACCTCTCATGTTGATTTAGATAGATGTCTTTATCATAGCCAATAAAAAGAAATTTTCTGAAACCCAAATGAATGTGAGGGGATTTATTTTGCTCTAGCAACTGATGGTTTTTCTTTTGCTTATAGAAATATATGTGAATATCTGACAATGGGCTAAATTCATCAAAAGTCCAAAAGTTGCATCACATATTATAAAATAATGGAATGTTTCTCCATCCACTTTCCTCTCACTTTTTTCACTTCAGATATTGACATCTTGCATGACTAATATTGTTTGGCATGTTACAAACTTTTGGAGGGCTCAGAAATCAAGAAGCACACTCTGCACCCCCACTCTTGCTTCAACAGATGGGAAGTTATGAGCTCACCCAACAGCTTTTAAATATGCATTCTGAACATTTTTTTCTTCCTTCCAAAAATTCTTTGATAAATACCACCCACTGCATCATGAGTTCAGGAAGTTAATTGGGTACAGGAGACTGAAAAAGCTTCAGGTTATAAGTTCTGGAAAGTTTACAATTCTCTGGCAATTTACAGAGCCATCTGAGCCAAGAATGAAATATCAGATATGCACATTCTTTGGCAAGATATGGTTTTGCCCAAATAATTCAGCCACTAAGCGCAACTCATCCCCTAGCTAGACTATATTTGCAAAACAGCTCAGTTAGCTCCCATTTGCCCCATCATTATATATACCTGCCTACTGGAGACACAATGGAAGCTAGTGAAGATACATTGGTATATCCCAATCTTGTTACTTATAAGGAGACCATAGGCTTCCAAGTAGCTTTGTTTCAAGATGAAGGCAGTTTTTTGTAAAAGAAAATGATGTGATATGTAACCATATCTCCTGACTGAAAATTCTCATTTTCTCTTAGAGTTGTGTGTTTTCCATATTCACTGCAGCTATTTTGTAGTGAAATAAGTGAAATAAGACCTCATTCCATTCATGAGAATGTTATTGAAATGCTTTTCTTTGAAATACATTTCAAAATAATTTTTTCTTTCATTAAATGAATGATATTTCATTTACAACAAATAATAAAATTGCAAGGTCATTTATTTCTGTGCAACTTTCTGTTATACAGCTGGAATTTTATTGTTTTGCATTAGTTCAGCAAAAAGTATAAATATTCTTGTAACTTTAAAATTCTGGGTCTTTGAGAGACAATATAACATATATAATATAACAAGGGAAGCTTTTGCTTGTGTTATTTTAGAAATAATGGGTATAACTTGTAGCTACCTAGATTTTATTTAGGGAAAAATGATAATGGTTAAGATCTGTACAGCAGTGAAACAGTCTGCTTATGGAGATTGTGGCTTCTCCATCTCTGAAGATTTTCAAGAAGAAACTGAGCTCCTACTTATCAGAAATGGTCTGGTGGGTTTTCCTGCAGAAAGTGGAGCTAGATGGTCCTTGTGTTCCCTTCCAAGTCCACATTCTATGATCCTATATAATCAATTGGAATAAACAGGTGAAACAAGGATACATTGTCAGAAGAGGTAATAAACTAATCTGTGATTAGTAAAATTCATAACATCTAGATCAAAATGGTGTCTTAATAAGAAGCATAATTTTACCACCCATATTTTGTGTATATTTTGGAAATCAACCATTCACCATCACCACAATATCACCCTTCTAGCCTTTCCTGTCATTCTTTTATTTTTACCAGCTTCAGGGTGCAGTGAAGAAAGATTTTCAGGATTTTAGGTAATTAATTGATCAGTTCCAGGTTCAGCTTCTACGCTCTTTAATCTAGATAAAACTAATACAGCCAAATGTACTAGTTGGGCTATAGGAGTTTCTTATCCTACTCCTTTCCAGAGGTCTAGTCATTTTGGCTGGAGATGAAACTATAATTCAAGAAATGTTGAAGTGACTACATTGGGAAAAGACTGGGTAGGGGATGTGGGAGAATTGTATCTTCCTTTCTAAGCTTGCTCTGTGTGTATGTGTGATCTGTATGTATTATGCCATCTCATCTCTTGCCTGTGAATGGTTCCAATACAAAATAAAAGACAGACTAGACAGACTCAAAATGTCTAACAGAAATAGCAATACATGCAATGAAATATTTGAAATGGCAATAAATGCAAATAAATATCTGAAATGGCAATAATGCATTTAAGTATCTAACTGAAATGGCAATAAATGTCATTAAACAATGATGCATAGATTTTGAGTAAATTATAATAAAGAGATGTTTATTTATGAAAGAGACAGAGAGAGCTGGAGGTAATGAGGGGAGAAAAGAAAACTTAATAATAATTTAATAACCTAACAATGAACTCAAGTTATATCAAGTTATTGATTGCTAAAGTAAATTAAAATCTGATGGCATAACAGAAGCACTTGTAATATGTTGACAAAAATCTTGATCATTCCTTAGCAATATTGGTGGCAAGTTGATAATTCTCAAACATAAATTCTGAGAGAGAAAGAGCATAACGGAAGGAGGGAGATAGGAAGAAAGTTTTAATAGGTTACATTTCAGCTATTTAAAAGAAAAGAAAAAAAACGTAGATGATGAAAAGAGACAGGGTAATAAAAACTTCATTATTCACTATAGGAGAAACTGTCTTCAGGCTAACCACAGGTGCTAAATTCAAAAGCTAAACCTAGAAGTCTTTGATATTAACAGATAGAGTTCTGAGTGAAGATACAAATGTGACATTTAAATTGAGAACTAGATCTAAGAGGGGTCACAAACAATATCATTATGCCTTTGCCAAAACCAGGATAATTCAGAACTCTATCATAGTGTTTGGCAACATAAAGGGGGAAAAAGAATGAAAGAAACAGTGAAGTGCCAAACACCATGATGAAATACAGTCAATGCTTTTTATCAAAAATGTTGTCCTTTCCTTACCAGTAGTTCATTCTTTTTATTCCCTCTTTTAATTCCCGCTGCCTGTATTCTGTAACATTTTGGCTTTTTGAGCAGGCCACATGTTCTGCTGCACATTACCTGAAGGACATATGCATGAGCCTAATTGGGAGGAAGATAAAGGAAAAGCAAATGGAGGATGCAGTTGAAGACTTGGGAGCAGTCCCCTAATGGCTATTTATTTATTTAATACAATCTGGAACAGTCTCTCAAGGGCTCAGCTGGAACTTTTGTGTTTAGAAAATGAAAACGGAATCCAGCCTGGTGACATTAACCAATGTTAGCCATCCTAAATGCAGTCCTGGTGAGAGGGAGGTATTGTAGATCATCTTATATGCTGCCTCCCCTTTGTAGCATCTTTTAATCAATGATCATGACAAAACTGAAGCTGCTTCAGCTTTTTTCCCCCTTCTCTTTTCCCTCTGCAAAGGAGTGATATAGGGACTATAATTGTCTTCCTCTCATCAAGCATTTTCCTATCAATTACCTTTTCTTGTAAAGGGCACCCTCCAAGCACAATGTGCTCTACGCCTTGGTTTTCCCACAGAGGCGATGATTCTGTTCCCTTGATAGGAATAGTACTTGAATCATTTGTGGGGGGAAACCTATTATTACTGACATAATGACAAATGTTCATTGAACTGGGAGCAAAGCCAACTCTGGTACTATTATTGTTCTGGTGCAACACTGTTCTCATGACAGCAAAATGAAATGGAGAGGACAAGTTTTGTAAGTTTCCTATTGTTGGAAAGCCATTTAGGAGCTCCAGTCTGAAAGACGGACTTTGGTTTCCGCAGAATCCTCAGAGCCATGAAGTCCCATCACATGTGCTTTAGATGCTCTTCTTCAACCTAGATGTGGTGCACCATCTAAGGTTGTATTGTAAGAATCAGATCTGCTCCTCATCAGTGTATTAACTGGAAATTTCCTGTAAGTTTTCCTGAATAGAAGTATAATGAATAAATATGCTTCCCAAATGCATGCTGTAGTGGTTAAATTGACCTAGAAACCAGGAGACTGTGAGTTTTGGCCCCTCCTTACCCAGGAAAGCCTGCTGGGTGATCTTGGGCCGGTTCTTTCTCTCAATCCAACTCACCTCACAGCCTTATTGTTGTAAGAAAAGTAGAAGAAAGGAATAATATTGCATAAGTTTGCCATCTTGGGTTACTTATAAAGCAACAAAGGTGGGATAAAATTATAATAAATCAATAATTTTATAGTATATTTATATATTTAATCCTGTACAGATTATATGAAACATATTGCCTGCCGTTAGAAAAAAGTTAATTTTTCTTTGCTCAATTTCAATTTCCTTCATATTTAACTTTAAAGACAAACTCCTACGATTTATTCTCTCTCTCTCTGTGACAAAATGTTGGGCATTTTACATCTTACACTGATCATCCCTGCCACTTTGAATTAATTTTGTTAATTAATTTAACTTTGAAAATTAAGCCTTTCCAGAGCGGTGCTAAACAATTGGCTTCAGCCATTTCTTTTAGAAAAGAGGTTTCTTTCTTTTTCCTAAGAGAAGACTCCAAAATGATGGCGGATGGGGGAGGGAGGGAGGGAAGGAGAGAAAGAGAGAGAGAGGGAGGACTCTAAGATAAGACAGAGAGCAGCAAGCACTGGCAGCCCTGAAGAGACTGTGACAGCTTACTGCTGTCCCATGGGTTCTCTGGTGTGCCAACTATAAATGGATTTCTCTTGAAACCAAAACAATATTTAAAATAGCCTGATTCCCTTGTGTTGTACAGTTTTTATTATGAAGCCTTCCCCAAACTAGTGTGTTGGGGTTTGAATCCCTAGAATTTCCAGTCATTTCAAGGGTTTATAATTAGGAAAAACCAGGGTAGATATTCTGGCCTGAGACTAAGAAGACACAATGAGGATGCTGGTGAAAGAATAGTGTAGGCTTATGAATTGTTTTCTTTGGAAATTCAGTTTATGGCTATGAGGGATGAAGGCCTTTCTGTGATTCTACCACAGTGGTGGAGTTCATTTCTTTCTGAACTATTAAGACTTAATTTGAGGAAAATTTTGTAGCTAACACAAGGTTATTTGGGCTACAAAAAGTGTTTGGAGACATGTGAAAAAGATTTTGCTTTTTCTTTACTCATTGTTATAATTGGTTCCACAGTCAGGTAGGAGTTTAGGTTGGATTTGACATTTTTATCTACCACTGAGTCATTCCCAAGGACCCAGGATAGGCAGATGTGATCGTTTAATAACAGTAAAGGTATCATTGAAGGATAGTTGTTGTTCTGAGTAAAGCTTTTGCAATTGATGGGTGGTGAATCTTTTAATGTCAAATGGAGTTCAAGTGGTGTTCTAGTTGTTTTGGCATTGCACCAAAAGTGTTTTCTACTATTGGTACTATCTTTTGTCACATTCATTCTGTTTCTGTTTGAGATACTAGTATTTTGTGATCCCCTCCCCCAATTCTCTTCTCTTCTCTTCTCTTCTCTTCTCTTCTCTTCTCTTCTCTT
>BLBF01000022.1:45235204-45253745 GCA_015471245.1 Laticauda colubrina
TTCTCTTCTCTTCTCTTCTCTTCTCTTCTCTTCTCTTCTCTTCTCTTCTCTTCTCTTCTCTTCTCTTCTCTTCTCTTCTCCTATCTCCAGGTACCACAACATCCACTATCCAGACATTTTTACATCTTTCTTACTGACAAATGTTAAGTCTGAGGTGTTATGTGCCAAGTGCTTGTCTGCTTGAATTCTAAAGTCACAGAGCACATTAGTTCCTTAATTTTCTATTATTTTCTTTTTGTTCTTCACAGTTCTTGCTTGCAGGCAAATATATTTCTTGAAGATATTGTTACTTTGCCATACCATTTGTTTGTTATTTTTATGGTTGGTTGCACAATTTGTCAGATATTGGATTTGGCATTTTTATCCAGCTATCATGTCCTTCCCAAAGACCTGGGATAAGCAGATGTTGTTTGTTAGTGTTAAAGGCACTGTCTCAACATGTAAGCTGTGCCAGGTAAAGCTGCCTTTTGCAATTGACTGACAGCAATTTTTCATTGCTAGTAGTGTTCAAGTGATGCTATAGCTGTTTTGGGATTGCACCCAAGGTGTCTATCACTATTGGTTTATTTATGATTGTTGTTGGTTGCATAGTCTGCCACATGTTTATACAGATTATTATTATATACACAACAATGTAGAATCATATTGTCAATTCTTTAGCTGGTGTTGACCATCATATGTATTAAGTTATTCCCAAAAAGAAAGAACCTGTGAAATATATCAGTATAGTATATGTCCAGACCCAAACAGTAATTGACAGATAGAAATTTTGTTATTAATTTGTTTACTTAATGCAAAGATGGTTAAAATCATGTCCATAGATATCCCCATGCCGAGTCTGCCATGGAGCATCTTTGGTGCTCAGCAGGATCCCTGCCCTACTTAAATTTTAAAAAGTATCTCTTAATATAAAGATCAAATGGGAAGTCAATATCCAGCAAAACCAGGTACAAACATCAGCACTGCATTTATGGCACTTTGGTACCCACAAAAATTTCTCTGACACAATAGAGACAGCCACCTGGGTTGGCTGGGTTCTAGTAAGTGCATGCTTGGGACTGCTGATGTCCATCAATACAGCAATTTTTTAAATAGGCAAGTCCCAAACTGCAAGGCAAACTTCTCTTGAGAAGTTTCAGACAGAGTCAAAGGAAGTTGTAAAGAACCTTTAGTTAATAAATCCACTTTTTCCAAATTTTTGTTGCATTGTATCTGTTATTCATTTGTGTTTATTTTGGTATTTGGATTTTTAGAGCAGGTGTGTGCATTAAGATTAAACTGAAGGGAGAAGTGATGAGAAAGGTTTAGGAACCCCTACTTTAAGCTATCATAGAGCACATCAAAGATGTTAAGACTCTAGAAAAAGTACAAAGAGCAACCAGGATGATTAGGGGACTGGAGACTAAAACATACGAAAAATGGTTACAGAAACTGGGCTCGGCAAGTCTAATGAAGAGAAAGACCAGGGGAGACATGATAGCAGTCTTCCAATATTTGAGGGGCTGCCACAGAGAGGAAGGGGCCAATCTGAGAGTGATAAGGTAAAGAAATGCTGTAAAAATTAGAACAGATCAGTTCATTTTAGACTTACAAATATTTTTCAATAGATACATATATAGATAATGGAATAAATACATTAAAAGTACTAAAAATAAATAGCAACAAGTAAGTGGAAACATTACTTCTCAGCAACTAAAGATACTTCAATAACACAATAACAGAACACACACACACACACACACAAATTTGGTATAAACTCCCTGAACAAGGAATTTCATAATTCAGAAACATAGGATCAATTTATTGCATGCTACAGCTATTCTTATGGTGATAAATATTTTTTATTGAAAAGCTTTAAATTGTCACACTGATGGTCATGTGACTGTTAATGTGGATGTCTTCTGAGAATAGCCATCAGAAAAGGCCGACTTCCTTGTCCCACTTGGGTGTGATTGGAACCCACAGGAGGGCTTCTACACATGCTGGCTTATAGAGAAGAGAAAGCTTATAATATTAATAACCTGTTCTTTTTAAGAAGCCCATTCATCATATCTATTCTGCCGTTGATCTTAGTTTTTTAGCTATGATACATCCAAGAAACAGAAAGAGCAGAAAGCAAAACCAGTAAATCCTTTTCCCTGGCTTTCACAACCTGATTTTTCTATAAAGCACAGCTTTAGTATCATAACAAACAAAATATTATTTTGGATAGATGCACTTGATTAACATACATAGATAGGCATGGACCAACTTTTTCCCTTGGCAAAAAAACCCCCTATCTTCTACCAAGAAGAGAGAATGTGCTGATTAATTATGAGAAGAAAAGCTACAACCTTAATTAGGAACACCTAAGAGTAGTTCATCAAAACACAGAGAGGGGTTTAAATAATAGATGCAATTCTCTAGATCAGCTTTTGGAATAATGAATGAGAGCAGCAGGCAGCTATGGACAGCAGGGAGTCTTTTCTGCCTTCATTTTTATTAATATCTGATGTAAGTGGCCAATAGTGGATAGACTGAGAAATAACACTAGTAGAAGAGGGTGAAAAGTTACTTCAATCTTTCAATTATTATTATTATTATTTGGTTCTTGCCTATCTTTGCCTTTTATTCCACCTTTGACTTCCTTATTTTTCCTTTAATTAGCCCCACGCTAAGGAAGGATAGGTAGTGTCCCCAGGCAAGATGGTCTCCAGATCTGTTTGGAAGCTTTTCATATTTGAAGAACATCAATTTGCGGCATACTAATGTAGTCTACATGTTATTTTCTCATGTGTACATTTATAAATCTATTCTGTTACTTTTCTTCATCCATCTCCTATAATAAAATAGGATATTTGTTTAAATGTATCGGTCCATTGAAAAGTACTTTTTTAACATATGGTTCTAAAATAGATATTTCTAAAGAGCCACAGACAGGCTCAAAGTTTTGGAATAGGTAATTTAGGTTATAAAATCTAATTCCTTCTCAGTGCAGGAATCCATAGTAAAGCATTACCAACAAATTAGTATTTAACGTCTGTTTGGCTATAACTGGTGAAGATAAATCAACCACTGCTTGAAATTCACTTACTTTTAATAAGTTTTAATAAGATTTTGTGACATTTAATTGGTTTTCCTTTATGCTAATTCTTCCTATTTCTCTCCATTTTTCTTCTTCAGTTTATAGTCCCTGATCATTCTTATTGCCATTTCTGAACAGTTTGTCTGAATCTTTCTTAAAGTTTACTTAATCTTTGAGCTGAGGTCTGACCAAGAAAAAAATCAAACAGAATTATTGCTTTCTGTGATTTGGACAGTTTACTTCTGTTGAAACAAAATTGCATTTCTTTTTCTTTTTGGTCTACATCATCCAGGTAACATATACAGTTTTCAATCAGCAAATATCTTTTTCAGAGCACATATTCATAAAACTGTGGATTTGATTTCTGTTTCATAAGTAATGAATTTGTTTTCTGAATTTGAATTTGATTTCTGTTTCATAAGTAATGAGCTTTGTATTTGTTTCTATTACATTTCTTGATGGAATTTTCATCCTATTTCTCTAAGTGATAAAGTTTGGTTCAGATTTTATATTAATTATCCCATCCAATTTTGTTACAAAAAAATAAAATAGGACCTTGGGCTGCTGAATCTTGTGGCACTCCATTAGTAAGCTCTTCCTGAGTACAAGCCAGCTACATATTTACATAATTGTTAAACTATCTCATGCGCTCTTAACTAGCTATGTTAATTAGAATAGCAATAGCACTTCACAGTGCTTTACAGCCCTCTCTAAGTGGTTTACAGAGTTAGCATATTGCTCCCAACAATTTGGGCCCTCATTTTACCCACCTCGGAAGGATGGAAGACTAAAAGACTGATCGTTTTGTGAACTGTTCTGCACTTTTTTTCAGGAATTGATGTCAGAAAGATTGATCTATAATTCCCTATTCTGCAATTGAAAATAAGAACATCCTTAAGGCACCTGGCATTTTACCCATTCTTCAGATTTTCCTAAAGATTTGGCCACACAAAGCAGCTACAGTACCATAAGATGTGACTGACTTCCTCCTGAACATTCAAACACTAAATTTTTATTTAATGGTAGTTTAATAAGCCCCATCATAGCAATATCCTACTCTCTTTTATAGAACAGATTGTTAATTTAGTTTTAGATATATTTCCTCTCAAAACTTTCCAACAGTATTTGGCCCTAAAATGTTTATTTAAATCTGAAAGATAATTGCATTTCAGCCTTGGAAATATGCAGAATGTTGGTTTAATTTGGCATCCAAGCTAAACAAAATTCTCCAGATTTGTCTGCTTCACACCTTCTTTAGTGTTTCCTTTTCTGTTTTTCTTCTAGAACAATCTGCTTTTACTGATGTTCTTTTACAAAAAATAAGAATCACCAAAAAAAAAAACCCAAAGCAGACAAGACTGCTGAACTGCATGTTCTATCATTGTTAACCCCAACATGATTTATTATAAAACAGATTCTAAAATCAAAGTCACAGATGCTGCTCATTACAAATGTCTTATCCAGCCTCTTGAACGTTTAGTTCAAGCTATTATTTCCTTCCATAACTAATTCTACTGTCAAATTGTTCTTCTCCATAACAAATGTTTTCTAACATTCAAGCAGTATGTGTTTTCCTGGACTGAAGCTCATTATTCCATGTCTTGAGTCACAGTTTTCTTCTGGGAGACATTCCTGTATGTACTTGAAGAGTGTTGCTATATTGTCCTGCAATTGACTTCCTTAATCTTTCTTCAAGGAATTTAATTGTTAAGCCTCTGAGGATTTTATACCATCTGCTTCAATGGTGCTTTACCTTCCAGAGATACTAAAAACACTCAGGGAACAAACTGTTTAAAGGTCATGAAGCATCAATGAAGAACCACTGTCTTTGTAACTTCCTTTACTTCAACACAATGGTTTCTATACATACACAGAAGTTTCTTTGAGGAATGTATTGAAACTCAGAGCTGCTTTGTTCCAGCAATTGGAAGCCTGGTGCTATGGCCCTCCCCTTCGGCAATTCAAAGGGATACTTAGCTTACATCTTTATCAAAGTAAAATGTCTCATAAAAGAGTTATACATAGCTATTTTGAATTTCCTGTCATCCTCATTGTTCTTCAAACTCTTTCCAGTTTATCTGAATCCTCTTTCCCAGGCTGGATGCAACATTTGTGGTAGATCTGGCATAACAGAGTAGATGTATTGCTTCCTGCAATTTTAATTCCATTTGTATTAATGAAGTCTAACATCAAGGCTGACTAAGTGAAATAGTGTTTTGGGACTGAAAAGATGTGTAATCAGAGTATAGGAAGGAAAAATAGGTTTCTCTTCATGGGAACGTTTTTCCCAGCAATATTATTTGTTCTGGCAAACAGTAATAAGGACTTGCTCTAGTTATGGATCTTCTCTGCCTTAATACCAGCTGTGACCTCAGCACCTGAAGTTACAGAGCATATAGAACTGTAAAATTAAAATTATTATATGGTGTCAACAAAACTGATTGATCAAAGGAGCAAGAAAAAGTCAATTTACTCTTCACCGAAACCCAGTTCCATCCTTGGCAACTTACGATCTTATAGGCATTCTTTTCCAGACTTTTGGGTGTGGAAAACCAGAAACAAGCACATTAATTGAAAATGCTTTAAAACATATACACTATGCTTGTTTCAAATATTGGCAGCCATTTTCCAGTTTAAAGTAAAATTTCTCAACCACTAATGTACAGGCATAAAAGCACAACATATAAAACTATTAGCTAAAGATCTATTCCTAGTCTGAAAGCTGGAAAAGATCTGAAGGGACCAATGATTTCCTGTGTGAGGGAGGATATTTCGCCTCTTGTTCCTTTTTTGCTTATTACTAATGTTAAAATCTTATGTAACAAGTTTTTAGCCACTGCAGATGTAATCAACTGGTACAGCATCCTTATTGTGATAAAGATAAATTACATTTGAACTTATATTTGGACTTACAGTATTAAGAAATGCATAGGACAGGAAAGTTGCACTTCTATCCAAAAATACATCATGAAGAAATACAGATAAATAGGAAGCTTACTTTGTCACTTCATCACGCACAACACACAACACAGATACAGGAACAGAGTTTAAAAACATTTTCTTTGCCCATCTCTCATCTTTTCTAATTGGTCAAAACAGCTCATCAGTGCAGAGATTGGGGCAACATTTTGCAACACTTCCTTAATTACTTGGCCACCAAGAGTAATTTTGAGTCATATTAAATATGACTTAACTGTTCCTTTCATTTCAAGTGGTCACCCTTAAGCATAATTTGATCTATACACTAAATCCAAAATATTCCACAGAGAGAGAGAGAGACCAACCTTTTACTTCTGATTGATGGGAACTCTCCTTTATGTCTCAGAGTAGTTTTTTTCTTATTGTCCCTGGGCTGTACAAATCCAGATGGCCAATAGATGGCAGTAAATGGATACAGAAAATGCCATCCCTCTGCTGAAGTTTTGTCCAGATTTTTGCAGCTCAGTTATAATTTTAATCTAGTGTTTCTCAACCTTGGCAATTTTAAGATGTATGCACCTCAACTTTCTGAATTTCCTGGCTCGCCTCCTGGCCGGGGAATTCTGGAAGTTGAAGTCCACACCTCTTAAAATTGCCAAGATTAAAACAACCACTACCCTAACCATTCCCCTCATCTGCTATATGAATCTTTCCAATGGAATTTGCAAGGAACCCATGAACAGTCTTTTTCACATCAGGCCTGGGTTTTATTGCTGATCTTCAATCCCCCTTCTATCCTTCTGGTTACTCTGGGGCCCAGGACAGAAGACGCTGGTAGATGCACAAAGATTCTTTAAATTGTTTTGGGTCAACTGAACAGTTTTAACATATTCATAGTATTATGGCTCTCCGCTTTTTATGCTGAATCTATATTAACTATCTGGGTGGAATAATGGAATCAACTAACTTTAGATCCTCAATATATTGGAAAGAAGAACTTTAGATATTGCTCCATCTTATAAGCCCCATTTTATTTCTTAAAAAGACATATTTTAATTAAAAATAACAAAAATTATAATATGTCATTATTTGTGTTCAATCATCCATTGGTTGATACAAGTGTAGGTATGTGTGTATGTGTGGGTAGGGTTTTTGTTTTTGTTTGCTATGATATCAGTTCTAGTAGGGTTACTGCTTCCCTGCACTCAGGGTGTGATTTAACCAGTGTAACAACCAGTTCAGTGAACATGTGCTTTGTGTGCTTTGTGTGCTTTGTGTGCTTTGTGTGCTTTGTGCACATGCAGAGTGTTTTCGACTGACCTTTTTCAGCAATCCCTATGTGTTAAACAGCTGACAGGCGGAAATCTGCTGTGCCGCGCGAATCAGCTGAGCTTGAAAAACAGGATATAAAGCACAGCCTAGAGCCCGGGTGGGTGGGCAGTCCCAACAGCTGGGCAGTCCCAACAGCTGAGCATCAGAGCAAACTGAATCAGTTTTCTCCCAGCTGATCCTCAGAGCTACTAGTTTGCCTGAACCAGGTTGATCCAGTGTAATCCCACCCCTACCATGCATTATCCTTTGGAAATCACTTGTGTCCCTAATGATTGCAGGATTGTGATATTTTCTCCCAAAGCCCAACCCTAGCCATATTTGGATACCGTAGAAATATAAATACATCAGTAAAGGCATCTCTGAATTCTTTGTGTGTGAAATTATTTTCCTGTTATTTCTAATCTGTTATTTATCTCCTTTTTTATTTCTTCTCTGAGTGCAGCAGGATGTTCCCACTGGAATGAATGCTTCTTCTACTTCTGCCCCTGTGCCAGCCCAAGAGACCATCCACACCAAGATGGAGGAGCTGGAAGGACAAATCCTCTCAAAGCTTTTGGCCCTGGAGAAAGAACGCACCTCCATCACCAGCAGCCACAACCACCAGCAACAAAATGTCGAAAAGGAGCTGGATACTCTCCATAACCGGGTCGTTGGACTTGAGCATGGTTAGTGTGACCACGAGGAGCCCAGAATATGGGGTTAAACCTAGAACTTTCATACATTCATTTCTAGTACCTATTTATATAACTCTAGGTATGGATCTTCTTTATTCTCTTTAAACAAAAGTTTAAAAATTAGAAAAGAATGAGGCAAAATGCTGTGGTATTGAAATGTTTATTTTGAAGTACTTTCTGATCTGTTGCTACTCATTCGTTACACAATGAGTCTCTTCTGCTCCTGTTTCTCAGCAAATATTACCTGATAGCATATGCTCCAGTGAAAAGCTCCATATGGCCACTGTTAAATAACCAGCAACCACTGATTGACACAACTAGCTTTTGTAACTTGGATGAGTCCTCTCTTATAGCCAGCTGCGCTAGTGACCATCTCTTCTCCATTTGTGGCTATGGATCCCACAAATTCGTTATGTGCTAGGTGGTATTTCTTTAATCTATGACCTTGTCAAATGATCTCAAATTCTGATAGAACGTGACTAAGGTACTGACTATTTATAAAATCTGACACCCATTTCAGCAGCTCTTTCAGATAACGACAGCCTGATCATATATCAGGATTATTTCTCTATTTTTGCTAGTCTTTCATGACTCTTTTGACTCTTATTTATTTATTCCTGTGCACATAGAAACAACTGTCTTCAACCCTCCAGAAGCATTTAAAGTCTCCATCCCTGTACGAAACAACTACATGTACGCTCGGATGAAGAAAAGCTTGCCTGAACTATATGCCTTCACTATCAGCATGTGGCTAAAAGCTAAGAATTCAGCAGAAGTAGGCACTCCTTTCTCCTACTCTGCTCCTGGACAAGCCAATGAGCTTGTACTGATAGTATGGGGAAACAATCCTATGGAACTTATAATTAATGACAAGGTAAGGTAAAGGAAGCTTCCAGCATAGAATGAATTGAATGGCATAGGCATTGACCTGCTCTAAAAAATGGCATTAGCTGTAGTAACAATGCATGATTTTCCTAGGCTGGAGTACCATGGTAGAATGGAAGGGCTGCACTGCAAAAATCATACTGACTTTTATGATTTCCCTGTCCAGACATATGTGACACAAATTTACTTTTTATGAATTGCTAAAACATGAACTGCCACGACCAATAAGATGGCACCTCCCAATGTCAGTGGTTGATTTTCAGTGGTGTGATTGTTTTAGTTATTTTTCTGTAAACAATTTGAAAAAGAAATAGGTTTAATGTGCCTGTTTTACCTACTTACATCACCTCCAAAAGAAAGGGAGGGGAAAAAGTGATTCCCTACCCTTCCAGTTGATGTCTGCATGCCAGCAATACACTCTAATGCCCTTAGAGGGCTGTCAAATGAAAATACAATCCCATCCACAAAAAGACAGGTCAGCCTCCTGATTCAAAAGGTCTAAAAGTGACTGTACTCCCATCCAGGAAAATCAAGGGCCACATTGATGAAGTAGCAGGAATGGCTTTGCTCAGGTTTAGTTGCTTTTTCTTTAGATGCCTATAATGCTGTCTGAATGGAACAGCCCTTGAAAAATGTTCAGAAAGTACAGATAGTATCAAATGCAACAGATTTTTTTGGTTATGGTCTATTTTTGTAGACCTCTCTTAGATATATTTTCCTGACTTCCAATCTACTACTATGCACAATTTAGGCTAGTGGTTTTAATCTACAAAACAAAATTGTTTGGGTTCAGGCTATCTAAAGGATAGCTACTTTTTCTTGTGAATCTGTCTAAATTTTACAATTCTAATTGAGAGGTCTATTATATGACCCACCATGCAGAGATACCATGTTGCCAAGTACTCATGATGGGCTTCTTTGGGTAGTGACAATCCAGCTGTGGAACTTCTTTGAAATCAGATTCTTCTTTGGAAAAATGACCAGAAAGATTATTCTATTCAGTTTTATCTATCTGACATGTTGCCATACTGGCTGCACTCAAGACAAGTCATTCTAGACTATAAGATGATTGGGAAACCAACTGTGACAGTGATGAGTATGGGAATTTTAGGAAAGGACAAAAAGGCATCTAGAAAAACATCTATTTGCACTAGGTTAAGCACCAAGAAATGTATTTAATAGAAAATCTATTTAAAAATATATTTGCACTAGGCTGTTAAGGCACTCTCTGTTCTATTCTGTTGGAAAGGTGGCCCATCTGCCCATAACTTTAAAGGATGGGACATGGCACCATGTTTGCATTACATGGATCACTCGAGATGGCATATGGTCTGTGTATCTAGATGGAGTGGAGCGTGGTGCCAGTGATAACCTAGCATCTTGGCATTCAATCAAACCTCACGGGGTTATGATCTTGGGTCAGGAACAGGTAAGTCTGATTTCTCTTCATTGGAAATTAATGATCAAAATAATATTCAAGCAACTTGACTAGCAGTTGAACTAAAGGAGCAGAATTTGAGCCTAAGAGATGCCCTATTAGTCTTCTCTTGACTGTGTCAAATCCATCAGCCTTAAAATTTAGAAAATTAAAAGATTTTTGGTTTAAACTGGAGTCCCTGAAATCCATGAGCATGAAATGGCTTTTTCTACCCTGCATGGTTTCCCTATTCCTTATCATTCATTATTCCTATAAAATATGAAATGCAGCCCTTGAAACTGAAGAATTGGCAGCCTCTACACTAAAATTAATAGTTACCTTCAGTAACAATATTTTTCTATCCCTAGTTTTCATCAACTTTTTAATCGACTCTGATTCATCCATTGTTGTTAAATTCCTTCCCATTTACTTGGTTTGTTTTCCCATTTCTCCATTTTGATGCCACAGGATACATTGGGAGGAAGATTTGATGCAACTCAGGCCTTCGTTGGGGAAATTTCTCAGTTCAACATGTGGGATCATGTCCTGATGCCAGCAGAGATTGTAGGTCTGGCCAACTGCACCAGCCGGCTGCAAGGCAACGTAGCCCAGTGGGATGAGAAGTTGGTTGAAGTCCATGGAGGGGCAGCCAAATTAAGCTTTGAGATCTGTGAGGCAAAAATGAAGGCATGAAGGTCTTTCGTTCCTGCCACAAGAAAGGGGCATGCAAGCCACATTTCCTTCTTTCAATCTGCTTTGGGAAAGAAAGAACAACAGTTCCTTTCTCCCATCCAGCAACTTCTTACATTCGGCCTGGAGAGAGGGAAGGTGTGTGTGTGTGTGTGTGTGTGTGTGTTTGAGAAAGAGAGAGCACAGCACACAAGGAAGCCTTCTAAACTTAAAAATGAAATTATGACACTATTTCTCATTGTTTCAGTAAAATATTTTTAAATTCATTCTGTGAGTGACTAGACATTCCACTAAGGAAACTAAAGTGGTTGAAAAGTAGCTCATCTCTGAAGAGCAGTACAAAAAAGGATAAAAAAAACTGTATCAGTGAGTAGGAAATTCCAGTCTGTCCCATTGCTGATATTTTCAGTGATGAAACGTGAACTTTGTTGATTGGAATTGTAAAAGCATTAAAGCACTATGTTGACATTTGCCCCCTTTAAGCCACTGACCGTCTAGAATACACAACCCAATATTCTTCTAGTGTCTGCATGTCCTCACCAGGATGTTCAGCTGTTTTATCTTTCTTCTAGCTTTAGTTTGTAGTCTTCCTTGTAAGGTAAAGCATTGTCACTAAGCAAAAAGTGCCAGCAGTTTCCTTAACTTCACAAAGGCCTATGTTTGATGTTCAGATTTTTTATTTACACCAGAGATATCATTTTCCTAATTGGTTACTTGAATTCTTGTGTTGCCCTGCCAATCTTTTTTTGTTTCTCCAGATTTTCAAACTCTTTTTTAAACCTTTCTTATAAGCCATAATGACAGATTTTAAGAAGGGCAAATTCTACGTGGTAGGCACAGATTATGAGCAGTCCTGGTCAAGCCTTTTTCTGCCCTAGTTTTTCCTTTCATTGCTGCCTTTCCCTCCTCAGGACTGACTCTCACAAGCTTGGCTCATTTTGTTTATCATCATCACAGTGACTTGCAGTTGGTTGTGTGAATAGTGTTCATCAAAAAGCATTGTGTCTGAAGTGGTGTGGTATGTGATGTGGTACGATATGAAAACTTTTGTTATGCTCTATGATAGCTTTTTGATCCATGCATTCTCCTCTTCCTCCTCTATGAATATCAACTCAAAAGATTTATCTGCAAAAGTCATGCTTACTGTAGGATTCTGAGAGTTGAAATCTATGTACCTGAATAATGCTCAAGTTGAAGAAAGTTGGCCAAACTATTTGACTGGATGAATTGGTTGATTCATGACAGATAGAAACCTGTTGGGAAATAACATTTGGGACTGCAGACAAGCCAATGTAATGATTAGGGTCTAGCAATCTGATCCTGACATCCAAAAATGTTACCACAAAAAGTCTTACATCACTGCATGTATTTCAATAAATATATCAAATACATCCCGCAAAACTGTGTAAACTGCAGAGGAATGCAATAGGCAAGGCAGTGCAATTGGGAAAGGGAGCTTGTTGGGCAATGAGATGAATTCATTTACTATAATCTACATATTAGTTCAAGAGAGTTTATCCACAGTTTACTGAGAAATTCTCCTGCAGTGGTACCATTGCTATTTGTCTTATCTCTGATACATACTGGATCTTACAGTATGCATTCTCTTTTGCTACATTATTAGCTCACATATTTATGGCTAAACTTATAAGTGTGTCACTAAAAATATGGTTGTGTATCTTATTTGACAGACAGCCCTTTGTTAAAGGACCTTTTGAAAATCAAATAGGGTTGGGTTGTATGTTGGTACCTATCATGTGGTTGGGACTAAGATTTTCTGATTTTTCTTTGGCAAGTGAGATATTAGGGTTTTTTTTAATCCTTCCTTTTAAAGATGTATTAAAACTATCATAGGGCTTCTACTACAGTGTTTGGAGTCTCCTGCCTTATTTATTTATTTATTTATTTACTTGTTTGTTTGTTTGTTTACTTACTTATTCCACCATTATTATAAATAATTCAAGGGAAAGGATATACCTTAACATCCCTTCTTCCTCCTATTTTCTGCACAACAACCCTGTGAGATGAGTTGGGCTGAGAGAGAGTGACTGGCCCAAAGTCACCTAGTTGGCTTGCATGTTTCAGGCAGCCTTTGAACTCATAGCCTTCCAGTTTCTAGCATGGTGCCTTAACAACTAGACCATACTGGTTATTTATTCATGGCAATCACAGTCAGATGTGTGCAAGGAGATGCAGAACAGATTCTCAAACCACTTGTGGCCAGTCAGAGTGTTCTGTCCTAAGTGAAATATAAAATGAGTGGACAGAATCTAGACATCAGATCTTTCAGTTGTTTATATGTTTATTTTCCTAGGTAGGCTTGTTGGGTGAGATAAAAGCATTTGATTCTCGGCAAATTCTTCATTTTCCTTGCAGTCAGTAAAGAAAATGCATTGGATAGTTTCCTTGTTACTGTTACACATTTGCAGACATAGACATATTTCCCAAGTCATTTGTCCTGAATAAGAAAAGCTCCCTTTCTCTCTTGATAAGTACTGATTTAATTTCTTTGCTCAGTAGAGCATCTCTTGCTACTATTATGACAAATGAATCTTTCTCAGTGCAACACTTACATATTAGAACTCAATGTTCTTTCAAGTCTTGATCCTAATCAAGATTCAAGACCCTTATGAGCCTTTGTGGCTTCAAAAACAATGATATATTTCAGTCTTCCCCAATCTGATGCTCCCCAAACTCCCAGCAAGCCCAATGTCTGGAAAGGCTTTCAAACATTAGTATATTAGTAATATAAATAATGTTGTTAGTAATGTTTTCTAGGGAGTGAAGAAAGCCTGTCGTTACAGCTACAAGACACAACTATCCCCACACTGACTTCCTCACATGAAAAGCATTTTTTATTAGATCACATGAATCTATTTGACATATTTTTTCACAAATATATCATGTGATGTTGATTAAGTTACTAACAAATAATATTAAATTCTAAATAAAGCCAAATGAGTAAGACAGCCCAGGATGCTGCAATAAAATCTGTAAAGTCATCTAAAGATATTCAGCTCTCCACACTTTCCAGTAGAAAAATAGCTGTGTTCCTATTCTTATTCCAGTCTGGTTTTTCTTCTGATTATGCCTCTCCTGGGATAAAAATAAGACACCTTAAAATGTCTTTAGCATTCCAGGTTTTTAAGCATTGGAACCAGAAAAATGGAGGTAGACACTGGAGAGCTGTAGAGTCTGCTCCAGTGGTGGGATTCATTTTTTTTTTTTACTACCGGTTCTGTGAATGTGGCTTAGTGGGCATAATGTGGCTTGGTGTGTGAAGCAGGGGAAGGACACTATAAAATCTCCAATCAGATGTGGTAGTTTCTGGTTTTCTAAACTACTCAAAATTTCCGCAACTGGTTCTCCAGAACTGGTCAGAACCTGCTGAATACCACCTCTGGTCTGCTCATACAGTAGGACATAGTCACAGTGCTTACTTTTACCTTTGAATACCAATGACACAATTGTTTTAGAAATTCTGAACCTCGTGCATTGACTCTTTTCTGTATTATGTTCCCTTCCCTACCATAATTTTTTCTACCTGACAATATAAAATTTGTTCTTTCTCTTTTAATTTCTCTCTGATCAGATGGAGTGAGTGAAGGCAAGGTGGAAAAGTTTTGTTCAGTTTATAAGGGCAACCATTAAGGAGACAGTTATAAGTGAGGATTCTCTTTTAATGAATGAAAATATAATACAGCCTTCTCCAATTATGTTGATAATGTGATGCACATGCGGGGATTTTGACACACATTCCTTAACTGTGCAAGTAGCCTTGCACATTTAAGGAACACCAGGCTGGGAAGATTGACATAGTGTATAACAACTTGTACATTATTACATTGAAAATGGAGATAAAGCATTGTTTTTAACGTGTGTAGTGCAGAAGCATATTATACATATTATATGCAGACAGTTTGCCTCTAGTTCTCCACAGCATATGTGTAATGATACAAAAGTATAAATCGGCTCTATGAATTGTAAGAATCATCACTGCAACAGGCTAATCTTTCATGTGTACCACTAAAAAGGTTAACCACAAATTGTCTCATTGCCAATGAGGAACCAAACTATTCAGAGGAAGGAGTGAGCACAGGAAGAGAAGCAATCCTGTTCAAATTGTAAGCACTGTGATCATAATATCCCAAGCCTGTGGGAAAGAATAAGTTCTCTAATCATCACCTTCTTCTCTTTCTCCTTTCCTCCTGTATAGCTGTTTAAAAGGATGTGATATATGTGCGCACATGTATGTATCATATGTTTGGGTTTTTTTGGGTTTTTTTTGGTATATTTGACAGTTGACAATAAATTTGATGTTTATATTTGATTCTCTTATGGGTGTATATATTAAATAGGAAGCTGATGCACTACACCAGAGGTGTCAAACTCAAAGCCCAGGGACCAGATCCAGATCATGAGGTGCTTAGATCTGGCCTGCGGGGCCACTCTGGAAACAGTGAAGGACTGGCCCATGGTGCCTCTGCCAGTGAAAATGGAACTGAGGAGGGCTATGCATGCCTTCAAAGCTAAAAATGGAGCTTGGGAGCCTGTTTTCACTGGCAGAATGCTGGGGCCACCACCGGCGTCCCCAACACGAGTGATGTCGAGCTGACAATGTGCACCCCAGCCCCACCAAGGTCAAACAAAACCATGATGTGGCTTTCAATGAAATCGAGTTTGACACACCTACACTACATGCTATAGCTATTTTTAGAGTCTGATGGAAAATATTTTTATCACTCTGTTAACAAAGAAAGAATATGCATAAAACATAATTGGTCAATGGAGTAGAAAATTTAGCAAGCATTTTAATTTTAGTGTAACAATATCAACAACAATAAGTCCATATGTTTTTGCAGTGTAAGAGTTGCAGAAAAAACTATCTTGTAATCTACAACTCTTACACTGCAAAAACATATGGACTACACAACTCGATCAGGGCAAAACAATAGGCACAATCTACATAGATTTCTGTAAAGCCTTTGATTCAGTGGTACACGACAAACTACTCCTAAAACTAAAATCTTACGGGATCTCTGGACACCTGCATAACTGGATAGAAGCATTCCTGTCAAACAGACATCAAATTGTCAACATTGGGAGCGTCCTATCATATTCTGTACCTGTCAACAGTGGGGTCCCCCAAGGCAGTGTTCTAGGGCCAACTCTCTTCATACTCTACATAAATGACCTCTGTGATCATATTAAGAGCAACTGCGTTCTTTTCGCTGATGATGTAAAGCTATTCAATATCACAGACAATACTGCTACCCTTCAAAAAGATCTTGACCATGTGTCAGAATGGTCAAACAAATGGCAACTTCAAATCTCAACAAACAAATGCTCTGTCCTACATATTGGCAAAAAAAATCAGAAAATAAAATACAGGCTGAATAGTGAAGACCTTGATGATGATCCAAACTCTGTCAAGGATCTTGGAGTACTCATCTCTAATGATCTAAGAGCTAGAGCCCACTGAAACTACATAGCCAAAAAGGCGTTAAGAGTTGTTAACCTAATCTTACGTAGCTTTTTCTCTGGTAATATCACACTACTAACTAGAGCATACAAAACATTTGCTAGACCAGTATTTGAATACAGCTCATCAGTCTGGAACCCACATTATATATCTGATATTAAGACAGTTGAGAAAATACAGAAATATTTCACAAGAAGAGATCACCACTCCTCTACTTGTTGCAGAATACCTTATGCCACCAGACTCGAAATTCTAGATCTAGAAAATCTAGAACTACGCCGCCTTCGGTCCGATCTATGTATACTATGTAAAATCATACATTGCAATGTTCTACCTTCAACTTCAACCATAATAACACTAGAGCAAGCAATAGATGCAAACTCAAGGTTAATCGCACCAAACTTGATTGCAGGAAATACGACTTCAGCAACAGAGTGGTTAATGTCTGGAATATTCTACCTGACTCTGTGGTTTCTTCCCTAAACCCCAAAAACTTTAACCTTAGACTGTCTACTATTGACATCACCCCTTTCCTAAGAGGTCTGTAGGAGACATGCATAAGCGCACCAAGGTGCCTACCGTCCCTGTCCTATTGTTTCTTTTATATATTTTTTTCTTATATGTATCCATGTATTCATAACTATGTTTATATTTATACCTATTACCTTGTAAGCAATTGACAAATAAAAATAAATAAATAAAAATAAATAAATAAAAATAAACAAGCAAGCATAGCCATAATTCACCCATAGCAGGGCTGTGAAACTTGCGGCCGGTGGGCCGTATGCATCATGCGCTGGTCATTCATGCCCTCACCCGGTTTAGCAAAGGGGAAAAAGTCCCAATACATCACGTGATGCTGCCATGACAACGTGAATTTGACACCCTTGATAGTGTCAATTCATTCACTATTCACACCCTCTATAGTGTCAATTCATTCACTATTTCCTTACTACGTGCCAAAACATCTTGATCAAGATTATTCAACTTGTAGCAGATTCTTCCTAACCTGATTCCCCCCGGATTCCATTATCTTCTGCCAGCATGGCCAAAACTGCATTTGAAATAAAAATGCCTCTGAGTGTTACTTACAATATTCTAGGGATATTAGAAATCTGATTAAATTCATATCCCACCTTCCCTCTAGGAGTTCAAGACAGTATACAACATTTCCTCTATTTTTTTTTTCTTTTACAAAAACATTCTGATAGTACAATATTTTTTTCTGAGAGGGATTGATTGAGCTCCATTCAGTGAAAGTTTGATCAAAAGTAGGCTTAAATCTATAAACCTAGATTTATAGGCAGCCCCAATCTATCACAATTTTATGCAATTTACAAAATAAGATAATAATAAACATAAATATGCATAACCTGAAAAAGAAAATTAAAGAGAAAAAACAGTTCCAAAACTGATGGATGACCTTAATCAGTGGTCTTGTATTGTTGTTAATCAAGAGGGCAAGAGGATAATCTTTGAAACATCCCACATCAATGAGATCTTTGTTCGAACTTTGTCTTCTGTCAACAAAAATCCAGAGGAAAACTACCAAGACATCATGCTTCCAGGTAGTAATCCCTCCACTTGATATAGAAAAATCAGTGGTGGGATTCAAATTTTTTTACTTGCGGTTCTGTGGGTTTGGTGGGTGTGGCAGGGAAAAGATACTGTAAAATCTCCAGTTAGAGGTAGTATTTGCTGGTTTTCCGCACTACTCAAAATTTCTGCTACTGGTGCTCCAGAACTGATCAGAACCTGCTAAATCACCTCTGAGAAGAATACCCTAGTTATTCAATATCATCATATTGAAAGCCACTGCAAGATCAAATAAATTGTGCCACCCTCATCCTAATTCTGACTAATGTCATAAACAAGCCTAACTTATACTAGCTAATACTGACTCAATATTAGCACTGGTCTGAAACCTGACTGAAAAGCACTTAGATAATTATATTCTCCAGGGAACTCTGAAGCTGTATCCAACTACCTTCACAAAACTCCCCCAAAAGAATAAGAATAAGAATAGAATAGAATAGAATAGAATAGAATAGAATAGAATAGAATAGAATAGAATAGAA
>BLBF01000022.1:45262081-45342840 GCA_015471245.1 Laticauda colubrina
AGAGAGAGAGAGAGAGAGAGAGAGAGAGAGAGAGAGAGAGAGAGAGAAATATAAACACATACACAAAAATATAGGTTTCTTTATTTGTTCATTAAAATTCATGTTTGCTCCTCCAGATTTTAATAATGTCTTCTATAAGAAATTTGTTATTTCTCCTATCTTTCTGTATTTACCATATTATTTCTCTTTTCTTTCTCCTATTTATCCTGTCTTTCTATCTTTCTTCTATATTTACACCATTTCATTTGATAATGCTATATTTTTAACCCATTACCCAAGTCCTTTATAAATGTTGTTTGGGAGCTGCCCAGACTTGGTTATAAGATGGGAAGCTACATAAATATTTTAAATAAATAAATGAATACATTTGTCACAACTTTTCAGCATGATATGGAGAGATTAACATACATTTTGCAAAGGTAGTCCTTGACTTATGACTATTATTGAGCCCAAAATTCATATTGCTAAGTGAGATATTTGTTAGGTGAGTTTTCCCCCATTTTATTACTTTTCTGCCACAGTTGTTAAGTGAATCATTGCAGTTGTTAATAACCTGGTTGTTAAGTGAATCTGGCTTCTCCAGTGACTTTGCTTGTCAGAAGATCACAAAAGATGTTCACATGATCTGGGGACACTGCAACCATCATAAATATGATGAACTAGTTGCCTTGAGGATGCTGCAATGGTCATAAGTGTGAAAAGTAGTCATAGGTCACTTTTTTCAGTAACATGGTAACTTTCCTAAACACTTATAATTTCAGTGCTTAATAATAAGTTATCGAGTTTTGCCCAGTGTTGATGTCAACCTGATTGGTGTGTATTTATTGGTTCCCCTTTTTTGAAGACAGGAACAACTATCCTCCAGTTGAAATGGCAGATTTGCCACTCAATTTAAAGAGAGCCTTCCAGATCAGTGGTTCCCAAAGTGGGTGGTACCGCTCCCTGGGGGTCAGTGGGATGCCTTAGGGGGCGCTAAGAGGCAAGGGGGCCAACAGAGGGGTGCTAAGATGTGACAGGGGGGCATTCGAGGTGCCAGCTCCTGAGTGGTGAACAGTCAATGGGTAAACCTGCAGGGCCGGTGCCTTGAACACCCCCCTGCTGCCTCTTAGCATCCCCAAGGGGACCGGTAGAGGTGTGCTAAGAGGTGGCAGAGAGGCATTCGAGGTGCCGGCCCTGCAGGGTCACCCATTGACTGTTGCACTGCTCTGGAGCCAGCGCCTCGAATGTTCCCTTGCCGCCTCTTAGAGTCCCCAAGGGGGCTGGCAGAAGGGCACTAAGAGGCGGCATGGGGGCGTTTGAGGCACCAATTGTTGCACTGCTCAGGAGCTGGTGCCTCAAATGCGGCCGCGGTGGCATGTTACATGCCGCCGCAGCTGAATTCGATGTGCCACCCCCCCTGCCACCTCTTAGCATCCCCAAGGAGGCCGGCAGAGGGGCACTAAGAGGTGGCCGGGGGGGCATTCGAGATGCTGGCTCCTGAGCGGTACAACAATCAGTGAGTGAGCCTGTAGGGCCAACGCCTTGAACGGCCCCATGCCGCCTCTTAGCGTCCCCAAGGGGCCCAACAGAGGTGTGCTAAGAGGTGGCAGGGGGGCGTTTGAAGCGCCACCCTGCAGGTCCATTGACTGTTGTACCGCACCAGAGCCAGCACCTTGAATGCAGCAGCATGTTGGGGAAAGCTGCCACCACCGTTTTCCCAAAGTGCCGCCACTGTCGCATTCTGTCTATCCGTTCGTCCATCCATCCATCCATCCAAAAGGTCTGGTTGGCTGGCTGCCTTCCTGCCTACCTAGCTACTTGCCTGCCTGCCTGTCTTACTGTCTACCTACCTACCTACCTATCTACCAATATAGATCTATCTATCTATCTATCTATCTATCTATCTATCTATCTATCTACCTACCTACCTACCTATCCAAACATCCATCCAAAAGGTCTTTCTTTCTGTCTTTCTGCCTGTTTTTCTGCCTGCCTACTGACCTATCTACCTATTTATCTATCTATCTATTTACCTACACACCTACCTGTCTCTCTATCCATCCATGTTTGAAGCGCCGGCCCCACAGGCACATCTGAAAGTAGAGCAAAGCCAATCTGGGAGGGAGGGAGGGAGAGAAAGAGAGAGAGAGAGACCTGATGCATCAAATTGAAATGAGGCCTAATTTAGACTGAGACCCTTTTCCACACTGAAACATATTTGGCTCCTATTAAAGGTTTTGTGGATGAAACATTGTCAAGACTATCAGGAAGCTCTCACATTTTGTTGAGGCTTTAAACAGGATCCATTGGACCAGATCTCCATTCTAAAAATTACTTTTCCACAATGTATTACAGTGCCAATTCTGTAGAAGGCAAAACCAAAATGTACTGGTAAATTACAAGAACACACACACACCCTTCTAACCCTGCTGGAGCACATGATTAGACTAGAATAGATATCTCATTATCTTTCTCCTCCCTCCCTCCTTTTTTATTTCTTTTTCTTTCTGTCCCTTCCTTCCATTCCCCCTTCTTTGTCTGTCCCTTTTTCTTTCTTTCCTTTTTCTCTCTTTTCTTCCTTGTTTGAAAAGCAGAGCAAAGCCAGAGGTTGGTAATTTTTGCTGCAAAGAATCACAAAAGCTCCTGGGTTGTGCACAAGCAGGGACATACATATCAATGCAATTCAGCAACATAAAATAAAGAAATACAAATAAAACAAATCAACAAGAATTGACAAAGCATCTCTGATTAGATTTTATTCACTACTAGAATCTAATCAGAGATACTTTGCCGATTCTAGTTCAATGACCTGCTCCAGCAGGGTTGGAAGGGAGTGTGTGTGTATGTGTGTGCATGGCTGTCAAAACTCCCCAAACAGGGTCAAGTTGCTCTGGGGAGGCCAGTCATAAATTAGAACACTTGCTAAACAACCGCCATTAAGTGAGGACCATTTGAATTTGGTTTGCCAGTCACTTGGTCATGCCCACCCAGTCACATGACCAGAAAGCCACACCCTCAAATTAGGCCACGCCCACAGAAATTTGAATCCCAACCCTGGGTGGGGGGCACTGAGAATGAGTTTGTAGCACCAAGGGGGCGGTGGTCTGAAAAAGTTTGGGAACCACTGCTATAGATATTTGGCTTTTACTAATCTGCGCATACCAATGTAGACAGTACGGTGTTTACCCCAAAGTAAAATTCAAAACTCATAAACAACCTATTACACCAGGCAAGAAGCCCAGAATTTTCCCCTTCTTGAACCCCTTCATAACTGAGCCATGGGTAACTTTAAGAATGAAGAAAATCAGTGTAGTTGTTTCCACAAAAGATGAATGCTTGTTACATCGAATTGCCATCATTTCAGTTCTGTAGTTTGATTTCAGTGGGGTGGGGAAACACTTGTCATTGCTATTATAAAATCATTGGTAGCCAAAACCCTTTTTCAATCTACTAGAAATCACCCAAAATATATTAACAGCTTTAACATCTTGCATTTACCAGAAGGGGCCTGTAAGGAATAGAAATCCATTGACATCTTCCCTTAGGGCTACCTTTGTGATAAGAAGTGATTGCTGGTATATCGACCTATTTTCTATTGCTTAAATAAATCTCTCAGTAACAGAAGGACTCAGCAGCCTCCTGTTCTCTACTGCTATTACATTTCCCCCACACCACCCCCAGCCCTAACTAGTCCAGCACAAACAAAAAACATGATGAGAAGATTCAGTCTCCTGTGACTGAAGTTCTTTTTGTTTAATACCAGCACACAGATATGTTGGAAGAAACCTGAGTCTGGGAAAGTAAAATATCCTACCAACAAAATGAAATTGGTGGCTGGGTGGAAGCTTCTGTAATCTGTGGCTCTATGGTTTCTTGGTGCTTAGTCTTATTTTTTCCCCATCTACTATATTTGTTCAAGCTTTGGGGAAGTTGATACCTATCCTTTATGGGTGATGATTGTCAATTCTGTGTCTCATTTAAGAAATGGACCAGATAATCCCCTTCTGTGCCCTTTTTAAAGATGTATCCAAATAGAAATAAGATGAGATCAAGAGAAATGCAGTGATTGATCAAGGTTTTGCTTCTGAAAATATGTGAAAATATTTACAAACCCCTCACATCCTGGACACAAGCTGTTTCAACTCCTTCCCTCAAAACGACGTATCGAGCACTGCACACAGAACAACCAGACACAAGAACAGATTTTTCCAAATGCCATTACTCTGCTAAACAAATAATTCCCTCAACACTGTTCAACTATTACAAAGTCTGCACCACTATTACTGTTAATCTTCTCCTCATACCTTATCACTCATCCCCCTCCCACTTGTATGACTGTAACTTTGTCACTTGTATCCTTATGATTTATATTGACTATTTCCTAGTATGATTTGATTGCTTATTGTACCCTATAACTATCATTAAGTGTTGTACCTTATGATTCTTGACTCTTGAGAAATGTATCTTTTCTTTTATGTATACTGAGAGCATTTGCACCAAGACAAATTCCTTGTGTGTGTCCAATCACCCTTGGCCAATAAAGAATTCTATTCTATTCTGTTCTGTTCTGTTCTGTTCTGTTCTGTTCTGTTCCGTTCCGTTCCGTTCCGTTCCGTTCCATTCCATTCCATTCCATTCCATTCCATTCCATTCCATTCTATTCTGAAGGCACTGATGAAGTGAAATATCTTCCTTTAGATGAAGTCTATCTGCTTATATTTGAAAAAGTTCTTGACACATTTTTTCAGAATCCAAACTTATCCCATCCAGATTTTTCCCAGACTTTTTGACATATTTTTTGAATAGTTAACAAGAGCAGGTTTCTTTTCAGTAATTTTGAGCCATTTCTTGTTTATATACCAGTTTCATGAAACATATTTCTGTGTTTGGTGTGTGCAAATTTATATGGGTGGTTAAATATTGGTCAAAAAACACCTGACTTATTGTGTTATTGTCAAGCTCCATTCAAAATCCAGGAAAGAAATACTTAGACTCTTTAGTTTAGAGAAAAGACATCTTTTACTGAAAGTGAAGTGGTAGCAACCAAAGAATTCTGAATCGGAGAAATTAGGCGCGCAATTCACATATACAAAGTGACGGAAATGTTCTCACCCCCAATAGTTCAGATGACACTTCCAATTAGAAGTTGTGAATATGATCATGTGGGCATCTTCAGGTGATGATGAGGCCTCTGTCCGTTGACCTTGGCATATTTTGATAACGGGTTGCAGTTGCGCAGAGAAAAGAAAGCTAAGCAAGAAATAGAAACCTAACTCTATTGTATGCTTCCCCCCCCCCCATTTACACAACAGAAAAATTTAACACCTCCAGCTCACTTCCCAGACTTTCCCTTCCTCCCCCCGTTACTTATGGCAGTCGAAAGATGCAAAGCAATAGTAGAAGATCTTGAAGGCTGACATTCGGCCCTCCTAGAAAAAGGAAAACCATCAGTCCTAGAGGAGAGAGAGGAGAAAATATAGACAATTATTAATCATTCAGCAATTACAAAACAATACACTCCTAAGGCCTATCAGGATACTTGGAACGAAATGCTTTGATCAACTTAGGGGCTTTAACGTCGGTTTCGTTAACCCATTCGGCTTGCGAAGAAGGGAAATGTTTCCAGGCTACAAGATACTGGAGTCGACCCCTCCATTTGCGAGAGTCCAGAATTTCTTTAACTTCAAAATTCTGTTCACCTTCAATCAGTATTGGTATGGGAGGGTCAGCTTGGATGGGTCTTAGATCAGAAGTACGTTCAGGTTTTAGCAAACTAACATGGAATACCGGATGAATTCGTCGAAGAGTTTTGGGTAAGTTCAGCTGGACTGTTACAGGATTTATAATCCGTTCAATCGTGAAAGGACCAACATACTTAGGACCAAGCTTCTTTGACTTTTGAGTGGTCTGCAGGTATCTGGTGGACAGGAAAACCTTGTCGCCCACTTTATATTCTTTCTGTGGGGATCTTTTCTTGTCTGCAAATTTCTTATGAGCTTGATGGGCCTCATCTAATGCTTTGCGTGTCACTGGCCAGTTAAGTTGGAGTTGAGTTATCCATTCATCCAACGAATGGATGTTAGGTTTTTCACAAGGAAGTTCAGGTATGGGAACGAAATCTTGTCCTGAAGCCACTTTAAATGGAGTAAATCCAGTACTACTGTGTACGGAATTGTTATATGCCACTTCGGCAAATGGTAGTAATTCGGACCAGTTATCTTGTTGACAATTTATGTAACATCTAAGATATTGTTCTAACACTGCGTTAGGCCTCTCACAGGCCCCATTTGTTTGGGGGTGGTGGGCAGAGCTTAACCCCTGGGCGGAGCCTATTAACTTCAGGAACTCTTTCCAAAAATTTGAGGTAAACAGGACCCCTCTGTCAGAGATTATGCGTTCCGGAATGCCATGTAACCTATAGATATGTGAAATAAACAGTTTAGCCAGCGTCTTAGCAGAGGGAATCTTGGAACAAGGTATGCAAAGTACTTGTTTGGAAAACAAATCAGTCACTACCCAGATGACCATGTTTCCACCACTTTCGGGTAATTCTACTATAAAGTCCATGGAGATTTCTTTCCAGGGAGTCGTTGGTCTAGCTACATTTTGTAACAATCCTACTGGCTTACCAGGAGGTCTCTTTGCCGAAGCACAAATTGGATAGCTAGCTACATAAGCTTCAATGTCCTTCTTTAAAGTAGGCCACCAGAATTGCCTCTTAACCAGATGTAAGGTCTTCACAAATCCGAAGTGGCCAGCTGCTTTAGAATCATGAGCCTGTTGTAGTATTTGGCCCCTCAGCACCTGTGGCACATACAACTTGGCCCCCACCCAAGCCAAGCCATCTCTAATTGTGTAGTCACTTGAATGAGCCAGGAACCATTCGTCCAGTTTTAAAGCTTCTTTTAATTGTTCGGTTAGGTCATTCGATAAAACCACTTCTTGGTTCTTTCTTTGGGCTCTGGTGATCACTGGGGCGGCTAGATGTTTGGCTGTTCACCTCCTGGCGCATACTATTTTATTGGGGTTATCACCTCCTGGGCTTATCACCTCCTGGCGCATACTATTGGGCTTATCACCTCCTGGCGCATACTATTATATTGGGGTAGTCTAGAGAGAGCATCTGCCATGAAGTTCTTCCCACCTGGAATGTACTTCAAGGAGAAATTGAATCGCTTGAAGTACTGGGCCCAGCGGACTTGTTTAGGGGACAGTTTCCGGGGCGTTTTTAAGGCTTCCAAATTCTTATGATCAGTCCATACCTCAAATGGGTGTTTTGCTCCTTCCAGGAAATGTCTCCAGGTCAGCAAGGCCCAACGAACTGCAAAAGCCTCTTTCTCCCAGACGGCCCATCTTCTCTCTGTTTCAGACAGCTTACGGGAGGTATACGCACAAGGCTGTAAGGTCCCTTTCTCGTTGCCTTGAAGTAATACCGCTCCAATAGCCACATCACTTGCATCGGCTTGAATCACGAAAGGAGTATCCATATCCAGGTGCTTCAGCACTGGTTCTGCAGCAAACAGTCATTTTAGCTTTTCAAAAGCGGCTTGGCACTCCATGGACCACTCCAGTGGCTTTCCTGGCCTTGGCTTCACCTCCCCTTTTGTTTTCAAGAGATTTGTGATGGGCATTGCTATCTTAGCAAATGTCGGGATGAATTGCCGGTAAAAATTTGCAAATCCCCAAAAGCTTTGAAGTTGTTTTCTGGTGCGTGGTGGAGCCCATTCCAGAATGGCACACACCTTCTCTGGATCCATCTCTATGCCTTCAGATGAAATGCGATATCCCAAATAGTCAATTTTGTCTTGGTGGAATTCACACTTTGACAATTTAGCATACAACTTAGCGGCACACAGTTTTTGTAGAACCGACCGCACTAACTTCAAATGTTCATCCAGAGTTTCCGTGTAGATAAGGATATCATCAAGATAAACCAGAACCCCCCTGTATAAATGTTCATGTAACACTTGATTGATCATTTGCATGAATACAGCTGGGGCCCCTTGTAAACCAAAAGGAAGAACGTTGAATTGGAAGCAACCCATCGGGCAGTTAAAAGCGGTCTTCCACTCATCCCCTTCCTTAATTCGAATTCGGTAGTCTGCTTCTCTCAAATCCAACTTCGTGAAAATCTTTCTCTTCGCTAAATGGGCCAACATGTCCTTCATCAAAGGAAGGGGGTACACGTTTTCCACAGAAATAGCGTTCAAATTTCTGTAATCCACCACCACGTGTTTGGAACCATCTTTCTTTTCCCAGAACAACACTGGGGCCGCTACTCGGGGTCTAGCAGGTTTAATGAAACCACGTTCCAGATTTTTATCTATAAACAATCTTAGCTCTTCCAATTCCCGTGGGGTCATTGAGTACAACTTTGGTTTCGGGAGCTTCATCCCAGGCAAAATCTCAATAGCACAGTCTGTTGGCCGATGCGGCGGAAGCTCATCCAAGGCCTTCTCACTGAACACTTCTTTTAAATCCCAATACTTTTTGGGAATTTTCTCCTCATCTTTCATGGGCTCAGTACCTGTGGAAGCTATTTCAATTAGGTCCTCAGGCTTCGGCTGGGATCTGGCCCCTCCTCTCGGTTGCTACTTTGTGCGTATGCGCAACAACCCCTTTCTCCAGTTAACCTGGGGGTTCCATTTCCGGAGCCAGGGCAATCCCAGTATTAATGGTTGCTCCATCCCAGGGACCACAATAAAATGCAGGGTCTCATCATGCTCTCCCATGATCATTTCTATAGGTTCCGTGACAAAACGGGTGGGGCAACCTCCAGCCACTGATCCATCTAGTTGGCAAAAGGAAATGGGCATCTTCAAAGGTTTTAACTTTAGGCCCATTTTCTTCACTACTTCCGTGTTGATTATACACCTTGTGCACCCAGAATCTAACAGGGCTAGCATTTCCCCTTCGACCCCTGAATTGGGTACCCTCAACTTCACCGGAATGGTCATAGGGCCCACGCTTGGACTTACCAGGAAGTCGTCTTCCGAGTCAGAATCCTCCTCCTCAGGGGTCACTGGGGCTTCTGATTCCTCTCCTGCGGGAGGGGCGACCTCTGCTGTCTCTTTCGACTTTAGTGCTGTTTTGCGAGGCTTCGCTGGGGACTTTTCAGGTTTCTTTCCTTCCTTTGGCGCCCCCTTTTGCTCCAACTTGACTCTGCAGTTCACAGCCCGGTGACCTTCTTTCCCGCATCAAAAGCAGGCCGAGGGGTTGGGTCTTGCCTCCATTCCTCCCTTCTGAGGTTTAGGAGCCTCTTGAGGATGTGGGGGGGGAAACTTGCTCCACCCATAACCTCCCCGCCGTTTACTTCAGATTAAATCAATCTCCACTTCTTCTGCCAGCAAGTACCACATCTGCAAGTCACTGGGGTCTCTTCTAGCAGTGCATCTCTGGTACACATCTTCATTTAAACCATCTTTAAACAGTTCTATCAGGGCTTCTTGGGGCCAGCCTCGGAAATGGCCGGCTAACTGTCTAAATTCTTGGGTGTAGTCAGCCACAGACCTCCGCCCCTGTTTTATGGCTTTCATCCTAATTCGGGCCTTGCACTCTGCCAATGGGTCCTCAAACCTAGCCCGCAGTGCAGCCATGAACAGGTTATAATTCAGCAGCTGAGGAGCATTATCATTATGCATGGTCACCATCCACTCTGCCGCTATTCCCTCCAGAGCCCTGGTAACACACCTCACTTTGGCTGCTTCTGAGGGAAAATCCTCCCCATATTCTTCCCTATGGCTCCACACTTGAGCTAGGAAAAATCCCAAGGTTTTGGGATTCCCCCCCATATTTTACTTCTAACGGAGGCAGCCTAGGAGCTCTACGCCTTCTAGGAATCACACCTCCCGCTAAAGGCCCCGGGGCTGCTGCTGGATCGGGTTGATTTATGGGAGAGGGAGTTGCTCTGCTTCTTCTGGCTGGGGCTACTTCCCCTCCCCCTTCATACCTTTGTGCAGCTTGAGGTTGTTCAAAGGCTTCATTCAGGAGTCTCCTGGCTTGATCCAGCAAGAGTTCCCTCTTTTCCTTCTCTTGCCAAGGCTCCTCTTTTCCACGCCGGCGGGTAGTTGTGACCCCGGGGGGGGTGTCCTCCTCTGGATCTTTCCAACCAACTCCCACCGACCATCTGGGCTTCACAGCTGGATCCTCTTCCAGACTGAGCTCTGCTAGCGATTGGGCTTCCTGCACCAGCAAAGAATCTTGGCCTCCAATGGCTCCCGGATCCTCTTGGTCACTATTCGAAGATGACATGATGTCCAGGCCCCCTCAGAAGAAAATCGGGTATTCTCTCCGGGTGAGCTGGTGGGAGATTCAGAATAATGTCAGGCGGAGCTCCATTCAAAATCCAGGAAAGAAATATTTAGACTCTTTAGTTTAGAGAAAAGATATCTTTTACTGAAAATGAAGTGGTAGCAGCCAAAGAATTCTGAATCTGAGAAATTAGGCGCGCAATTCACATATACAAAGTGATGGAAATGTTCCCACCCCCAATAGTTCAGATGACACTTCCAATTAGAAGTTGTGAATATGATCATGTGGCATCTTCAGGTGATGATGAGGCCTCTGTCCATTGACCTTGGCATATTTTGATAACGGGTTGCAGTTGCGCAGAGAAAAGAAAGCTAAGCAAAAAATAGAAACCTAACTCTATTGTATGCTTCCCCCCCCCCATTTACACAACAGAAGAATTTAACACCTCCAGCTCACTTCCCAGACTTTCCCTTCCTCCCCCCGTTACTTATGGCAATCGAAAGATGCAAAGCAATAGTAGAAGATCTTGAAGGCTGACAGTTATTGTTTCAAAGTAGAATAATGCAGGAGGGACTGAATTTATGAAGTTGTACATCAAGGGTCTTCAAACTTGACAGCTTTAAGATTTGTGGACTTCAATTCCCAGAATACCTCCTCCAGTCATGTTAGTTCAGGAATTCTGGGAGTTGAAGCCCACAAGTCTTAAACTTGCCAAAATTGAAGACCGTTGCTATACATCATAGGTAGTGTGAAAAAAGTTAAATTCAACTTGTTGCTCCTCCTTGCTATCAGTCCCATTTCCTGAGAATGTATTTGGGGAGGTAGGTAGCTGATTTTTTGCTGTTTATATGACAGCTGCCTGTTTGTGAGAAATATCTGTGACAGCTTGAAAATTTTGACCCAGAAAACAGTTGCTAAGGTAATTGCCCTTCCACCTCCTCATTACACCTACAGAGCATTGATATAGTTTGTGAAGCGTATTGCACACAAATAGAACTATTTTGCATATCATGTGGGATAGGGTGGGAGTGTCACAATGCCAATATGTTGTTGAGAAGCCGGAGGAGGAAGAAGCTGTAGCCAAACAACCAGTTGCTCAAACTTTAAATACAATTGTATGTCTATTCTGTAGAGACTAATAATGTTGTCACAGTTGGTATTTGATCAAGGGGTCCTTGAGGACATTTTAAAAAGTCAAAATGGCAGTTGCAATTGCACATTTGCTATGCCAGCTTGGTTTGTTTGTTTGTTTATTATTTTGGACACTCCAGTGTTTGATGAATAGAGTGGTCCTAACTGTATTTTCTACATTGCTTATTTGAATTTGGAGTATGAAGGATGTGTATGTGTGCATATATAAATATTTAAGAAAGTTACTCAGAATTGTATGTACATGCATTGGTGGTGAGGAAGTATGTAAATAGATTTCAGTTTAGGTCCCAAAAGACCCAGGTACATGATTTAGTTCAGAACTATGTGTCCCAATAATTGGCATATTCCTTGATATGAACTTGCCTCAATCCTTTCATTCAAGTTATCAGACATTGCCAATACAATCCTAAGTCACATGGACATCTTGTTCAGTTGGAACTTTTGGGCAAGAATTAAATGACTAAATTCTTTCAATACAATAAGCAACTGACCCTGGAAAAGAGCTGAGTTTATTGTCTTTATGTCCTGCTCATTTTTCAACATTTCAAGTGGGTTCTTTATTTTCTTGATTGAGATAGAACCATATACTACCCCTAAGTACTTCTAATACCTGTGACCAAATAGTAAAATCAATTTAACAAAAGGGGAAGTTTATCAAACATATATCTAATCAGTAATAGTATCGAGAGTACACTGAATACAAATAAAATTAAATTAAAATTTATTTTTACTCTAATTCCATCCATTATTTTGGGGATCAGAGTCCCCAACTCAAAGGATAAATATGGCCCTTCCCCCAGGTAAAATTATGTCCACAGATTTAAAAAATATTCAAGATTTCCTCTACAATGAGGAAAATGTAATATTTAAATAATTGGAAAAAAGTTGCAATATATTTTCTTATGATTTGCCATGACTTACACACAAACACATACACTCTACTCTATTGATATTGTTAATATAGAAAAGTACTGTGAAAAAAAAAATGAAATAAAGTAGTGAAAAGCAAATCTCATTTGAAGTTAATAGAACATTGTACAAAATTCCTGTAAAAGGTCTGGTTGTTAACATCCACTCTCAATTTAGGAAAAGATGAGTGTTTGGGTGCTTCTCTCTAATAAGCAAGTTCTGTTATTATAGAAAAGGTCATTGTAATTGTGCTGTAAACAACTTAGTGCCAGGAATGCTTTACCAGTTGACAGTTTACTGGTAGCAATAACGGAATAAAGGAATCTGTTAGGCATGTAAGTCACCTAATAGTTCGGTTGGAAAATGTATAAACCAGGATAGACATTTTAATACTGTCTCTTTAAGGGAATGCTAAAATTATAATTGGATGTGGTTCCTCAAATGGCCATAGGATGGAGCCAGAAACCTGGCATGTGCCTGTTCTGTTCTGTTCTGTTCTGGAGAGTGTTGCCCTTCCTATTGATTTTTTCTGATCATAGTTCTTCTTGGGTTTGATATAAGTCTGTTACTGAACTGTTTTTGATACTGGACTTTGTTATTGGATTATCCCTGGACTGAAAACTGACTGCTTTAACTGTGAATGATTTGGACTGCTTGTTTGAACTTTGCTTAACCGTTTACTGGAAGTAAAAACCTATATTTTGCTATTCAGTGTGGCTGTGTGCTCTGTGTGTGTTATTCTTCACTACTCTCACTACATCTCACTGTGTGCCCTCATTCTCCTAATGGAGAATTACCACAACAGAATCAAACAGTTTTTATTCTGAACAAGTGACTTGATAACTCTTTGAAAAATATTATATGTAGAGGCATGCTTTGAAGGGGATAACAATACTGTATTTGAAAATGCAAAAGATCTAAAGAGTATTTTGAATATAATGTTCAGTGTCCCATCACCAAGACAAAACCATTGGTTTGAACAACCAATGTTGTTCAACTTCAACCCACCCTTTATAGCAGTGGTCACCTACTAGTGAGCCACGGCCCACTCCTGGGCCATGAGAAAATTTTGGTGGCCCGCAGAAAAATGTCACTCCCAGAGCACCCCCCCAAAGCAATTAATCCAGGCTTCAGGGGAACACAAAACTGCACTGCCCACATGGCCTGCAGGAACCCTCCCCACCCACTCACTCCTTACCTGACAAACTTGCCTGCTAAGTTGCTATTTTTCCTTTTTTCCGACCATCACCTGTTCTGCTGTGCTGGGAGATTTAGATTAGCTGGGAAGCAGGAAATTGTTGCATTTCTTGCTTTCTGGCTAATCTTTAGATCTTCGACTCTGCTTTTAAGCACAGCTGAACCTTCCTTAGGTGCAGACTAAGGTAGCCGATGGCAGAAACACAGATCTCTAAGTGAATCTGATTCTGTGAGAAACTCAATCTGCCTGCTTGCCTGCTTTGCCTGATTTGGGGGGAAAGGTGCTCTTTTTTTAATAAAAAGTTCAATATTTACATATATGGTGTGTTGTGAGTTAACTTTGTGAGTTTGCTTGCTAGCAAATATTATGAGTTTGGTTTCAAGTAAATTTTATGTGACAGACTCAGATAGCGATGGCAGAAACACAGATCTCTACGTGAATCTGTGATTCTGTGAGCAACTCAATCTGCCTGCCTGATTTGCCTGATTTTGGGTAAAAGTTCCTCTATTTTTGTAAAAAATTCAATATTTATATAAATATTTATAATATTTACATACAAGCCATGCCCAGCCAGTCACATATCCACCAAGCCACACCCACAAATCAGGCCACACCCACAGAACCAGTTAGTGGTCCCCGGGATTTAAAATTATGAGTTTGGTGGTCCCTGAGGTCCAAAAGGTTGGCGACCCCTGCTTTATAGGGCCAATTTGTTCAAAGCTACCTGTGGAAATATCCCATTCACCTCAGTGACATTTAATGATTTATCCCATTCAGAGAATCCAGTCAATATTCCACATATCATTCTTTGTTTCTCAATGCTACCAGGCCTGCTTATCCCATTAATAGATTACATATTGCAATGAGAAAAAAAAAAGGGGGGGGGAGAAATGCAACAATGGTGTCTGATTATAAGGAGATCTTTTCTTTCAGAACATTGAATCTACTTTTGACTACATAAGCTGCTTTTATAGCTACTTTGGGAACTTTACAAAAACAAATTAAAAATTAATACCTTTTGCACATGATCTTCATAATCCATGATCTTTTGTACATTGGTCATAGTGACCCATCTAGTAGTCAGGCTGACCCAGAGAAATTCTAATGCCTAAATAGGTGCTTATCTAAGCAACCTATTTCTTGGCAGCTCTGCCTGTCTCTTATCTGTAACCAGTCATCATGTGAGGTGTATCAATGATCTGTACCAAGCAAACAAGAAGAGCCAGAATGAGCTCCATTTTCTTCAATCAAACTCATTCATAAGAGTATTATCTGTAGCTGCTGCTGTTGGTATCCTAATTATCTGGGCAATTGTCACAGATTGTTACTTCTTGGCATGCTTCATCCTATTAAATCTGATATAATTGATATTTTCCTTATCTTGTCAAAATTCTGGCATCTTTACGGTATCACCTCAATAAACATTTTGGTAACAAATCACTTCTTCTTAACTCTGGAAGGCTATGTTAAATTTTATTCTGCTGCAATGTTTTCTCTTCCCCAAATTTGTCATTTTGATCAGCTGGAAGGCAAATCACACTTTGCCAATAAATATGTCAGCCTTCAAGATCTTCTACTATTGCTTTGCATCTTTCGGCTGTCATAAGAAACGGGAGGGAGGGGAGGTAGGGATAAGTCTGAGAAGTGAGCTGGAGGTGTTACATTCTTCTGTTGTGTAAATGAGGGGGGGGGAGCATACAATAGAGTTAGGTTTCTATTTCTCACTTAGCTTTCTTTTCTCTGCGCAACTGCAACCCGTTATCAAAGTATGCCAAGGTCAACGGACAGAGGCCTCATCATCACCTGAAGATGCCACATGATCATATTCACAACTTCTAATTGGAAGTTTCATCTGAACTATTGGAGGTAGGAACACTTCCATCACTTTGTATATGTGATTTACGTGCCTAATTTCTCAGATTCAGAATTCTTTGGTTACTACCACTTCACTTTCAGTAAAAGATATCTTTTCTCTAATTTAAAGAGTCTAAGTATTTTTTTCCTGGATTTTGAATGGAGCTCCGCCTGACAAAATAATTCTATTCTATTCTATTCTATTCTATTCTATTCTATTCTATTCTATTCTATTCTATTCTATTCTATTCTATTCTATTGGAATAGAATAACAAAGTTGAAGGGACCTTGGAAGTTTTCTAGTCCAACCCCTGCTTTGGCAGGAAACCCTATACCATTTCAGATAAATGGTTATCCAATCCAATCTATCCTATCCTATCCTATCCTATCCTATCCTTCTGCTCAACTCTACCCTAGAATATTCTTCTACTCTACTCTCTCCGAATCTACTCTGCCCTGCCCTGCCCTGCCCTGCCTTGCCCTACTCTACGCTTCGCTAGCCTACCCTATCCTATCCAGCAAGAGAGAGAGAGAGCAAATCACATGTCTAGTGAAGGCTATGTCACTTTAAATGCCATTGAAGGAAAACCATTGTTCAGCAGTTTTTCCACAGCCAGGAGAATATTTGAATACTTTGTTTGGTGCGGAGGCTAGAATGTTATCTATATACCCTAAAGTAGTAATGGAAAAAAGTTTCTACAGGACCATCAAAAAGTTTTCTTGAGTGAAACATCCCTGTGGTTTGACCACTGAGATTATGAAAAAAGAGGAAGCCATCCCACTACTTTTCCAGGTTGACATTCTAAAAATGTGCTGATGTGCTGAGGTTAACAGTTTATTGAAGTCTCAGCATGTACAGTATAATCAAAATCTGGCTGGGGATTTCTGGAAGTTATATCCCAACAATTTTGTAGAGTTGTGCCAGCTTGGAGAAGGCTGCAAATGCCTGTCTTCAGGTTACAGTTATCAGGATTCCAGCAATTACCCTAATAACAGTTTTATTAAAAACAACACTAATGTGCATAAACTCTATTATTCAAGCTATAATTTAAGTTCTTTCATTCTACATCATCTAGGAGTGTAAAGAAAAGAACCACTGCTTTTATGTAGATTTTTACCTAGAAATAATTCCCTGGGTACTTGAGCATATTGTAAAGTGCATAATACATGACATTTCCCCTGGAGTTGTATGAGATGATGACATTTTGAACATGATTGTGCAAGAAAGCCACAAGCAAGTCCAAATTGGTTCATGAGTGCATTTGCTTTGGCACATATCCCATCCATGCTGAATATTTGGCCATCCTAAGAGATTGCTACAGCCCACCTCAGTTCTCAGTAATTGACTGAGCCTGATGCAGTGGCTGTATAAGAGATGAATGGCTTACTTTCCTCGGGGTCTATGCTGAAGCAAATTTCAGCCCAGAATCTGCTTTCAGTACTACATATAAGTTCTGAACTATGTGAAATAAGATGTACATTTGAAATAATGTGGGCCGAACATTCTTCCATTCATAAATCAAATGCACTCATTATGGATATAGGATTTTTAGATGTCAGGTCCACAAAGTTTGGGGGCTCTTACATAAGTAAAAAGAACAGATTGGTTTGTTTGTAATTTATTATATTGATTTAGAATGTAACGCAGATTTCTCATCTAATCTATAATAGAAGTTTGGTTTAGGTTTAGGGTGATATGTAAACCAACCATTCTGGCTTGAAATTTTTTTTATAAAAAACATAGAGAAAAGATCTACCTCTGCAAATCTAGAGAAAAGCAGATAATCCTGCCCCCACATGTATGGTTCTCCCTGTCAGCTGCTTTTTCAGGGGTGGGATTCTACCAGTTCACCCCCATTCGTTAGAACCGGTTGTTAACATTCTAAGCAGTTCAGAGAACCGGTTGTTAGAAGAAATTATTGGCCTCATCCTGTAAGGAAGGCAGGAAGGAAACATTCTGGTGTTGCTTACAGAAACTGCCTCTCCGTTAACCCTTATTACATTCTTGGCAGGACTAGACTTCCTGTCTCAGGAACGTCTCTGAGGTTTTTTTCCCCCTCCTTTGCTGGTACTTTGCTTGTGTGGCGTGACCATTTAAAGTTACAATGAAAAAAGTGATTTATGAGCGTTTTTCACACTTACAACTGTTGCAGCATCCCCACAGTCATGAGAGGCCAGGCGAGGAGAAGCATGCCTCAATGTGAGTGACATTGAGTTGGCCACACCCAGCCAATAATATGACCACCAAGCCACATCCACCCAGTCACATGACCACCAAGCCACACCCACCACCTAAGCCATGCCCACAAAACCAGTTGTTAAAACTTTTGAATCCCACCCCTGCCCTCTTTATGTTATTGCTCTGTCGAACCCAAATCTTGATATAACAAAAAAGGCAGCCTACAGCCATAATAATATTTTCCATAGCTTACCTAGTGTTAAATATGATCCCAACTGATGTATAAAATTTTCTTGAGCCTTGTGGGACTCTCAGGTTTGGCACAATTTAGATGAATGGCCACTAAATGTTCCATGCCATGGTCCTGCTTCATGTTTATCAGTCACCAGTTCCCCTTTTTCTGAGCAGAAAGTTCTCAAAACTGACAGGTTTTGTGTACAAATGCAGAAAAAAGGTCTAGTTTCTCCAGAAAAGCTTCAGGGAGAAAAAAGAACTTACTTGGCTTACTGTGGCCTTGATGTAAAATATAGTGTTGTCAGAATCTGGGGCAACTGAAAATATTAGCTGGAGACAGTTACTAAGCAACAGCCGCACCATGGGACATGAGTGAGCAGACAACTCATCATTGTCTCAGCAGCTTGAGGTCTTTGTGAGTGTGGCAAAGGAAGCAGATGTGACATTATGAATGCTCACCTGCATGACGTAAATGGCCTACATTTGAGAAACCAGATAAAATGATATTTCTTGCATGTTGGATGTTCACCTCCTGCAGAGTCTTAGTAAGAATGTCTGACACAAGCAAAAAATGTTCTTACGCTGTCACTTAATTTGTAAGCTCAGTTGCTAGCAGGGAGCTCACAAATTGCCATATAGTATAATGTTATGTGGGTGTTTGTCAGTTAGTGTATTATATGATGGATGATCAAAAGGCCTGAAGCAAATGGAGAAGCACCACTTGATCCAAGAGGAGATTCTTCTATTCCTTCCCATGGTATACATTCACTCCTATGTGACTCCTTTCTTGCTGCTCCTCAGGCTGATGAGCAAATAGTCATCCCATAGATGCCATTCTGAGGGGAATTCTTTGAGAAGCTCATTCTGAAGTGACTTGAGTCTTGCCATCACAGCCTGCTGCAGCTATCGAGCAAGGCACCACACTGAAGAGCTTTTAAAGCAACACCTGTGTAGTGACTAGCAGAGTGACAAGCTGTTTGGTTTGAAAGAGGAGTAAAAGAATCCATCTGTGTTAGAATTGAACTCCCCTCCCACAACAGAAGGCAAAGAATAAGACACCACCTATCTACAGTTTACAGCACAACACTTGCAGAATTTCCAAGAAGATTCCACAACTAACTGCACCTTGTTTCAGGTGACCCTGAGGGCACAGATAAACCGACAAGTGGCATCAACAGCTCTCACACAATGCTCATGACTAGATGACTACAAAGAAATAGTCCTTCCATCCCACCCCCATCCTATCAAAACCTATCCTAGCCTTCCATCCCCTCCCCTGACATCAGAACTAATGAAGTTTCTTGAATGAGAAGCAAAACATTTTCTTCTTCCTCAAGGGAAAAATAACAATCCAGTTGCCTTTTGAAGAAAAAAGCCCCTTTGCTATAACATGTATTATTTGTTATTTCAAAAGTTCTTCCATGTTTGCAGGGCAATCCTTCTCATTCTGCAGAGGAGAGGCTTGCATTCATTTCCCGTAGTCCTGGTCTGATGGCATCGATGATCGAGTCTCCATTGACATATTGCAAGCCATTTTGAAGACAACCTGGTATGGCAAGAGCTGATACAGTCCAACAACTCTCTGACTCTCTGCCTAACTTTTTTTTGACTGATGAAGTTGCTGGGATGAGCAATGAAACGTCTCAGATTAAAATTTTGCTCTGACTGATGAAGTTGCTTGGATGAGCAATGAAACGTCTCAGATTAACAAAGATTGGTCCAGATACTATGATCAAACCTTTAGACACCTTTGGCCTGGATGATTGAATTTTCATTGACATTCATCAGAGCAAATGTACACAGAGCATATAGTCAATAACAAGTTGAAGTAACAATGAGTATACTAGATATAGTATAGTATCGTAGTATGCTCAGTATAGTAGATTTCAGATATAATGAAAGCAATTTTAATTCAAACTTCACCTTCATTTAATTACTAATGTCCATTAAATTTGAGGATGTGTTTATTAAAAAAGATGGTACTGCTGCAAATAATACCATTTGCAGTAATGACAATTGTAATTGTACAAGTGATATAAATTCATGCAAATTAATGGATATTCTGAATTAAAGAGATAACTATCCCTGAAAGGCTCATTAAATCAATATTTTTCTACATACCTTGAGTAAAAAATTGGGAGGGATTAGGGACTCACATTTACAAGCTTCATATCAAAATGACATTATAAAAATGACATCTATAAAGGTCATAAAGAATGTATCCTATTGTATATACCCGTCGCATCCAACCCACAGCCCATGGGCCACATGCAATCCTGGACAGCTAGTAATGTAGCCCCACAAGATCATAAATTTTTAACATTATCATGTGATTTTATACACATTGCTATATTATATATTTAACATGTGGCCCAAGACAATTCCTCTTCACTCAGTATGGCCCAGGCAAGCCAAAATGTTGGACACCCGTGGTTAGACCATTGATCCATAGAGCCTAATTCAATCAACAATGACTAGCAAACCATCCTTACTATGTTTATACAATTGCACAGACCGAAATAAACCAGCAGGGTAATTGTCCTGTGACAGTGAAAAAATGTTTTATTTTTACATTCTGGTGACAAAGTGACATGTTTCCATTCTAAAGATTTGTGAAATGAACATAGGTGCATACATCTTTACCTGTACATCATCTGATTGATAGCCCATACTTCATCTATATTTAAAAAAAAAAATCCTAAATATTTCAGCCAAAAAGTTCCAGTGCAAGTTATGTTGCAATAGCCAGTTTTAACAACTGCTGTTGCATGACACTTCGATTTGAAGAGCTGATTGGCTAATCTGCTACTATTGATTTGGAGTTTGGTCTCTTCACATGAACCTTGACTCCACCTGCTCTTCTCTTATCAACATAGTTAAAATTCATAGACAACCTCTTTTTCCCTTCTTTTCTTGCTGAGGATTACTTGATGAAGGAAACTTTTGTAGCAGAAGTAGCTTTATTTATTTTTTCATAAGTAAAGATGATTATAACATAAATGGAGAGATTATAGTTGTTTAATTGTTTATTTTATTTGAAAAAGTTGAACTTCTGCATTTCTCCCTGGATTACAGTTCTCGAAGTACTATTCTTACTGCTGCGTCCTTGCAATAAGAATCAAAAAAGAAGAGAGACTTTTTCTATTTACATGTGAATCTGACATTCCATTGCATTTTTCTGTATCTAATAATCCAAGAAGATGGTACGCTACTTGCCCTTTTTTCTCCAGAGGAAACTGAAAGTTACCCTTTGTCTTTTTCTCCTTATGGTTGTCCTGATACACATTGTGATAGATTTTGTGCCCTCTGCTGATTATACGTCCTGCAGGTGTCTATCTAAAGCAACAGGTACCAAGGACCATTTATCACCCAGTTCCATTCAGAATAAGCTGAATCTGAGGAATCTTCAGGATTTTAGCAGCAGTAACAGCTCCTTGGAAAAAGGATTTCACTCAACAGAAGGTGTGTCACATGTAGGTGGCCTCAGCAATGTGGATCTCCAAGATGCCAACATCAAGCAACCGGAAACCAAAGAAAAACCCAGCCAGAAAATCAAATCCAAATTGTCTGCTCTTTTTCATCATCCTCTGTATAAGATCCCAATCCCAAAAGTCACAAGGAAAGACAAACTATTTGGGATCAGGCCAAAAATGAATCTCTTCATAAAAAGTGATGAACGGTGAGAGATCCTCTTTTTCTTCTGGATGACTTAATTTAGTTTGGTGTGTTCTCTTCTCAGATGAGTTTGTGTCTATTCTTGCCCAGATTCTATTATTAAGTGCATATTATTTTCTTTCCCCATTTTGGAAGATTTTGATTCTTGGTACGGTAGGTTGTGTGGATAAGAAGCCAGACTAAGATTATGTTGTGTAATTTGATTCTAACTCTTCCCTGAGGCATTACCTCCCATGTGACATAGCATCACCTTCTCCTCATTAGTGATAACAATCAGTTCAAGCAACTTTTCATAAAGTGAAATGGTTGCTGGGTGAACTGGTAAGTAAGAGAGAGAGAAAGAGATAGAGATGGTGGGAAGATCACTGATTGTTGCCATTTCATTCAGATAAATTCTGTCTTACAATCATGATCCATTTTCTCCCTTTTTCTGCCACTGTTGATATAAAAAGCATAATGCCCACCTATTATGGAAAGTACTGTAATCCTAGCAGAAATGGTCTTCTACCATGAGTACTTCCTAACACCTGTATAATGATGTCTAAGAACAGTATATAAAATCAGTACCAAAACACTCCACTCTTCTGTGATATGATTTTGCTCATTTCCATCATTATCCCATCCTTTGTAGCTCTCATTTATTAAACACCATCCATTGACAACCCTGGCTTGGTCTGTAGGAGCTATGTTCTCTGGTGTACATGGCATCCAAAGTGACATACAATTTTTTGCTCAAGTGTTTCATTTATTCAATATAAAAGATATGATCCAAACAATAAATAAATGTAATATTCTTATCAAATGTCCGTTGCTATAAAAAGGAACCCATATACAGTATGCTGGCCAGAACTGAGATCCCATCAACCATAGTTACATATACCAACATATCATTGCAGATACAAATGCACAGAATTTTCTGTTCCACAGTAGGAAACTGTGGGATGTGATGCACTACATGGCCATTTCAACAGATACAGATTTAAGCTGTAATAGAAAAATGAAATCAAAAAGTTAGGTCATGCAACTATGTTTTGAAATATGCCAGCACACTAATTCTCATGTTTAGCTTCTTCATTCTACATTATTATTATGCTTGGTTGCAGTCAGTCAGATGTTTAGACTGGATTTGGTATTTTTGTTATCAAGGCCTTCCCAAGAACCTGGAATAGGTAAATGTTATTGTTTAATAATATTAAAGGTATCATTGCATGATGTAAGCTGCTTCAAGCAAAACTGCCTTTGTGATTGACAATGATGATTTATTCAATGCCAATGGTATTCAAGCGGTGCTCCAGATGTTTTGGATTTTATCCAAGGCACCTATTGCTAATGGTTTTTGCTTTCATTTGCCACAGTTGTTCTACTAGTTGCAAGTTTTTATATTTTGTGATTTTGTATGGTTCTTTCTCTTCTGTTCTGGGAAAAATAGGAAGAAGTATTAAAAATGTTCACCCCTAATATTTATAAAAATAAGCAAGACTGGAAACAAACAAATGCTTGTCTATCTACATTTTAAAGTCCCAAAGCACTTTAACATCTTCACGTGTACCATTACTTAGTCTTTTTTTTTTTTTTTGGTCCCATCAGTTCTCGCTTGCAAGCAACTTGCCTTCCAGACAAAGTACTTGCCTGCAGGCAACATCTCTTATCCTGACTTTTTTTTTTATCCTGACCTTATCCACAATTGCTAAGTTTGGAGTGCTATGTGGCACATTTAATTATTATTTTATTTGTCCAAAACATGTGAAGTCATAGCTGCTAGTTCTTTAGCTGGTGTTGGCTTCCATCTGCACTGAGTTCTTTATAAGAACCTAGGATGGGGTTTGTTTGTTTGGTTAGTTGGTTTTTTGGTTACTTCTAGAGCAGGGCTATCAAACTCACTTCGTCACGGCAGCATCATTTGATGTAGTGGGACTTTTTTCTGCTTCGCTAAATCGGGTGTGGCCAGCATGTGACACATCCAGCCCACGGGCCAGAAGCTTGACAGCTCTGTTCTAGAGAATTCAGGATAGCCTTAATGTGTTGATATCTTTATCCTGTAGGTTCATTTTGCTTGTAATTCAATGTGTAAATTCAGTATTGATACATAGGATGTAATAATAACTCAATCGAGTGCTTGATTTTGTGTGTTGGATCTGCAGAATCATAAGCAACAATGTACTTCAGAACCAAAATGCTCATCCTGCTTGGCTCAATTTTTACTCTGGAATCAATCGCTATGAACTGTATGCCCGCCATGATCCCTCTTGCCATGACTTGATGGAGGATTTGGCCAAACAGAAAATTATCAGCTCAGGTATTACATACCATCTAATTCTCATTTCTCATTCTGTTTTCTCATACACACATGCCACTGACAAATATGTGACAGCAGAATTAAACAGCTTGATAGCTATATCTCCTCTTTAAAATGTGGACAAGCATACTCTAATATATAGTATACATATTCTGTATTGTGTTATAATAATTCTAACAGAAAAATACTGAAAGATGGAGATTGGGGAAATAATAATTTGATTTTGAATCTAAAATGCATAAAAAACCTGAAACTGATGAAGAACATAAGAACACTGAAATACTATTTAATGGATACTGGATGTATGTATACTGGATATTATATCCAAATAGGTTCTAGCACAGTAGGTTGTCAGATCAAAAATTAAATTTAGGGGTCAAATATTATTAAATTACTGAAGAACTACATACAGAGGGTAAGCAGTCTCTAAGTGGTAATAAAATCACTGCAGCCAATGGTCACAAAACCCAGTTTGGTAGACATCATATTTAGGATGAAATTTGGTGTGAAATGCTAAAAGTGTGAGAAAGAAACCTACTTCGTAATCATATCTTTAAAACCAGGGTTTTTATTCAATGAACACTTTTCAAGGAGGTATCCTCTTTGAATGAACAAGATAAATGGATCATTTTATTCTCATCTATAAAATAAAAAAATGCAGCAATCTGAATCGCTTCATGAGCTCTAATGCTTGTTCATGTCATTTCAGTTCAGAAGCCTGGAGGAACTCAACTGAAGCTTATCATGACTTTTCCTAATCATGGCCAAGCTCTCTTCAAACCTATGAAGTAAGGCACCTTGATACAGTAATTGTGATCCCCTCCAAAATGGGCTCTTTGGATATGCTGAGAGTATAATTCCAAAGGCAATTCTAGCTGAAAATTTGGGGATTTCAGGCTGACATGGGAGAGTGCTCTTTACTTATATCATGGACCTGAGCATCTTTTCATGCATTGCACCAATCCTTGATGGCTTTACATTAAACCTACACTTTATAAATTAATTGGTAGCTAAAGCAGTTTTGTTTAGCAAGCTGATAAGGTAATCCTGGCATTGGCATCTGTATCCCAAGTGAAAAAGAAGTTTGTTTGCTAAACACACTTAGGCAAATGGCTCTATCAAAAGCAATTAAATCTAAGCATCAAAATGTAAAGTCACATACAAAGGCTACTGACTAGAAGGATACCTCCATACAGGTTTCTTGGCAAAAGGTAATCAAGGCTACTATAGGAAAATAATACATATGCCCCAGTGGTGGGATTCAAATTTTTTTACTACCGGTTCTGTGGGCATGGCTTGGTGGGTGTGGCAGGGGAAGGATACTGTAAAATCTCCAGTGAGAGGTGGTATTTGCCAGGTCTCCAAACTACTCAAAATTTCTGCTGCTGGTTCTCCAGAACTGGGCAGAACCTGCTGGATACCACCTCTGATGTGTCTCTTTGCTGGGAAGCCTTATTTCTATATCCCAGGCCAGAGATGGTATTCAGCAGATTCTGACCAGTTCTGGAGAACTGGTAGCAGAAATTTTGAGTAGTTCGGAGAACCGGCAAATTCCACCTCTCACTGGAGATTTTACAGTATCCTTCCCCTGCCACTCCCACCAAGCCATGCCCACAGAACCGGTAGTAAAAAATTTTGAATCCCACCACTGATTCCAGAGAGCATATTTATAAGGCTGGCATCGAAACAGAAGTGGATTGACTTGCTCTGTATTTCTCATGGAGTTTCATCTGCAGAAAAAATGTCATGGCCACAGAGATAATAAAATTACACAGGAGTAATATAATAAATCATGAACATCTGCAAATCTGATTACAAATTAAAGGCGGAATTTAAGTGTTCTTTCCAAAATAGACACATCTCAGTGTATTGGGAACATCTGAGAACATAGCTCAAAATACTAACAGGCAGTGTCATACTTTAATTAGAATTAGAACCAAAAATATTCAAAGCTTCAGAAAAAAAATAACATTTACAACCCTTTAAAGCATTTTGTAATCCCTATATCCTAGCAAAATAACAGCAACCTTGCATTTCTGTTCTCTATTCATATGCCTGCTTTCCCTAACTTAGTGCCATATTCATAAGTTTTCAGATTGCTTGCACTGAATATTTAATAGAAATGTCCTTAACATTACTCTGAAATTTTCTACCACAAGATGGTTACATATGGCACGATAGTAAAAAATAGTTATCCTTATTACCACCCTTTGTAGCTACTGCAGAGTTCCGTTTTGATGGAGACGTGTGACCTCTGCTGGTGAAAGGTTTAAATCGAAGTTCTTAATGTTTTTCAAGCTGGAATCCACAATCCTAACACTTCCCTTTCAGAAATAATGGACGTTGTAATCCAAACATTCCTGGAAAGGTCTGAATTGAGAATAATCTTTAAAATGAGAAAATTGAATAACATTAATTGGATGCTAGTTTGTTTGAACAGATCCAGCTGAAAGACTGTAACTCTACAAAGCATGGCACTTTGCATACGAAATATCTCCAATGTCTCCAGATAGATCAGGGGTGTCAAACTCAATTTCATTGAGGGCCGCATCAGGGTGGTGTTTGACCTAAGGGAGCCAGAGTGGGCATGGCCAGCTTGATGTCACTCGTGTCAGGGGCGCCTGTGGTGGCCTGAGCATCTGCCAGTGAAAATTGATTCACGAGCTCCATTTCCAGCCCCAGCAGCCTCTTGCAGCCCTCTGCAGTGAAACTGGAGCTTGGGGGTGTGCGCATGCCCCCCTGTGCCCCATTTTTAGCTGTGATGGCTTTCTGCAGCACTCTGCCAACAAAAACAGAGCTCTGCAGGGGCCATGTGTGGCCCTCCAAGTTCCATTTTCACTGGCACTCTGGGCTGGTCCTTCACTATTTCCAGGGTGGCCCCATGGGCCAGATCAAAGCAACCTGGGGGCTGCATTCAGCCCACGGGCCTTGAGTTTGACACCCTTGAGATAGATTGACAAAATATCCACCACTTGAAGTCACACGAGTTACTACTGCTGTAAAATACTGAAATGATGAATGGAAAGCTGACTTGCTGTAAGAACCTTGCACATTCTTATCTCATGTGTAAACTGATCTCCCAGGTGCAAAGGAGATACAGACTTGACTTCAGCCAAAAGATACTTTCTTGACAATTTTCCTATATATGAGCATCTGCCAAATGTTGACATCTTCCCTGAATTCCCAGTAACACCATATTGTTGGGGAATTCTGTGAGCAGGATGAAGTATCTTAGGGAAACTATGATATCTGGTATTTTTGTTTCTGATATCCCATTCTACTCTTCTCTCTGCCTTCCTAGGCAAACCCGAGACCAGGAAACTTCAGCAGACTTCTTTTACTTTTCAGACTTTGAGCGACACAATGCAGAAATATCAGCTTTTCACTTGGACAGGTAAGTTCAGTCTAATTCTCTTCTTCAGAATATACCTATGCTTTATTTTTGGGAAGTGGTTAGTAAAAAAAAATATGCCATAGTTTAAACCTAGACAAATTCAGGTTTTGGCATTTTCTGTTGCAGAATAATCCCAGTAGTACAGGAAAAGAACTCTACTTAGGCTCTTTCGAGCTGTTGTTATCAGAGTAGACAAGGCTGAGTAGTAGAAGACAACTTCCTGCCCTGAATGTGAGTAGAAAAAATGGTGAGATATACACCATTATAATACATAACAATATAATAAAAATAACAATATAACTAGCCTGATGCTTTAAAACGGTGTTTGAGAAGACACCTGAAAAAATCAAGGACACCAATGGGTCACTGAACAAATCAAGCAAGAGTTCTTAGTCAAGGCTTGAATGACCAGACTCAAATTATCTTACTTCGGACATATTATGTGGAAACCTGGAAAAGGGTCTAATTCTGGGGAAAGTGAAAGGAAAGAGGAGAATAAGGTGACAGCAGCAAGCTGGTGGATTCAGTTACAGTGGCAATGACTGCAATGTTGGAAAACTTGAAAGACCATATTTGGACAAATCATGGAGAAAATCTATTTATGCCATTGCTAGGAATTGAAAATGACTTGATGGCACATAATCAATCAAAATAGTGGTTTTGTCTGATATGAGATCCAGGCAAAAAACAAGCTATAGAACAGGGTTGGGTAATCTATAACCTTCTAGATTTTATGGGAATATAAATCTGAATATCCTTGATTACAGGATTATGATGTTTACTTAAAGGAAACAGGAATCCTAACACTTCTGGATGACCACAGGTTTTCACCATTTGATCTAGTGTGTTGAGACCATGACAAAGTTATTGTTAGCCATTTTGAAACTCTAGCTCTGCTTTGTGTATCCAAGATTACATTGAGTGTTTCATGTTTCTATGAGGTCTGGGCATTTCAAAGCTTATCCATCACTGAGTTCAGATTAGCCTCAGTTAAAAACTATCCTTGAAGGGTACAGCCCAATTTCTAGCAGGGTTTACTACACCTTTGCCCTGAGTCTCTAAGCAGTTGAGAAGCCCAATTTAATTTTCAGAGCAAAGGAAGCATTCTGAGGAATTTAGGTGAGGCTTCTAATTCACTCAGAGCATTGCTGTTATAATCCAAACTCTCCAAGATAAGAAGCAATCCATCAAGGAATCCTTCACCAAGAGCTCTGTGCTGTCCCAGCCAGTCTATGGGAATTGGATAGTTACTTAGGAATTATGAGCTGTCCCCTTAAGGGAATGCATCATGGCAAATGTAGTTAAAGGTATCCTGGGAAATGTAGTTCAGGTCACGTGGCCACATCTGTAATCCCAATTGGTCACTAATTTGGCCCTGGATAGGTTGGGGGGGGTTTCCTCACTTTTTGCCTGAATTCCCTAACTCATGGCAGCTGCTTTCTATCGCTACGAGATGGGTTAGAAGTTAACCAACTTTTACCTACAAATCAGATATGCGAAGGAATTGGACATAAAGAACTTTGTCACAATGTGAGTCATGAAAATACATGATGAACCAATAATAAATACTTTGTGTTGATGTTTTGTTGAGTTTATCTACCTCTGCATAGAATACAGAAAAAGTTCCATAAAGGATATGGCAGAAGATGATACAAGATACCTTTCAATGCACCCAGTCCATAGCAGCTTTCTAAGCTAGAAGGCAAATCTCTGGTTGAGGCTTGAGGCCTACATCATAATGTGGTGGCGAATACAACTATTTGAAAAAAATAATTGATATCATTTGATTGTAGGTTCTATGACGTTAATAGTGTATAGGCTAAGCTATCTATTCATTATTCCAACTTTTCTCCTGCATTTGCCTTTTCCATGCAGGATCTTGGACTTTAGAAGAATTCCTCCAGTTTCTGGACGCTTGGTGAACATAAGCGAGGAAATTCGTGACATTACAACAGATAAGAAACTGTTTAAAACGTTTTTCATCTCCCCTGGTGAGTATCTACCTGCCCCATTCTTGACATCTTCCCCCCAACTTTGGAAACAATGAATAATTGTGTCTTTGAATTTATGGGGGTTATTGTGTAAATCTTTCCCAATAAACTGCCATCTAGATTTAGTGTGGCTCCTACAATTCCTGGCCAGCTTCACCACTGCATTGTAGTAAATGCAACAGTTTAGAGAAGACCAAGACAGATTAACTATGACAGGAATTTAAAGTATTCCCTGCTCTCTTCGAATCTATAAGGCAGGTGGTGGCATGATCTATCACAGAAAAATGTCTCTGTGTTGCAGTTCCCTAATTTTTGCTTCCCTCCATTTTGCCTGCATCAACTAGCTGGCAACACCTGTTTCTTTGGTGAGTGCTCTTACTATTGCTCCACTGAACATGCTTTGTGTGGCAAACCTGACCAGCTTGAGGGATCCATGGCAGCCTTGTTGCCTGACAAAACGATAGCTGAACGCCAGTCTTGGCGGAGTCCCTGGAGGCGTTCCTATTCCAAGTTCAAGAAAGCTGAGTAAGTATCCAAAAGGAGAAAAGAAAAACCGCTACTTAAAAGGCAAAATAATATTCTAGAATCTAGATAGAGTGGAGACAAATGAGATGGTTGGAGAAACAGGACAATCAAAGAGGAAGAAAGGGAGGCACTTAGAACTCAAGGAATCTGTACAAACCATGAAGGTACATCCTTCAGCCCACCAATTTGGCCATCTTGCCTTCCCCCCCCTTTTTCTGTTTTGCATTTTTATTCCTCTTCGTTTTATGCTCATGTGAGCCCAAGAAAAGTCCAGTAAGAAGACAAAGAACACCACACCTACAAAAGTGGCCCCTTTATCACTAGTGGCTTGGAGAAGCTGATTCTGTTTAAAATAGATTAAAGTATGAGTCTCACGTTGCTAATAGAAATAGCTGTTCTTTTCTACATGTAAATATAGATAAATATCTTGAGCTTCAGATACAAGATCAAAAGGATTCAGAAATCTATTTTTTTTTTAAAAAAGTAAACTTACAATCATGACAGAACATAGATATCAACAGAAAGCTATATTTCCCTATTCATCATTGTATAAACAAATGCTGATCTGTTACCTGTCTGGTATGATATTCTGGAAATGAAGAGGAAATCAACCTCTTATTTTAAGAGGTTGAGACATACTGCTTCATACCTGTGATATGTCACAAAAATACATTGTATTTCTGGGCCACTTTCTCTATTTCTGCTGCTTTTCTTATGATCTCAGGATCAAGGTTCACCCTACCAGCAATGTGAAGTGCCAGCACATTTTCATTGCTTTGAATAGGGAGCAAAGGGAGCAAAATTTTATCGTGCCATTTATTCTCATGGTAATTTTACTGGCAGAAAGAGGAAAAGATGCTTCAGAGATTTTCCTGGTTTCAGTGTCATCACTTAGTATGCATCTGCATGAGTGGAAAAAGAGCGGAGTCACTTGTAGATCAGCTCACACAGCAAAGTATTTTGGCCTTTGTTTAAGTAATTGCTGCAAACAAGCTCAAAAGAATTTCTGTACCCATACAATGTGCATTGCAAAATGACAAAATGCATATAAGGTGACTTGAGGAAGCAGTTCAACCAAAGCTGTTGTTTTCCAATATGAGATTTATTTATTATTGCTATTAAGACTACATGTATTACAATTTACCAATACACCTCCACAGTTTAAAATAGACAAAATAAAATTAAAATGAAGACTAAATAACTGTATTATATTTGAAAACACACCATGGATATTTTATGTTGGTAAATATTCTTACGCTCAAAAGTGTACACCAGTGGTGGTTGGGAGAGGGACAGAAAACTGGATAAACAGAATACTAAAAGTGAACTACTGTAAATGATTAACTATTAGAAACCTATCCAAAGCAATGAATTTTGAGGCCTTTATGAACAGAGACATTCGGCCAAAAATTTAGCAGATAATATTTCACAATGGCTGACCTTTCCAGGTGGGAGCTGAATGAAAATTACTGTGCTCAGGTTCAAAAGACACCGCCCTATAACAACACGGCCCGACTTCTGAGTCTCATTGACATGACCATGCTTGATTTTCTCATGGGTAAGTATGTTAATGTATTTATATTGGGGACAAGGGACCTGGATCAGTGGTAGCAGAAGGCAGGGGCAGAAGGCCCCAGATCAAGCCTCTGATTCAGACTCTGTCTAGCATTTCCACTGCAGATGTTTCAGCTCAGCTTGCAGGAGGGAGACTGGGGTGCTAAAGTTTCTTAACTATAAGACCCATTGCATCTTGCAAAACAAAGGATCTTTGTCTGTGTAAAACTGGCTGCCCACCAACTTCTCCAGAATAGTCTTTCACTGGCAATATATTGTGCTGAAATTCACAAGAAAACAATCGTTCCTTCTGTATCGTTTCTCAAAATTTCTTGTTCTGGCCTGTTTTTTGTTTTTTGTTTAGCATTGCCTTACAATTCCAGAAGGGGACATTCTTTTTCTCAGCTGGTTATCCCACTTCAGAAGAATCAAACTCATACCAGTTAAAACTTGTCACAGTAAGGAATGTAGAGGTCTGCAACTTAACTAAATTTCAGAACCCTGAATAATTTCAGAAAGTTCATTGAAGGCCTTGTATATTCACCATTTACCAAGGCCTACTGTTGGTTGATTTAGCCCAGTTCTGTCCAACCAACTGTCACTGGCTCTGCAGGTTTCATTAGCAGGTTTCATTTTATATAGTAAAAAGTGTAACTTATTTTAGCTTTTTTTCAGCTTCAGGTTAATATGCAAACAAAGGTTCACCTTTCACACTTACACAGAAACGAAACTTTAATCTTTTTCTTAGGGTTTTCAGGATACATGTAAGAAAATTCAGATAAAATGTGGCTTGCTAAAAACTCTTTATTCAAATTACTACTCAACATACAATGGTTTATTATAGTTTATAGTAGCAAACATGTGTTGCTATGCCCTCTAGTGGAAGCATTGCATTTTTTTCATATTCATATCCTATATCCCATATTTCAACAATAGAAATATACAGTATAAGCATTTAGAGGATTTGCCATCTGATCTATTCCCAATTTTTGCTCCAAAAATGCAACTGCTTATTATGCATTGTTATTACAATGTTTAACTGACCAGTCAGAGTAATCTATTTAATTAATGGGCAGTAGAAGCAGAAACATACCATCTTAAAAGGTAATATAATCTATTCAAATACTGATAATCCGCCCTGTTGAATGCTCCTCAGTTAGAGGATTAGAAGAAAAGGTTTATTTGAATACACACACACATTCACTTTCCCTTCCTATAAATCAGGTTATATTCTACATGACCTTTGGCTTTGAAAATTCATATTCTTTATATCTTGCAGTATAAGTAATATAGTTCATCCATTATTCAGCATGTTTAGCCCTCTTTTTAAAATGTAGACTCAGACAAATACACTTTTGACAGTGGCAGAGGAGTAATATATGTTTATATCCCTATATTATATATTCTAATGGCCACCTAAGAACTGGATCACTCTCAAGATAATTCTCTGTCTGAACAGAATAATGTCAGAAACAGTACTGAGTGAAAGTTGGCATCCATATTTCCCAAAGAACAAATGTACTATGTACTTTTGGTCTTATAGCTCTGGTATGTGCAAATTTTGGTGACACATTTTCTTCCACTGCTTTTTCTTTATCTGCAGGAAATATGGACAGGCACCACTATGAGACATTTGAAAAGTTTGGTAACCACACTTTTTATCTTCACCTGGACAATGGCAGAGGGTGAGAAAGTGCTGCTATCTTCCTAAGGGTGGCCAAGAGATTTTTGTAAGCTTTTGAATTCTGACTATAATTATCTGTATCTTTGAAAGCAGGGCTAACACCAGAGGTTATCTCAGTACATGCTTCAGATGTATGGGGGATGCAATGTGCCTGGCTAAAAAATCTGGGAACTGTAGCTCCAACGCATTTTGGAAAGTCCCAGTTTAAAAAAACAATAACAACTATTCTGCACTAATTCAAAATAACCCCCTCCCCCCATTGTGGGATAGACTTTGAAAGCAAGAGTTTACAAGTTAAAGGTTTCAAACAAGGAAGAGCTAGTTGCAAAGTAGCCTTGTGCTAGAATCCAGTGAACATAGTCTCTGCAGTCTCAACATTTGGCAAATATTGTTTGAATGCCAAGGAATACTTCTCTACTGACACTATTTATGCATGATAAGGAGAATTATCATTTACTTTAAGACTACAGCGATAGTATTATTCTAAAATTTAACAGTAGAATGACATTATATAAAATATAACATTACAAGCAGTATGATTAGAAGAATTCCTACCAACTGTACCATGTTTTACCTCTGGATAATTCGTTTCTTCTCAGTAACAGAATAAGAAAACTACATTATCCAGCTGTGTTTAATTTTCACATTGTATTTCAACAGCAGCATTTGAATTGTGTACAATAACCCCTTGAGATGAACTCATGTCATGTACTGATCAGTCTGTTGGATTAGACTGGGAGATCCAGATTCAAGCTCCAAGTAACAGAATTATTCACTGTTTTAGCCTAACATACATCAGGATTGTTGTGGGGATAAAATTAGAGGACAGAATGCAGTTTTATGCCACATCTTTCTCTGAAGAACAGGGAAATTGTTTGTAATGGATAGCATCCTTCCTCCCCGAAACTGTGCCCTAATCTGCTATTTTTATTCTTGTTCTCAGGTTTGGGAGACATTCTCATGATGAAATGTCTATTCTAACTCCTCTTCGTCAGTGCTGCATGTAAGGATAATTTTTTTACTTCTCAAAATTTGCATTTGGGGTAATTATATTTCTGGGGTAATATAATTTAAGATGGTTTAAGAAAGTTCCAGATTTCTGCAATGAAAAACTAATGATGCTCATAAATAAGATTGTCAAGGTGCTCCCTCAAAAGTGCTGTTTTTTTAGTATGAGGACATCACACATCCAAATCCTCCATTGTTTAGTTTGTTCAGGAGAGTAGATCATACGTGGGAGCAAGAGTAATTTCTGTTGACCTGTTTCTTACCACTAGTCCAATATTGCCGAAACGGCTCAAACTCCTTTATTTATTTACTTATGAGATTTATTTGCCTCCCATCTCATATCCAATGATTTGGATACTTCTTGACTGTCTATATAACAAAAGGCATGCCCATTAATTACATTTCCCCATACAATGATCCTGACGGCCTAATTCAGTCTTTCTCAAAGAGAATGTCCTCAAAGAGATATTGGGCTTCCATAATTTGTTTGTAATCTGAACCAGAGAACCTTTTGTAAACAGCACCAAATTAAGTTTTATTCAATTGAGTCATAAGGAATGGATTTTTCCCAAATACCCACAGCATAATATTATTTTTAAGCTTAAGTAATCAGTGCAGAAATTATAGTATTTTACTGAATTCCATAATAATTGTGAGCATTTCTCACCTTGACAGTTCTAAGACTTCTCATGACTGTCCTGATATATATTGGTATTTCAAGTCCATATGCATTTATTTTAATTAAAATGCATTAACAGAAATACGAAATAAATTTTCTTTCTCCTGTATGTATTCTCTTTTCCTTGTTGTTACTGTCTCCTAGTATTAAAAAGTCAACTTTCCTGCGGCTGCAACTGCTTGCTACTGAGCCTTTTCGCTTGAGTGATGTCATGCGTGAATCATTAGCCTCAGATCCCCTGTCTCCAGTCTTATCAGAACCTCATCTGGAAGCACTGGATCGACGACTCAAAAAGATATTGGCTATGGTGGAAAACTGCAAGAAGGCAGATGGACATAAAGAAGTAATAGTCGATGACTTAAAAGGAAACCAGTATTTTTAGTTCACAGTAGCCAGAGAAATGTCTACTGTAGGTAAGACACTAGTGGTCTTACCTACTATATACATATAATAACCCCAACCTGCTATTTCTGTTTACTCATGAAGAAATTATTTCAGATCTACCATTGCTATTTATTGGGGAGGGGGGCATCTATAGTTTCTTGAGTTCCAATATGGAATTGTGAACTTTGTCCACTGCCAGAGCAGACCATTTGTTCATTTAAGTAAGGTCTAGATGACCTGTTGCCTTAACAGTCATGCACAGCAAGAGATCAATTCTGACTATGGTGCCAACTTCCAGTCAGTTCCTCCAGGCTGCCTCTTGAGAGAGAAAAGAGTATCAGGAAATTTTGTTTAAAGCAATTGAAGAAATACTATTGTAGCTACTGGTCAATAGTAGCTACTATATGACAAATTTATTGGGAAGTTCAGGTATGAGTGTTCTTATTTCTCCAAGAATATAACAAATGAATGAATAACAAATTGTTTTAATGATCTTTCAGGGGAAAGAAGCCAAGATATATTTTCTGCTGAAAATAACAAGCAAATGTGCCATGGTTTATTCAGGGTATTGTGTTAACTCTGAAAATATTGCATCATGTTTATTAATTGTGCCTCAATGTTAATATATATCTTTTTCAAGTTTTTCACAGCAACAGATTTTCTAGCTCCTGTTAAATAAGAGTGTAAGATGAAAATAAATACCCAGAATATGATACAAATATGTGTTTAACTTCTATGTTAGCTACACCTATGGGATGCAACAGACAATTTTTATCTTATACTGAAAATTAAGCTTCAATACAGGGTCATCCTCAATTTTGATCTATTGAGGCCAATTGGCAGCACATCTGGAAAAAGCCAAAAATGGATAAATCTCTGATTTGATGTATATTCATTGTGCACAAATGTATTGATATGGATATAGCTCTGTTAGTCTTATGCAATTAAGAGTCAAACACCTTAAGAATTAATTTAAGTTTGTTGTAGAAAAACATTTCACAGACTAAAGTCATGAGATGCAAAGAATTTTATTCCATAAAAATGTATACCATAACAAATTATAATTTTGAAGGAATTAAAAGACTTGGTCCTTGATACAGTAGATTAACAATTGTCCCTGTGAAAATGTTAAGACCAAGAAGTCCAGGATTCATAATCACTTAACTAAATCCTAGTTGCATTAGACATGCTTTAACCATTATACATTTATAAATGCGTGAGAATTATAATCATAATAATTTTTTATCTCTGTCACCTTTATAACAGAATACTTAATTTGATTCATTAGCTCAGACTTTGTGCTAAAGTTCATATACTTTGTAGAGGGAAAAATGAAATGAAAAAGCAGAGTTTAAAAACTTTAAGTAGTGTCAAAGTATCTGTAGAAAAGTACGCAATTGCCTGCTAGTTTCCAATCCAACTTCTACCAGGTCAAAACCTCCTTAGTTTCTTGAGATTAACCAAAGTGGGATTAATGAACCACCTAGCTGACTTGTAATTTTTACTGAGTTAACTTGGGAGCATATGCTCAATGGCATATGCTTTACTCCTTTTTATCTGGACACGTTGACATCTTGTCCTAACTTTTGAACATTGAGTTGTTATAAGCATAAATTGTGAATTGTAACTTGCAACCCACCCAAAGTATCTGTCTCTTTTTAGAATCTTGGCAGTCAGCACTTAGGGCCAAGGAGAAAACAGTCAGAGCCTGCTGCGGTTGGGCAACAAAGAACAGAGCTGAAATTCATTTGCTGCTGGACAATCATCTCCCTCACTTCATAAAAAGTATCAGAGAGTAACTGAAACTAATAAATACAGGAAATTGACAAACACAAGATTGAAGTCCATTTCAACCTTTGTTATTGTGGGGTCACTTGCACCTGAGATAAATATCTGCACTGACCCTTTTTCTGATAATATGGAATTGTACAGATGCTCTTTTTTCTGGTTCCAATAAAATAAGGGAGGCCTGCTCTTTCCTCCTCTCCTTTGTTGAAAATCTGAGGCGAATAGGGAAAATAGGAGCCCATTTTCCAAAGCACCTGAAGGCCAAAGAAGAAATAATGGGTGAAAACTGATCAAGGAGAAATTCAACCTAGAAATAAAGAGAAATTTTCTGACAGTATGAACAATCAACCAGTGGAACAGCTTGCCTTTAGAAGTTGTGGGTGCTTCATCACTGGAAGTTTTCAAGAAGAGACTGGACAGCCATCTGTCAGAAATGATATAGGATCTCCTGCTTGAGCAGGGATTCGACTAGATGACTTGCAAGGTCCCTTCCAACTGTGTTATTTATTTTTTGAAGAGAGTTGTAATTCAGAAAACAAAATGTAAACAGAGAAGGCAAGCTACAAAAAAGAAACAGATTCTAGTGAAAGCTGACTAGTGATCAGAGGGCATGTTCAATCCACCCAGAACTTACCCAACTAGCAATGACCACAAAAGGCAGCAATGACTTTAGGATAAAAATCCCTTACTACTTGTGCTGACATCTGATGAAAGCAGCATATTTTGCAGCATGAAAATATGATATACATTTCATTGCTTGCTCCTCTTACCACAGCTCTGAACTAATCTCTATGCACTTTCCAAATAATGGGAGATAGACTATTATTGATTTTATATATCACAAAGCTGTGATAAGAGTTTTCAACTTCAGAGGAAAACATCTACATTTATTTTTAAGATGACTTAGAACTTGTGCTGGGAACAAGATGAGAAGAACATCATGTATCCAGAGGGAAAAATGGAATTGCCAGATCGTAACAAATAATGACAGGCCCAGAGACTAGTATTAAAGGTTGTATTTCCATGCATCTATTTTGGCTGCTTAGCTTTAGGATCTTTAAAGTATTATCTATTAGTTTTTAAGTTTACAATGGAGTATATGTTGGCATATGTTGTCCTTCACTAATAACCCCTGTTCCGCCACAGCAATAAACCTGCTGAATGATGCTATTTTTACATACCTAATAGAAAAGGATCCCCAAACTTGAGGTCCCCAAACTTGGCAACTTTAAGACTTGTGGACTTCAACTCCCAGAATTCTCCAGCCAGCATAACTATGAGAGAATTCTGGGAGTTGAAGTCCACAAGTCTTAAAGTTGCCAAGCTTGAAGACCTCTGGCTTACAGTTAACAGTTTTAGCAACCCACACTGTTGCTTAAGGGCCTGTCACATTGGCCAACGGATGCAAAACGTTTGTAAAAAGGACACAGTGGGCGAGAAAATGTTCCATCCGTTGTTATCCGCTCTCAAAAGTGCCCCGAATTTGCATAAGCAGAGCAGACAACAACGGAAAGGAACGGATGGGGGGGAGGATGTATCCAGGATGTAAAATGGATGCTCCACGGAAGCCTAGCGGATGGAAGCGGATGGAAGCGGATGGCACATCCGCAGGGCTTCCAGGGAAGCACACTGAAGCGGACGTGCAGCGGAAAGAGCGGATGCTGAGCGGATGCCGAGCGAATGCTGAGCGGATGACGCGGAAGCCTAGCGGAAGCCTAGCGGATGCCTAGCGGATGCCTAGCGGATGCAGAGCGTTCACTGAGCATGCGAGGAGGATGAATTGCGTCAGCCCCACAGATATAAAGGGAAGCAGCTTGCAAGCAGGTCACCATTCAGAGGAAGGACATGCTGCCAGACACAGATCCAGCAAGCCAGCCAGCCAGCCACAACCATGGGGAAGAAGAGGAAGCCTGTGCCATCTGCTGCCAGCCCTGGCAAGAGGGACAGGGCCACCATCCCACCCCCTGGCCCTGATTCTGCTTCTGCTGGGGCTTCTGCTGCTGGGGCTGACTCTGCTGGTGCTGGGGCTTCTGCTGGTGCTGCTCCTGGTGCTGGGGCTTCTGCTGGTGCTTACTCTGCTGGTGCTGGTGCTTCTGCTGGTGCTTACTCTGCTGGTGCTGGTGCTGGTGCTTCTGCTGGTGCTTACTCTGCTGGTGCTGCTCCTGGTCCTGCTGGTCCTGCTGGTGCTCCTGGTGCTGCTGATCCTGGTGCTGCTGGTGCTGCTGATCCTGGTGCTGCTGCTGCTGGTGCTGCTGGTCCTGCTTTTGCTGCTACTGTTGTTGTTGCTGCTGCTGCTGGTGGTGGTGTGGTGGAGCAGCCCCTACAACCTCGAAGCCCCTCTGATGAGGGCCCATATGGCCTTGCCAGAGGGAGGAAGAGGCATACGCATGAACAGGAGAGGAGGCAATACTCCATCGAAGAGGAACATGAGGAGGAGGTGCTGGAATGGCTGAGGGAGAATGAGTATCTTTGGCGGAAGGGACACAGGCTCTATCAAGACACCAAAAGGAAGCAGGCTGCTTGGAGAGAGAAGGCAGAGAGCCTGGGCTACACTTCGGAGGTACTCCTCGGCTGGTGGAAGCACATGCGCACCTGGTACAGGAAGCTGCACCTCAAGAAATCTGGCCAGGCCGAGGTCAAGCTGACGGACAGAGAGACCTACGTCATGGCCAAGTGCAGCTTCTTGGAGGGTGAGATCCGCCACCGAGGAGCAGCCCCTCTCACAACCCTCTCTCTCAGGCAGCCTGCTGAGAGCTAGTCCTCTTCCGGCAGAGAGTCAGCTCCTGTCTCCAGGCAGGTGTCTGTGGAGCGTGCCATGACGGAGAACCCACCGACAGCTGTTCTAACCATGGCGGAGCGCATGGAGGACTCCCTGGCGCAGTGGGAGAAAGGAGACGGCACTTCCACCACAGTCCAACCCGCATCCACCCCCAGCTCCACCTCCACAGAAAGGCAGAGAGCCAGACAGGAGGGACAGAGCCACACTGTCCTGCTGGAGATAAGAGACACCATCAGGAACAGCATAGATATCCTCTCTCAGCTGGTCCACACTGACTCCTCATCCTCCAACCACAAGCCCTTCCTCACCTATGTGAACCAGACCCTCATGAACATGGCAGAACCCCAGTACCAGGTGGTGAAGGACAGGATCACCGATCTGCTTCACAATCCTCCAGATCCAGATGAACCGGCTCCCACCCAGTCCAGGTCTGCTCCTCCACCCCAGGTGATGTCCCTCCCATTCCAAGGCTTTCCACAGGTCCTCACCTACCAGGGCTACGGCTACCAGGAGGTCCAGCAGCACAGGCAGCAGCCCTTCCCAGTCCAGGCACAGGTTCATCGGACGACACCTTTGCCACCGGTTCCACTGATGCCACCAATGCCACCCACACCACTGCTGCCACCAATGCCGATGCCACCCATGCCACTGATGCCACCCATGCCAGTCCTCACCCAGCTGCAGACCAGACAGCCCCACTACACTGCTCCTTCCTCCACCCCACAGCCAAGCCCGGCCTCAGTACATCTGTCGTCGGTACTGGGGCTGACACCCCATGGCATGGAGGAAGGAGCTCTCAACATCACGGGTCTGAGCCAGCTGTCTGAGAGCTTCCTCAACACACTGTCACCTGTTGTCCTCTCGGGGCCAGGCACCCCAGTGGTGCTTCAGACCAGCACTCCAGCAGCAGCCACCTCCACAGCACCTGGACCCTTCACCCCTGAGACTGGGCACACCTCTGAGTGACAAAGAAGAGTGCCAGAGACTGGGTGGCTACCTGTAGACTTTATTTGGATACTTGACTTAGGTAATTTATCTTTTACAGCTTGTTATTAATAAAGTTTATCTTTGCTTCACACACTGGCTTCATTTATTTTTGTAAATAAAGTCTTGATGGAAACTTTTAGAAATGGTTTAAGCCTTTGCATGCTTGTGGGATGGGTAAGGATAGCAGTGGGATGGGCAGGGATACCTTTGGTATGGGTAATAGCTGTGGGATGGGCAGGGATACCTGTGGGATGGGTAATAGCTGTGGGATGGGCAGGGATACCTGTAGGATGAGTTAAGATAGCTGTGGGATGGGCAGGAATACCTTTGGGATGGGTTAAGATAACTGTGGGATTGATAAACCTCCAGTGCAAGCATAGTGGGACTGTATGGTCCACCCTCCCAGCTGCCACACATATGGCCCTTCATTATCAATAACAATGTAAGCATTGATTCACACATTTGAACATAAACACAACTCTTTATTAAATGCCCTGTTCATTGTAGGCCTACCTACAATGAACGTTGAATGTTCATACATGGGCCAATCTCACCAGTGTGATGAGACAGGCTGAAGGAAGCATCCATTAATCATCTATCATCCTGTCTTACCACTCCACTGCTCCAGCTGGGGAGTTGCACCAGTGTTTCAGGAGGTTGCGCTGCTTCTTCCCTTCACGTGAGGCTCTGTTGGGGCCTGCACATCCTCAGTGTCTGTCAAATTTCGGCCTTGCCTCCATTCCCCAGGCTCCATGTCCCCATTGCCTTGTTGGAGGTCCACGAGCCTGTTCTGCAAGACTGAGTAGCGGGTGCGCATGAGATTGTGCAGGATGCAGCAAGCTTCCACGATCCTCCTCACGGTCTCTGGGCGATGCTGCATGTTGGTGAGAAGTACCTGGAACCTGTTGGCCAGGATGCCAAAGGCGTTCTCCACCACCCGCCTTGCCTTGGACAGCCTGTAGTTGAAGATCCTCTCTTCATGGGTGAGGCATCTGGAAGTGTAGGGCTTCATGAGGTAGGTTGTGAGGGAGAAGGCGTCATCACCCACAATGAAGTAGGGCACATCTTGTGTGTCATTGGGCAGGGGGTCTGGATCTGGGAAGCCCATGATGAGGTTACGTTCCAGCCCCTCCTTGAGGTCACTGGCGTTGTATTCCTGGGCATCTGAAGCTGACCCGTTGCCTGAAGCATCAATGTACATGAACTTGTAGTCAGCATCGACCATGGCGAAGAGGATGATGCTGAAGAAGCCCTTGTAGTTGAAATAAGTGGACCCCGATTTGGCTGGAGCTTTGCAGGCCACATGCTTGCCATCTATGGCTCCAACGGTGTGGGGGAAGTTCCACTTCTGATACCACTGCTCTGCAACTTTCTTCCATCCTTCTTCAGTGGAGGGGCACTGGCGGAGCTCCTCCAGGTATTCTTCGATGATGGCCTGCACCACTTCTCTGACCACAATGCTGATGGTGTTGTGTGGCACCCTCCAGCCGTACTGCATGCTCCTGTAGGTGGTCCCTGAGGCCAGGTGGTGTAGAGTCAGTGCCACCTTGAGCCCAGGGTCCAGGCTGGGCCGGAAGTTGGTGCTCTGCTTGGTCAACCTGGGTGTCAGCCGCTCCACAACTTTGTCAAATATGGCTGGAGGCATCCTCATGAAGTTCTGGAATGCACGAGTGTCTCCGTTCCTCAGCTCCACCATCAGCTTGTTGTACAGTCTGTACTCTGCTCTTCTGGTGATCCATCTTCGGACCCAGACACTTCTTGGCCGCCTCCTTTTCTTCGCGTAGAACAGGTGAAAGAGCCTGTAGATGGCTTCGCACTGTTGCAGAACGATGGTGGCTACCAAAAGGACTTTGTTACGATCCATGGTGGACATGACTGGATGCTGTGGAAGAGGAAGAGTCAGATGAAGGCTGCAGAGGTCTGCACAGCAGGGCTGCTGGTGATCCAGGTGAGTTACTCCCCCTTTTTATAGGCAATATAGGTTTTCCACTATGTGTCCTATTGCATCCTCTAGGCATCCTCTAGACATCCTTAATATCCGAGATAGGTCCCCTCTACGAACGTTTTTTCCGTTTTAAATACTTTCTTTGCGAGCTGCATCCGCTTTCATCCTTTCTCCGTCCGTGCTACTAACGCTTTGTGTCTGTTCCGCGTCCGTTTCGCTTCCTCCCTGTGTCCATTTTCCGCTGGAGCGGATTTGAGTTGCGCAGATGCGCAATGGATGCCTAGTGGATGTAGTGGATGCGTAACAGATGACAACAGATGTAGAACGGATATTCCCCGTATGCATAGCGGATGTAGAATGGACGCATTTGATGCATTTTCCGCTCAAAAAGTTTTGAGCAGCTCATAAGTTTTTGAGCGGATGGAACCTCAGTCGACGGATGCTGGATGGATAGAGAGGATGAAAAACGGAGGCAGTGAGTACAGAACGGATGAATCGCGTTAAGGCCCTGTCAAACTGCCCAACGGATGCAAAACGTTTGTAAAAAGGACACAGCAGATGAGAAAAATGTTCCATCCGCTGTTATCCGCTCTCAAAAGTGGCAAAAATTTACATAAACAGAGCGGATAACACGGAAAGGAACGGACGGGGGGAGGACGCAGAGCGGATGGAAAGCGGATGCGGAACAGAAGCATCCTTTTGCATCCTCTAGGCATCCTCTAGACATTCTTAATATCCGAGATAGGTCCCCTCTGCAGAATGTTTTTTCCATTTTAAATGCTTTCTTTGCGTGCTGCATCCACTTTCATCCTTTCTCCGTCCATGCTACTAACGCTGCGCGTCCGTTCCGCGTCTGTTCCGCTTCCTCCCTGCGTCCGTTTACCGCTGGAGCAGATGCGAGTTGCGCAGATGCGCAGCGGATATAGCGGATGCGTAACGGATGCAGAGCGGATGTCCCCCATATGCCTAGCGGATGCAGAATGGATGCGTTTGATACATTTTCCGCTCAAAAGTTTTGAGCACCTCAAGCCCCTGTCACACTGCACCAACGGATGCAAAGAGGAAGTAAAACAGACAAAAAAGCTTGCCATCCATTCAAAAATGCGATGTACTCACTGCCTCCGTTTTGCTTCCTCTCTATCCATCCAGCATCCGTTTATGGACGTTTCATCCGCTCCAAAAGTTTTAGGCTGCTTAAAACTTTTGCGCGGAAAATGTATCCAGTTCGTCCGTTCTGCATCCGCTACGCATCCGTTACGCATCCGCTATGCATCCGCTATATCCGCTTGGCGTCCGCTGCTCATCTGCACAACTCGCATCCGCCCGGACGCAGGGAGGAAGCGGAACGGACGCAGAACGGATGCGGAACAGATGCAGAATGGATGCAGAACGGAAACAAAGCGTTTAAAGCGGAAAAAACGTTTGCAGAGGGGATCTATCTTGGATATTAAGGATGTCTAGAGGATGCCTACAGGATGCCTACAGGATGCCTAGCGGAAAACCTATACTGCCTATAAAAAGGGGGAGCAACTCGCCTGCTTCGCACTTTCAGCCCAGCAGCCCAGCGGTGCAGACCTCTGCAGCCTTCATCTGCCTCTTCCTCTTCCACAGCATCCAATCATGTCCACCGTGGATTGTGACAAAATCCTTTCGACAGCCAACATCTTTCTGCAACACTGCGAAACCATCTATAGTCTCTGTGAACAGAACTATGGGAAGAAAAGGAGGCACCCAAAAAAAGTCTGGCTCCGAAGATGGTTCGCCAGAAGAGCACAGTACGTACTTTACGACAAGCTGATGGTGGAGCTCAGGAGCGAAGACCCTCGGGCGTTCCAGAACTTCATGAGGATGCCTCCAGCCATGTTTGACGAAGTTGTGCAGCGCCTGACACCCAGGTTGACAAAGACAAACACCAACTTCCCACCCAGCCTGGAACCTGGGCTCAAGGTGACACTCACTCTGCGCCACCTGGCCTCAGGGACCACCTCCAGGAGCATGCAGTACGGCTGGAGGGTGCCACCCAGCACCATCAGCTTTGTGGTCAGAGAAGTGGTGCAGGCCATCATCGAAGAATACAAGGAGGAGCTCCTCCAGTGCCCCTCCACTGAAGAAGGATGGAAGAAAGTTGCAGAGCAGTGGTATCAGAAGTGGAACTTCCCCCACACCGTTGGAGCCATCGATGGCAAGCACGTGGCCTGCAAAGCTCCAGCCAACTTAGGGTCCACTTATCACAACTCCAAGGGCTTCTTCAGCATCATCCTCTTCGCCATGGTCGATGCTGACTACAAGTTCATGTACATCGATGTTTCAGGCAACGGCTCATCTTCAGATGCCCAGGTATACAACGACAGTCACCTCAAGGAGGGGTTGGAAAGCAACCTCATCATGGGCTTCCCAGATCCAGACCCGCTGCCCAACGACACACAAGATGTGCCCTACTTCATTGTGGGGGATGACGCCTTCTCCCTCACAACCTACCTCATGAAGCCCTACACCTCCAAATACCTCACCCGTGAAGAGAGGATCTTCAACTACAGGCTGTCCAGGGCAAGGCGGGTGGTGGAGAACGCCTTTGGCATCCTGGCCAACAGGTTCCAGGTACTTCTCACCAACATGCAGCATCGCCCAGAGACCATGAGGAGGATCGTGGAAGCTTGCTGCATCCTGCACAATCTCATGCGCACCTGCTACCCAGTGTTGCAGGACAGGCTTGTGGACCGTCAGCAAGGCAATGGGACATGGAGCCTGGGGAATGGAGGCAAGGGCAAAACCTGATCGACACTGAGGATGTGCAAGGGCCCAACAGAGCCTCATGTGAGGTGAAGAAGCAGCGCAACCTCCTGAAACACTGGTGCAACTCCCCAGCTGGAGCGGTGGAGTGGCAAGACAGGATGGTAGATGCTTAATGGATGGTTCCTTCAGCCTGTCTCATCACACTGATGAGATTGGCCCATGTATGTTGGGTGTGCCTACAATGAACAGGGCATTTAATAAAGAGTTGTGTTTATGTTGACATGTGTGGATCAATGCTTACATTGTAATTGATAATGAAGGGCCATAGGGGTGGCACCTGGGAGGGTGGACCACACAGTCCCACTATGCTTGCACTGGAGGTTTATCTATCCCACAAGTATTACCCATCCCACAGGTATCCCTTCCCATCCCACAGCTATCTTAACCCATCCCAAAGGTATCACTGCCCATCCCACTGCTATCTTAACCCATCCCACAAGCATGCAAAGGCTAAACCATTTCTAAAAGTTTCCACCCAGACTTTATAGAAAAAAATTAATGAAGCAAGTGTGTGAAACAAAGATAAACTTTATTAATAACAAACTGTAAAATAAACATGACCCAAGTCAAGTGTCCAAATAAAGTCCACAAATATCCAGGCAGCCAGTCTCTGGCACTCCTCTTGGTCACTCGGAGGTGTGTGCCCAGTCTAAGGTGTTAGGGTGCAGGTGCTGTGGAGGTGGGTACTGCTGCAGTGCTGGTCTGAGGTGTTGTTGGAGTGCCTGGCCCCGAGAGGACAACAGGGGACGGTGTGTTGAGGAAGGTGTCGGACAGCTGGCTCAGCCCCGTGATGCTGAGAGGTCCTTCTTCCATGCCATGGGGTGTCAGCCCCAGTACTGAGGACAGATGTACTGAGGCCGGGCTTGGCTGTGGGATGGAGGAAGGAGCAGTGTAGTGGGGCTGCCTGGTCTGCAGCGGGGTGAGGACTGGTGTGGGTGGCATCATTGGCGTGGCTGGCATCGCTGTCATGGGTGGCATTATTGTCGTGGTTGGCATCGGTGGCATCATTGGAACCAGTGGCAACGGTGTTGCCCGATGACTCTGTGCCTGCATTTGGAAGGGCTGCTGTCTGTGCTGCTGGACCTCTGGGTAGCTGTAGCCCTGGTAGGTGAGGGGCCTTGTGGCTCTGCCCCTCCTGCGGTCTGGCTCTCTGCCTTACTGTGGTGGCAGAGGTGTGGGTGGATGCGGCTTTGGCAGTGGTGGACTCGTTGTCTCCTTTCTCCCACCGCACCAGGGAGTCCTCATCGCTCTCCACCATGCTTTCAACACCTGCCCGGGGGTTCTCCACCGTGGCACGCTCCACAGATACCTGCATGGAGACAGGGACTGACTCTCGGCCGCCAGAGGACTGGCTCCCAGCAGGCTGCCGGAGAGAGAGGGTAGAGATTTGGGCTCCTGATGCTCCTCGGTGGCGGACCTCACCCTCCAGGAAGCTGCACTTGGCCATGACATAGTTCTCTCTGTCCGTCAGCTTAACCCTGGCCTGGCCAGATTTTTTGCGGTGCAGCTTCCCGTACCAGGTGTGCATGTGCTTCCACCAGCCGAGGAGCACCTCCTAGCCCAGACTCTCCGCCCTCTCTCTCCAAGCAGCCTGCTTCCGCTTGGTGTCCCTGTACAGCCGGTGTCCCTTCCGCCATAGATAGTCGTTCTCTCTCAGCCACTCCAGCACCTCATCCTCATGCGCTTCCTCGATGTAATACTGCCTCCTCTCCCGTTGTTGCATACGCCTCTTCCTCCCTTTGGCAGGACCAGATGGGCCCTCATCAGAGGGGCTTCCAGGTTGTAGGGGCTGCTCCTCCACACCAACAGCAGCAGCAGCAGCAGGATCATAATCAGCATCATCATCATCATCATCAGCATAATCACCAGCAGGATCATAAGCAGCAGGATCAGCAGCAGCAGCAGCAGCAGCAGCAGCAGCAGCAGCAGAGTAAGCACCAGCAGCAGGGTCAGCAAGACCAGGAGCACGAGCAGAACGAGCAGGACCAGCAGGATCAGGAGCAGCTTCAGCAGAGTATGCAGCAGAAGCACGACTGCCAGGAGCAGCTACAGCAGAAGCTCCAGCAACAGAAGAGTGAGCCCAAGCAGCAGAAGCCCCAGCAGAAGCAGAGTCAGGGACATGGGGCGGGAGGGTGGCCCTGTCCCTCTTGCCAGGGATGGCGGCAGGTTGCTGAGACTTTCGCTTCTTCCCCATGGTTGTGGGGTTGCTGGCTGGCAGGGAGGCTGGCAGGAAGGCTGGCAGGCACCAAGGCTGGCAGGAAGCCTGTTAGGAAGCCTGGCAGGAAGGCAGGCACCAAGGCTGGCAGACAGACTGGCTGGCAGGGAGGCTGGAAGGGAGGCTGCCCAGGAGGCTGGGAGGCAGGCTTGGAGGCAGGCTGGCAGCAAGGCTTGCAGGTAGACATGCAGGCAAGAACTCTGATGTATCCAGCAGCAGGTCTTTCCTCGGAATGCTAGACGTGCGAGCTGCTTCCCTTTATATCCGGGGGGCTTGCGCAATGCATCCTCCCCGCATGCGCAATTAACGCCAGGCATCCGTTAGGCTTCTGCTGTGCATATGCTAGGCTTCCGCTGTGCATCCACTTCATCCGCTGTGCATCCGTTCTGCATCTGCTTTTTCCATTCAGCGTCCGCTTCGCTGAGGCACCCCGGGAGCCTAGCGGATGTGCCACCCTCTTCCATCCGCTGGGCTTCCGTTCCGCATCCGCTTTGCATCCGCCCTGCGTCCTCCCCGCTTCGGTGTTGTCCGCTCCAATTATGCAAATTTTCGCCCCTTTTGAGCGCGGATACAACGGATGTAACATTTTTCTCTTCCGTTGTGTCCTTTTTGCATCCGTTGGGCAGTGTGACACGGCCTGTCAAAACTTTCTGAGCGGATGAAATGTCAATAGACGGATGCTGGACGGATGGAGAGGAAGCAAAACGGAGGCAGTGAGTCCAGAACGGAAGCATCGCGTTAACCAACGGATGGCAAGTGTTTCTCTCCGTTTTACATCCTCTTTCCATCCGTTGGTGCAGTGTGACAGGGCGAGGAACACCCTCAATTCGCGGACACGACACACTCCCCTCTCAGAGGCCTGGCAGCTCTTCCTCAAGCGGGAACGCGCGCCCCGCCTTCCGACCTTCCTATTCTATGCCACGCCTGACCGGGGGCGGAACCAGCCCTGCTGCAGTTTATCCCGCCCCGGAGCTTTTTCTTCTTGCGCAATCCGGCAACTGAAGCCACAAAAGGAAGGAGGTGGGGCGGGGGAAAGGAACGCCGACCAACGGAAGGAGCTTCTTGTTCAAACTCACCAATAGGCACAGGACGTCGCAGGAGATTGACAGCCCGGGTCAGGTGCGGCTCCTGCCAATAAGAACATGCTTGCGAGGTTTGACAGGCGCACGGCAGGCGCTTGGAGAAGAGCTCCGTCAGGCTCTATTGTTGGCGCGCCGGGCGCTTGCCGAGGCTTCGAGCTGCCAAACGGCGATTCATGAAGTCACTTCGAAAGCCCCGAACTTCGCCTGCTGAGGAGAAAGTCCGGAACCTCTTTGGATTTGTGGGAGGGCTTCTCGTCTTTTTGTTTGGAATTCTTTTGTGCGAAGCCGTTGTGAAAGGTAACTCCCTGGGCTGACAGGAGAGAAAAAGGCAAGAAGACGAATGGCAGAATATTTCTTCTTCCTTTCCTTCCCGCCCCGCTTCCTCCTCCTTCCTCTGGGCTGGGCTCCAGCTCGGTGGGATCTTGCCCCAGCCCTCCGTCCGCTTTTGCGGTGCCCGAGCTATTTCCCACTTTCAAAACATCCCAGGCGGTGTGAGCCATTTCCTGCCCCGTCCCCTTCCAGGTCGGGGATTACAGGTCCTATCTCCCACATCTTGGGTGGCGGATGATGGAGCTTGCCCCACGTTTGGTTGCGCTCCGTCTTCCCTACCGCTCTTTCCCCCCCCCCCTTTTTTTTCTTTTCTTGAGGCGTCTTCGAAGATTTCTGCCGCGTTTCCTGCGACCTTTCTGGAAACGCGGCTGTTTACGATGATTATTTGTTCTTATTATTTTTAAATCAGGCTCCGCTGCTTTCGCTTCCTTCCGGCAAGCGGACGCTGCGTTTGCTGCCGTCCTGAAAAAGCGGAGAGCCAGCTGCAGCTTGGAAGTTTTCCTCGGAGATCATAATAAAGAGGAGCCACCGGGGAAAAGGAGGGTGGGAGGGAGGAGACAGCGAGTGAAAGAGAAACGCCCCGACCCTAAGGCAGGCTTGTCAGGATCCAAGTTTCCGTGCACGGATTTGCAAGTTGTGTCACGAACGCGGTTGCCGTCGAAAAGTGCAAGGCAGCCGCGTGGATCGAGGAGAGACGGCACAGACCGCGCGCTCTGCTGGAACGGAAACAACGGACACGGTTTGACAGTTTCACTGCTTGTCTGAACCGTTGTTTTCTTTCGGGCCTCCTGGCCTTCCTTTCATCTTGGTCAACTGAGAAGTGGGGGTGGGTTTGAAGGAGCGAAGCATGGGGGTTAAATTTCGAGGCACGTTTAATTTATAAAAAGAAGGAGGGAGGAGAATTTGCCGGTGGGAGGAGAAATCACGCCTCCTAATTTGGAAATCCTATCCTGGAGAGACCTCGATTCAAATTCCTCTTAAAAATGATCTTGGCTCATTTACAGCTCCTATTTTTGCGGGATTATTGTTGCGAGGGGAAGAATTACTTTGTTTTCAGGGAAATGCAGAGAAATAATCGTGTTTTAAGCCACTGAAAGAAAATGTGCGATTTAGTGTTACTGAAACTCCCAGGAGATTAGGGGGGAGACATGTTAGGTATCACTTTTAGCCCACTGATTTTCGCCTCTCAAGAGCCCTCTGATGTAGTCTCAGCAAAAAATTTGATTATATATGCTGATTTATGCAATTTTAACTGGCATTCTTGAACCACTTAACTTGTTTTCTTTGGACCAAAAATGCACATGGTGCAGCTCAAGTCCTAAAACAGATGACAACTGTTGTTCTCAAATGAGGGGAGGGGTTTCAAAACTGAAAGTGGGAGCAGCTTGAAACACCGCCTTGTGAATACAAGACAGAATCAAAATGTAGTCTGAATTTCTGCACACTATACTATATTTTCCAATGTGTCTTCTTTAGAACGTCCCATTTGGGCAAATTGGCCTTGTTGTTGAAAACAGGAGGGTAGGTTTTGCTCCATAGGGTCTCAGTAGTTTTCTTTCTCAGAGGTGGAAGCATAAAAGTTAAGGGGAAAGTGGGAGAAGAATGGATGATGTGAAGGAAAGGAGGCCAGCTTGTCTCCTGGGGTAACATACTTGATGTGATTTGAGCTGCCTAGGGATGAATGTGCATCCTAATTGAGATGGAAAGAGGCATTTGTATTTTCTTTTACTCTTGGGAATTTGGTACAAATTTTCTTTGATTTTGTTCTTTGCTTCCTACATATTTATGGGGGGGGGTTTGGTAAAATTATGAGGAGGAATATGTGCTATAACAACAATTATAGCTACTAGCTGTAATTATAGGTACTAGCGATAACAACTAGCTACTAAATTTGGGCTATAAAATCCTGATCACCACTAATGTAGCAGAGAGGGATAAGGCAAGAGTCTTTTGCTTTGATATAGTGATGGTCCAGAGCAATTTTTCTCAGCCTTAGCAAGATGTAATGGATGTTAATTCCCAGAATTTCCCATTTGAAATCCACATATCTCCAAGATGCCAAGGTGAGAGAAACTGGTCTGGAATTTTGCAATCCAGGTAGAATATTGGAAATAATGAAGAGCAGGAGGGGGCGTGGAGAATGGCAACAGCATGACTTATGACCAAGCAAGGGAAACCCTCTTGTAAGATGCATGTCATTTGACTTGCTGAACATTGGAAACATTTCCCAGGAGAACAGTTGTGCTGTAAGAGTAGAAATGCAGGCTGAGGCATGATAGAAATATAATTAGAGGATTAATGATGTAAATGTTGATAAATAATTGCCAGTGAGCAGACTTCTGACCTGATTTGCTTGTTTTGTGGCAATGAACCGAGAGGGAGGTGGCTATTTTTTTAATTATATGAGTTAGAAGTGAAGTTTAGGCACAAGGTCATCTTGATTCTGCTATTTGGGTTTTTTCCCATCTCAGCAGGCAAATCGGCAGGGTGACTGATGCTGTATAAATATAGTTGTTGCTGTTGCTGTTGAGGGTGGTACTTGACTCAGTTCCAGACCAGCCTTGTCTTGGCTGGGATATGAACTATATTTTGCCTTGCCTGAAAGCTCTACTTTTTCCAACCGAGAGGCATTTTGTTCATGATGCTCTGATGGGAGTATCTCATGAATCTGTCAATTGGCTATAAATTGAGCTCACATGCAATGGCATTTGGAAGGTGACCCTGCAAGGTAGTTCAGTGCAAGAGCATTAGGTATTAGTCTCCCCAGGGTCTTTTGATAGAGAAAAGAAATGAAGAAAAATAAATCCTCAAATCAAGCTGAGATCCTGATAAATGGAGACAAATACAGTCATGATGGTTTGTTGGTGATAATACTGAAGTAATTTGCCATTCTTTTTGTTTTTGTTTATTTACCAAATGTATTTGTCTACATCTACCTGAATCTAAGAATGTACAGATGACCGAGGCAACATTTGAAGTAGTCACTCAAGTCTTGCAAAGATGTGCCTGTCTGGATATTTCAAAATGAGTTACTTCATTGGCTCTATCACAGTTTTAAAGGATTTCTTTCAAATGATTTGCATAGTCTGAATTGGTGTGGATTATTTTTCCTTCAAGTCAGCTTTGATTCTTGGTGACTGGACTAGTCTCTGCACTTTTCTTGGCAAGACATTGGTAATGATTTACCATTGCTTGCTTCTAAGGGCTGAAAATCAGTAACTGGTCCAAGTCACTCAGCTAGCTTCTTGCCTAAAGCAGGTCTAGAACTTATGGCAAGGATATCAAACACGTGACGACACATTGTTGTCATGTGGTGTATTGCTACTTCCCTCCCTTTGTTAAAATGGGTGGGTGTGGCCAGTGTGTGACGCATCTGGCCCATGGGCCATGAGTTTGACACCCCTGATTTACAGTCTCCCAGTTTCTAGTCTGATATCTTAACCATGAGACCAAATTGGCTCTTAACCAAACTAGCTCTTCACAGTCTTACTAACTACGAGACAATCCATGCCCTGCTGGGTCATTGTTTCAGAGGTATTTGCTTACCTAGACAGAAAACAGAATGACTACAGGTGGGCAAAGAAGCGCTGGGAGTGAGAGCAACTTCTGACTTCCTGCTGGCTTTCCTATTGAATCTCCTTGTAGGTTGACAGCTTCATCAAAAAGTAGCAGAAAACTTTCTCCTTTCCCTCCCAAGAATTTTTGCCAAATCCCCCAATTACTTTGTTTGTGAGAAGCTTGCAGAGAGAAAGTCAATGGGGAAGCCAGCAGGAAGTTGCAAGTCCAGGAGGCAAGTAAATTGTTGTCGCTAGTGAGGGGGATGAGGTGCAGGTAAGGAATTATATATGAAAGTATGTGAGGGCATCATGCGGATTAGGAAATTATGTGGGTGTGCACCAGAGATGCCACGTTGGTAACTTGGGGGGCATGGATGGATAGCATAGATTTGGAAAGTACCTGTGCAACTGTGCCTTGGGGTCACAGGAGTGTGTAAGAAGTTTATGTGGATCAAGAAGGGTGCAGTGTTTGTGTGCATGTGTCAAGAAGAATGAAAGGGGATAACAGTTGTGAGAGAGGTGCCATAGTAATCAGGCATGGTATGTGAGGTTGTGGCATGGGTTGGGAAGGTTGCCTGGGAGTGCCTAGAGTGGACATAAGGTGCTGTCAAATCAGAGACGGTACGAGGGAAAGTTGGGAAGGGTGTGTGGGCTTTGAGAGTTCCCAAGAGATGCTGCATGGATCTGGGAACACATGGAGTGGTGCAGGTTGGAGAAGACACATTGGGGAGGGGGTGGCACTGCTCGAGCCCACAGGACAACGGCATGTGCCAGGAAGGGTGTATGGGGGCCTTTCCCTCTCCTTTCCATAGGTAAAGGGGAAAGAATGAGGGATTGCAAGACTGGCTGGGAAACTGTCACAAAATGTTGAAAATGAAAGTCTTGTAACCACAGTTCAGCAGCAGCCAGCAGCACTGAAGCAGCCACAGTTTCCCCATATTTCATCCTCTCAAGACACATAGGTCAAGTGTTTGGACACTTTCTGTAAGTTAGCCTATTTGAGTAACTTGGCTCAAAAATTGTTGCCCTATGATTCACCAATTTGCCTAATTAAATGTCATGACAATAGGAGCTTTAGTCGTATATAAATTAGTTACTTCAGATAAAGGGAACTTCCCTATCTAAGAGCAATATACATTGGAACAATGCACTCTGGAACACATTAGCTGAGATTCCTGGAACTCCGTTTTGCTAAGGATTCTGAAGTCCAGATCAGAAAAGTGGAATATGAGCAATAGGAAGATTTCAGTACCTATTTCATTTAGGTAGCCTTTATAAAGAAATTGGCTTGGTCAATAGGAGAAAGAATGCTAGCTGTTGTGAACTTTTCTTCTGGATTCAGTAGAACTCTTCAATCTGTATAATACTTATAGCTGATGTAAGTCCTAATGTTTTCTTTTTTGTGCTGCTTCCTCTAAGAACTTTGATACATCTGTGGAGGCAGCTCTTTTTTTTGGTCATGTCTCGACGAAGCCAACGCATTGGTGGGACTCTTCGTAGTTATCAAAGTGAGGATACTGGCAGCAGTAGGATCGGTGGAGGAAGTTCTCTACTAAGTGAACCTCAGCCCCTGTTTATAGAAAATTCAAACAGGTAAGTTGGAATGAAGGAAGAAGGAGACTCTTCCACGTATGCTATGCAGGGGTGGGCTGCTACTGGTTCGTACTGGTTCAGGAAAACCAGATTTTAATTTTATGGCCAGTTCAGCATAATGGAAAATCCCACCTCTGGCTGGCCCTGCCCATCCTGACCCTCTCAGAAGTCCCCACGTGGCCCATTTTGGATCACAGGTAAGTGCAGGGCCCATGCTAGAGGCTTGGAGAGGGCAAAAAACAGGCCTCCCAGAAGTTCCAGAGCCCCTCTGGAGCGCCAGATTTGACTCCCCCGTGGCCCGTTTTCACAACCAGTGTGGTGCAGGAGCCCGACTAGCCCACGCCCACCATGGCCACACCCACCCAGAAATTGGGCAGAGAACCAATTGTTAAATCATTTGAAGCCCACCCCTGATGGTTTGTCAAACTCAAGGCCTGGGGGATGGATTAGATCTGGCCCATGAAGTGTTTAAGTTTGGCCTGTCCTGGAAACTGAAGGATCAGCCCACAGTGCTTCTGCCAGAGAAAAGGAGTGCAGGGAGGCTGTGTGTGGCCTTCCCAAGCTCTGTTTTTGCTAGCAGAGAGCTACAAGAGGTCAAAAACGGAGCTTTGATGAGTGACATTGAGCTGGCCACGCCTCCTGGCCCCCCCGGGTCAAACACAACCCTGATGTAGCCCTCAATGAAATTATAGTGTTATAGTTACACGGTTTCATCATCTTTTGAGTGGTAAAATTAGTTCATTATTGCTGCTTTTTATACTTGTTATGGTTCCATCATCCCCAACTTGTTATCACAGGGGTCCTCAAACTACAGCCTGCAGGACCACAAGGCTGCCCGCCCACATTGCACCACCTACCCACCAGCCCACACCTGAACAATCAACAAAGAAGGCATTGCCACTAATGGCAAGATTCCCCTGTGATATGATTTGCCAGAGTTTTACTAACCTCTTCAGCTCTCTTTCTTGCTTCCTCATAAACAGCTCTAACCACATCGGAAAGCAATTGTTGCAGAATAAGCAGGCAGGAAAGAGAGTAGGCTGAGTATTTTCTCTGTTGGTGCATTGCCTCCACTTGGTTAAAGAAGCGTAGGTGGATAAAAAGGATGTTACCATCTGTCTGTATTACTCCCACTTCTTCCATACTCAGGAACTTTAAAGAAAAATATTATACTCCAAAAAAATGGCTTCTGCTATTTTATTCTCTCCTTGGAGTATGGTCGAAAATTCACCCCAAAAGTGCCAATGTTTGGAAAGCATCCAAAGGATTGTTCTATTAATTCCAAAGCTAGCAGGTTACAATGAGTCATTGATCTCTTGCAAAGAGCAGCAGCTGCAACATCACACAAATCTTATGTAGAATGTTGTTCAAATACTGAGTATGGAGCTACATAGCAGAAAACCCCAAATACAAAATAATGGCTTTAAAGTTAATAAGAAAACAAGACAGCCACAAAACAGGTATACTACTATTTATACTACTCTTAGGGGTGTGGATTCTGTAAAGTGGTAGAGTTTACTGGTGCTAATTCTAAATAACAGCATTTATGCGTGTGTACAAATGCATATACATGTTCATGTTCTTCATTTAACCATGTACTAGCTTATCAATATGCCATTTCTTCTCCTGTAGTCGAACCCTGAGAAGGAAACCAAGCAGTGTGAAACGTCTCTCCCCTACACCTAGCCTAGGGATCAGTTCTGCTCCCCATACTACCTCCTACTACAGTGAGTCTGTCATTAATGAGTCTTACCTAACTGATGACAGAGGATTTTCTCTTAAAAGTAATGCAGTCTTTGATGAGCCATTGGAAAACAGTTCTTATTGGAGTAAGTATTTCTCTAAAATGTTCTGGCTTGCATGTTCTAAAATATATGCCAGGCACTTGCTTGGGAGAAATTAATATAAAATGCAAAGCAACAAATTGGAAATTCATGGATCTTCATATGTTTTTGAACTAGACTAGGAATTCCAGTTGGGGCTGATGAGAATTGGCATTCACAGTATCTGTAGGACCACATAAGCTTTTCATTCTTATTGGCTCTGCATAGTCATTGTACAGATCCCTAATTGTTTTTCACCTGTTATCTAATCTTTCAATTAACTCTGGTCCGTAGTTAGCATAATTCATACCCAAGTTAGAATATACTTCTGCATCATCTTGCCTACATGGGGCTTGAACCTATTTCCAATTTGATGCTATTGGAAGACCACATTTGGAATAAATCTGTTGGCCTTTGAGATCTCTTGGGGTCCTTTTTTGTGACTTACACTATTTATACAGAATGCTTCAGAGAGTTCATTCAATCTTTATTTGTTATATGCTGTCAATATATTTTTGACATTGTATCATTTTTTCAACTGGTGCCATGGATATCAGCCAAATGATTTTGGAATATTGTTCTGGCTGATGAAAGTTAAAGTATAGCAATACCTGAAAGGCCATGCATGATCTTCTCTGAATTAGTCGTTGGGGTTTTGAATGCAAGACAATATTAAAGGCAACTGAGGGAGAATTGGGTTGGGACATGTGCTGAAAATCCAGCAAAAGCAAGACTATTCAAGGGAAGCTGGCTGGTGGAATTCTCAAACATCTAACCAATTAATATAAAATACTGTAGTTCTTGATGGTGATGTAATCCATCACCTGCATCATCAACAACAAGTATTAAGCATGGATATGAAAAGGAGGGTAGAATTCAAAAAATAAACTCAAGGCACAGGGGAGTTAATCTTCAAGCTCTCCTGCAATTTTCACTAAATTGTATGCTTAATTTTCTAAAGCTCATGGTATCTAGTTTCATTCAAGTTTTTGGTAAGAAATGTATAAAAAAATGATTGAGTTTATTTTTAAAATATTTTTAAAAATCTATGGTCAGGTGAGGATCTTTCACGGAGAAGAGGTACAGGGGGCATCGAATCCAATAAGAAAATCAATGGATTAGGAGACAGGAGGACATATGACACTTACGGTTCTTCATCTGGTTATTCCTCTGAGGATGACTACACAGGTATTGGGAAGTGCTGTGCACCTAAGCAATCAGACAGGACTCCTGGAGGAAAAACATTGGGGTTAGAATTTATTAATATCATTTACAGCACAAACTGGTTGGCTTGATAAACTAAAGTAAGCCATCAGCTAACAAAAGGCCTGATGAACTCCTTGAACTGCACATATTAAAGTTTGCCTCAAGGCTGTGCATACTTAAAACTGATTTTTGGTTCCACCGCAGATCTTTGTTATACCACTCATCACAGAGAAGTTGCTTGTCTGTTACTTTTTTTAACACAAATAAGAACATTATAATATTTTTCAGTTTGTTTTTTTAAAAAACAGCTGGAGCAAAACTGATCTTCCATTTGGTAATGCAGAGACAGTATCAGTAGTTATTATCTCCATACAATTGGCAGAGGATGAGTTTAATTTATATAGAGGAAAGATTAACAACTATGTCTGCAACCTCCTTTCATAAGTCAGACAAATCCAGCAACCAAAACAGTACAGTTATTGATATTTTATTTCTGCTTTAGACTGATAAAGTAACTGGAGGAAACTACTAGATCCAATTTGGCCAATTCCTGGCTTTACAAGATTCTTACCATAGGAGCCAATCTGGGTCAGTGACCAGAACAAGAGATTTAGTCTTCTGAGCTTTCAGGCTTATGTTGGAGCCCATCCTCAGGGAACTTCTCTCTAGCAGAAAATGTGTTTTGGACTATTTGGTCTGTGGTATTTATATGGTGCCTGTATATATTTATATTTATACTACACACTGAATAGACCAAAGCAGAGGGTAGCTTTAATTAACTCTCTCTGCTAAAGAGTAGTTCCTGGAGGATGGGATCCACCATGAGTCTGAAAGTTCGAAAGATTACATCTCTGGTCCTCATGACTGGCCAAGATTGGACCCTGCAATGTTATCCTGGGAGACATATATTTGCCTTCATTCTTGCCACAGAGTGAAGTGTGCATCAGCTATGCTATCTATTAACTGCATGCAGTGCTTTGAGGTCGGATACAGGGGAAATTGATACCTTAAGAGCACCTTTATTTGTTAAGCTTAGGGTAAGGTGGATGTTGGAATAAAGACTATAACATACAGACATGTCCTTGGAAATTGTGGGTCACTGTCAAACTGGGGCAGACAAGGGAAGAAAGAAAAGAAAGAAAGAGAAAGAAAAAGAAAGAAAGAAAGAAAGAAAGAAAGAAAGAAAGAAAGAAAGAAAAGGAAAGAATTAATGATGACTTGTTAGCTGACAAAACTGTCTCTGCTTCTTGCAGGTGGTTCTTCCATGGACCAGAATACATCCAATTTTGGGTTCAAGAGTATCTTTTCCAAAGTAGGGTCCTTTACTAGGCTGGTGCTTTTAGCCCCAGGTAAATGGAAAAGACCTGTTAGAAATTTGATTAATTATTACACATGTTAACAAAAGAAGCTATATAGCAGCGTCTATATCTCTCTACTGCATTTTCAGTGCTAACTTATCTAATATGGATTTCTTCAAAATAATGCTGAAAATGTTCATTTGGAAGGGATATAGAGATGGCCAGAGATGGCCATATTAAGAGATGGCCAGAGGCTTAGGATCAAGCATCTGGAGAAATTTTAATTTGAGATTAATTTGTCCAAGAATGCAATTCAACTTGGAAAATTTTTTATTTAATGTTTTGAATAATTTTTAGATTGTCCAGAATCATTGGGAATCAAGGGGCATATATACAGCATGTGTAATTAATAATGTCTTGTGGGTTTTTGTAAACTGCCATTTCTACTATTGAATGTGCAAGTACGGCTTCTGAGAAATTCAGCTGTAAAGAAAGGGAAGAGATGGAAAAAAAGCTGAGCTGTTGCTCATTTAAAAGTTGTTCTGTTTTTTTTTTTTTTTTCAGGACGGCTGTTTGGTTTGTTATACTGGTGGATGGGAACCATGTGGTATCGTCTAACAACTACAGCCTCTCTTTTGGATGTCTTCATTTTAACACGGTTAGTGGGAATAGAATTTGAAATACAAAAGGGACATGCCTAACTTTGATTCCTGGATGGACTGGAAAAGTAACTGAAAAAGAGGGGAATAGAAGAAGTTCCTGCAGGTGCACTGCTTGGAGTATCCCCAAATTCACCAGCATTTTAGAATGTGTGTGTGTATTTTTCTGCTACAGCCCTGTTTCATTTAATTATCTAACCAACTAGATGCTGATAATATGCACAATCCAACAGCAGATGTTTAAGAGTTGTGGGACGGACTTAAAAGTTTGAAGTGGCCCAACTCTACTGTGGTTGATGATTGGGCTTGCACATTTTGCTGAATAATTTTTCACCATTCAATAAACCATGATTGCCTGGATTCATACAATCTAAACCATATTCCATGCAGTTTATAGACCATACTACAGTAGCTGAATCTACCTTATGCATTAAGTAAAAAAAAACACAAGCAGACTATAGTTTCATAAACACATTGCACATTGGTTTAGCTGGTTGGATGAACCTAGCCATTATAATTAGTTATCTGTGGCTATAGCTTAGAATATTATATGTATTGTTAAGTAAACTACACACTACAATATGTGAACCAGGTCTACGTATTTTGATTATTTTTCAATATGAACTACAGCACTTAAGATATGGCATCATCATGTCAATAATATGAAATTGGGGTGTAGACCTCATTTCATTGAGGTTCACGTTCCATGTTCTATTTTCATTGGCAAGCACTGCTTTGCTTATAATGTTTGATTTTGTCTTGTATTAACAGTTTGTTCTCTCTCTTCTGTTGTTTGGGGCTCAGGAGCTATCCAGTGTTGAAGAAGATGTTGTTGTTTATCCTTTTGCTTTTGCTCCTGAGCTGTGTTGGTTATGGTGAGTTTCACGTTTGCCTTTGTCTGTACCTCTTAGAAAGAATGAGATGACATCACTCTGAAAATAGTATTATTGTAGATCTTATATTTCAACATGTGATTCTTTCTGCAGACTTTTGCCTTACATTGTGCAACCGTTGAGAAAGGAAGGGAAAAAATGGGGGAAGGGAAACATCTTTTTAACGCACTCCTATTATTTTCTATTAAAAATCGCTTCCTCTATTTAAAAAAAACAAACCTCTGGGTAGGAAAATCTGTGGTTTCTTTCATGACATTTAAGCAAATAAACTCAGCTGGAAAATTTTAATAGGAAAACACTGACCAGGAAGAATTGGGAAGTCTTCCCTCCCCCAGTACAATTCTTGTTCTCAGGAAAGCATTCCACTCAAGTAGTGACTTGTCCCAAACAAAATGAAATAAAAACTGTTTGTTGGTACAGAACTGGAATCGAGTGAGTCCACTTGCCACTCTTGTAGATAAGCACTTAGAGATTCTTAGCTTGGCTTCAGAAATATAGTTAACGATGCTGAAACTCATGCTACTCTGCAATAATATGAATCAATTGTTGGGATCTTATTATATCTTCATTGTATTGAGTGACTTTTAAAAGATTAGCCCTTTTTAAATTGTTGGCTTCTTCTTTGAGACAGACATGTGGGAATGAGTCTCAGGATCCAGCTGAGAATACTTGTGAAAGGAATTCTGGGCCCATTTCTTAAGAATTATAGGACTTTGATGTTTCCCTGATACAACTGGAAGCTGAACTCAGAAGGGCTCAGAGTTCTGCTTTTCTTCCCAGTGTGCTTGGTACTAACACTATTGAAGGTATTTTTTAGGGCTTCTATACTTCGATATATGGCTTCTTCCTTCCATGTTATACATCCTTTCCAATTGCAACCACAGCTCCATTTGATCAGACCATATCCCTAATAACTGCTGAAGAGCTATACCTAATGGCTAGAGTCACTTTCCTTGGAAGACCAGAAAAATATATATAATTTTAACAAATGCTTTGAAGAATTACATCCGTAAAGCAGTGTTTCTCAGCCTTAGCAACTTTTAGATGCAGGGACTTCAACTCCCAGAATTCCCCAGCCAGCATGTATGGTATATCAGAAATATGATAATAAAAGGAGCTTTATGTTGTTGCTGGTAACAACATTAATTTTTTCAATATCTGATATTTTTCTGACGATTCTCTTCTAGAAATATGATTTTGTGTGTTATCTTTCTGAGAGCATGGTCCTAAAAACAAATGAGAATTTTAAAGTATGGAATATAACACTGAACTCTAGAATTATGTTTGTCAATATCTTGAGTTTCATTGAATACAATCTGCCAGCCTTCATGTTTAGAATCTTCTGGAATATACTCAGCAATTATCCTTTGTCATTTTTTATTTGATTATTTTACTTTTCTAATTATTTTAGGTGCCTGGTATTTTTATCCCTTTGGGCTTCAACCTTCTATGTTTTCTTGGGGAACAGTGAAATTATTTCCCTCTAGTACCAAGAAGAGCCAAGAAATGGGAGAAACTGCTGTATTTTCTGAGGTGTGTATTATGTGGATTTAGAGGGGTATTTGTAGGGAATATTCATTTTTGGGTATCACCTATTGCAAAATTCTCATATTTGCTCAGAATTGGACAGTGCTTTAAGAGGAATCACCAGGATTTCTTCATGTCATAAATGTAGCACAGACACTTAACCAGTTTAATGTTATTTTGGTAGATTCTTTCAGACTGAAAGGTGGTATGTAATGACTAAAAAAATTGAGTTAGGAAGACCCTAGTTTGAATATTGTTTTTGCCATGGACTTATTACAGGGTCTTAGGCAAGGAATATAATCTCAGCTTCAAATCCTTCTGTTTACAGTTTATGATATTGATTTGATCTACAAGATTATCCCACAAATGTTAACTATTTAATACATCTTCAATAAGCAATAACAATATGCAGCATGATATCAATATCAAACAAACATATGTATAAATTGGTGAGGAATGTGGGTCTTAAGTGATTTGTTATCACATTTGTTTGCTGCCAATCTTGTTTTAAAGTTCCTCTAGGCAGCTTACAACATCAAAAGCCATAAAGCCATAAAATATAAATATTTTATATAAATATTTCTAAAAGCAATAAATTACAATCCATAGTAAATTTACAGTTAAAAGATGGAGAGGGAGCAGGATGAGTGGGGGGAGAGGAGGGGGAGATTCTTAATTTATCAACCACTTCCAGTGTGATGCTCCCCTGTTGGGTCCCCAAGTCAACTGGCAAAGCCAGGTCGTCAAGCCCTTACAGAAGGTCAGGAGGGTAGGAGCTGATCTCACCTCAGGGAGCAGGATGCTCCAACGGGCAGGAGCCAAACAGAGAAGGCAGCTCTCCTGGACCATGCCAGCTGAAATTTCCTGATTGACAGGCCTGCAGCATGGATGGGGAGGCAAGTTCATTGAGATGAGATAGTTCATGAAGTAATCTGGTCCTGTACTATTCAGGGCTTTAAAGGTAATAACCAAACCCTGAAGTGTACTCTGAAGCAAATAAGCAGCCAATGCAGTTCATGGAGCAGTGGTGTAACACAAGCCACCTTAGGGGCCCAAGAACTACCCATGCCATCATACTCTGCACCAGCTGTAGTTTCCAAATGCTCTTCAATGGTAGCCCCATGTAGAGCATATTGCAGTAATCCAAATGTAGATGATAAGGGCTCAGGTGACTGAGCGCAGAGACTGCAATCCAGAAAAAGCCAGCCCGGGGGGGGGGGGGGGGGGGAGAGAGAGAGAAAGAAGAGAGATACTAACACTTTAAATCCCTCCATACATCTCAACGTAAATGTTAATATAATATAAAATAATTCATAATTTAAAGCGAATCATAAAAATTATTCCAGGTCTTTGTGTTACATATTGGAGCAACTTGGAAACCAGTGTAATGAGCAAAAAAAGTATTCCTTTCACTGTAGTCTATGAGTGTTTCTACTTTTTTCATTGGCTGCAGTTCACACAGAACATTCTGCATAATTCAGTTCTTGAGATGATTAAACTCTGGATGAAACTTCATTCTTTTTTCTTTCACATTGTTTCTTGATTAAAAGGCCCAGCAACAGGCTTTGTCTCGGCTCCAGGCACTGGAAAGACGTTTTGAGACCCTGGAAGCTGCTGCTTCTATGCTAGAATTCCAGAAAAGAAAGAACACAGAAGGTGCCACCCCATCACATGAGGATATCCTGGTGCTTCTGGATAAGCTGATGACTCAGCAAGAGGCAGCCATGAGAGAGAAGCTTGGCTCAGACATAGATCTTCATCTCCAGGTCAGGGAGCAAGGAGGCCAGTTGGGACTAAAGGAAAGGTGCACTGTAAAAACTTGAATTATTGTGAACTAGAGCCACTAATTGCTCAAAGAATGTTAATCTCCAATCTCAAAATATGGGACTCTAAGTAGAAGCTTATCAAACATTGCAGTTCTATTCTGTCATAATCTGTTCTAAACAGACACTTGGTAGCATACCATAAAATAAAATATAAGGTATATAATACAAAAACAACAAATACCTAAAATACCTAAACCACTAAGTGATGAGATGGTTCAAATACCCTCTGGAAGAATTCCATCTTCAACTTCTGGAAAGTGAACAGTGTCAGCTACAATAAGTAAATCTCCAAAAAGACGTCATACCAGAGGGCTGGCCTGACCAACAAAAATGCTTCCAGCCTTCAGCCCCCTTGACTTTCACCAAATGGTGAACAATTGTTTCTTCTAGCTTAATCAGAATGGTTGAGCCAATTTCAGGGGAGAGATTTAGTTCTGCAAGTAACTTGGGGCTGAGCTATGAGGGTCTCTATAGGTTACAGCTTGCATTTGAAATTGTACTTGGAAGCTAATAGGAGCCAATGCAGGGCCCAGAATGTAAGTATAATCTAATCCAACAATCCTACCAACGGCCACTGGTGAGCTCGTGAGCCACTACATTTTGCATTCACAGAATCTCAACATTTAATAAACTTGACAAAAATTTCACAAGATAAAGATTGCACTGATATTACTGGAAATCGCATAAGAACTCAGAATAAGGTTTCCACCATTTCATAAAATGTGTATATATACAAACTTCTGGTATCTGAAAATATTGCTGTTTTTGGGATAAGAACTGTGTATAGTAATGTAAAAAAAGTTGGAGTCTAGATGAACAGAGGATTGCTCTTTATAATTACATCTGTGAGCTGGATTCATTTTTATATGTTAAAGAAATTTGAAACAAATAAAATTTAAAACTACTTCAATTTAAAGAACGTCTTTACTTTTTTAATCAGCATTTTCCCCATTCATTAATTTGTGTTCCTTTTTTTCTCTTGTTTAGAATAAGTTGGATGTTTTCCAATCTCAGGTGCAAAAGGATTTTGACAATCTCCTGAAAAAAGTCTCTCAGACTTCTAAGGTAGAATTTGCTTAGAGTTTGTTTTAAAGTGGACAAGATGTAATGGTATGACAAAACCTGTCTTGCTCTATAGAGTTTATGCATGTAATTTTTATGTCAATATTTCACAACTGTTTTTCAAAACTTTTTGAAACATCTGGCAACACTATTGGGCACGATCAGTTACATTTTCCTATCCTATGTACCACTGAATTTTAGTGGACTTAATCCTGAAAAAGGAATTTCCATTTATACAAATAGTTCAACTATTATTAAGGGCAACAGTCCAAAACGAATAGTATCTTAAATTCAGTCCCTCTATGTTATCCCAATATTTGGGGGGCTTGGTGGCTGAGGGAATTAGAAGGACTGCAGTGGGTCTGTTTAGTGAAGCGAAGTTAAATACTCATGATATACTTGTGGAGAACTGAAGATTTTCTACCCTGTTTAGTAAGCACAGCAGGCTTGAGTTTTTCTTTCTCAGCCTACGTTTAGAGTACAGTTTCTTCTTATTCTACTTCAAAATGGGAAAATATAGTGCAAATGTTGATCCATTAAAGAAGGAGGATGCTCTGGGACTCTACAATATGGAGATGGGACTCATAGGCTTGAAGCACCAAAGCTTCAGGTTATCCGTTCCTGGTTTAGCCTAAATCCCTTGAGAGTCTCTAGTCTTATTGGGTTACTAGCATTTCAGCCAGCTTCAGGAGATCCCAAATGCAACAATAACGTACATTTGACAATCTATATCTAACAGGTATACATGTCAGAGAGCTGTCCTACAAGTAATTTAGGAACATGAACTGGTGTAAAACTGGCTCAGAGATCAACCACACTTCTCCTCCCTTTCTTTTTCACCCTTTTTTGTTTTGGCTTTTAATTATCTGCCTAAGATTTCTAAGAAACTTGAAAGCTTATAACTGATACAAAATCTTGCCTGTGCTAACTGATGTTTCTCCCACAGGAGGTGGAGACCCAGACACTTGAGAAGACAGCTCAGTGGCAAAGGTAATTCGAGCACCATGAGCAAATCATGTTCCTGTTTCTGTTGAAAAGGAACAAAGGAGTCATGGAATGTTCTTACACCTTGCAGGAATTGTTATTCTAAAAAAGCATTTTTAGCAGTCATAAAATTTAGTGCATTTCTACTCAAATTGTTTAGAATGATTATTAATAGGTGATTATTTTAACTAAGGTCCAACTTAACTTTTCTGCCTGTGCAGTTACAATTCCTCAGGTCATTTCAAGAAGGCACGGTAAGCAGGAACATTTCTATTGCATCTGTGCAGGATACTTTTGTTTCTGTGCTATGTTTACTAAGCAGTGCTGAAAGAATACACATGCAAGAATATAGTGCATGGAAATTTAGGATTTTTGTTTTTAAAAAAGGGGGATTATGACCTCCAATTCTTTGCAATAGAAATGTATTCATAGCCAAATTTGATTTTAGTATTGGGATTGCTCATATTTTGTATCTGCTTTCTTGAGTTAATGCTTCTCTGTACTTTGTTGAATTACAGGGTTGTTAACCATCCAATCAGTATTTCTGGGAGTTGGGATTCAATAGCCTATGGAAGACATGGTCTACCCACAAAAAGCTAGATACTCTTTATATGCATTTATTTAAAACATTTTTGCTTTGTTGTTCAATAACCAAGAGCTCCCAGACCAGCTGACATAAAATTCATTAACAAAACTGAAATTGGGTTTTTCCGACTATTACCTTGTTATGATGTGAGATTGTCCAAGGATTCCATTTACTGTGTGCAATATGATTATTAAAGATTAAAAGCACAGTTTGCATAATTGTTAATACTTTGAGGATTAAAAGGTTTAAAAGTTAATATCCTTAAGCTAGCTTTTGACAAACACAATTGAAAAATGTGGATAAATACCTTTTATCTGCATTGGATTATAAGTAGCACCTTAATGTTTGTTCTGTTTTTTCCTCTTTCAAAGCTCCATAAAAGATGGCCTAATGAATACTTTCCAAAAGGAAATGGACAAACTGGAGGAACATTTATCAAGTCTGAAAAAGGAACTTGTGACCTTAGGTTCTCATCAAGAGGCATTGTCAAGACAAGTGGAATCTCTTCCAGGGCAGATCAAGGAAATGCGAGAAGATGTGAGATTCCTAATATGTTTCCCACTTTTAAATCAATTTATTCCAAATTTTCTTCCACTTGTGGTCCTGCCCCCAAAATGTCTGCCCTATTTCTCTTCACTCTCTGATGATTCAAGGTGCCACTCAAAATTTGTTGGAAGGAAGAGGGCACTTGGGAGCACTAGTATAAATTGAACATACCATCACCTTGTTTTCTATATCAGTCAGGTCTTCAACAGTATTACAGAAAAGGCAGGAAATTCCTCAAGTAAATTTAGGAAACTTTCTAGAGTGCCTGGTTTTAGACCATATTAACTAATTCTGCAGTGAGTTATAGCAGGTATTACTGTAAAAATTATCAAAAAGTGATAATTCCATGATTATCCATGATAACATCCATGACAACATCCCCAGCCAACAAAAACATTTCCTACAGATGATGAGACTAAACACCTTTAAGAAGGTATCAGATTAAGGAAGATCTGTTTTTTTTAAAAGTCCACAATAATTCAGAGATTCTTCTGAAATAAACAATACACTTTCTATCTCATTTGATAGAAAATCAGACATGATACGAAAAGTGAGGATGGAAGAATAAACTGTTTATCAAATTTGTTCTTCTCTTAATGATTTAGGTGGAAATTCAGTTTCCGACATGGTTTAGCCAATTCCTGTCCAAAACTGGAAAACCTTTTGTCCAGCATGAAGAATTACAGGAGCAGCTACGCAAATTGGAGCACAAGATCCTTGCCAAGATCTTGAACGACCAAGAATTGTCTGTGCAGGATATTGGGGTCACCCTTCATAAAGAAGGAATTACAGGAGTGACTGAGGAGGTAGGAGGATATCTTTCCCAATAAATTGAAGAACATCATTTAAGATCTACTGAATAAAGTGATGTTGTTTATATGAGATGTTCTTTACACATGTGCAAATCTATATTGTAAAGACCTGCTCTGTGATTTATATTGTGAATTAATTGCACTGTTTTTATCTGAATGGCTAAGTTCTAGAATTAATAGCACTTAGCAATAGCACCTACACTTATATACTACTTCACAGTGCTTTACAGCCCTCTCTAAAACAGTTTACAGTCATCATATTGCCCCCAACAATCTGGGTCTTCATTTTACAGACTTTGGAAGGATGGAAGGCTAAGTCAACATAGGTCCAATGAGAATCGAATTGCCTAACTGCTGGCAGTTGGCAATCATCAGAATTAGCCTGCAATATTGCATTCTAATAGCTGCACTACCATGGCTCTAAATTATCATTTTGTGGCATTCTGCTATCAATCATAAATAGACTGGGTAACAGGGAGAGGGATGTTAGCCTTCTATATTTTTCCTCTTGACCTCTTTATTCATCCCATTCATTGCAGATGGACAATATGTTTTATGCAGCCTTCCCTGTGTTCTTAAACTAACCTCAGATGCATGAAGAAGGCAGTTTTGTTTTGTTGGCTTTTGTAGGAGAAATAGAGGTATATGCCCCTTGCCTTGGTATCAAAAGATTTTGACTTATCTTTGCTGAAAGGCCTCCTTGCCCAGGCTGGAAGCCACAAATTTGAGAGGCTAGTATTCTTTCCTTATCTCTCACCCTATAGAAGGGCAATACTTGTGAAGCATTTTCTGATTGTTAGCACAGGAATTGGCAGTCTTTATATCTCTCAGCTTAATTTCAGTTCCTTTTATATTCTATACAAACAAAAATAGATGATTTCAGATGTTTATAAGCAGCTTGTTTCTAGGAAGAGTGAAAACAGTGTGTCAGAGAATATGTGTCCCATCGTTTTTTGTACTCCAACTCCAGCTCTTACCTGACCCTCAGGCAATCATCCCGAGAGAATGTGACCCTGTATAAGTTGTTTCCCTTTAAATCTTTTTGTATTCAGTCTTGCTCTCTTGTTTCAGCAAGTTCATTATATTGTGAATGATGCCCTGAAGCGCTACAGTGAAGATCGTATTGGAATGGTTGATTATGCACTTGAATCTGGAGGTAGGTTATAAAAAAAAAAACCCTTCACAACAAGTTTCCAGTTTTCATATTAAGAAACTAGAATTATTTTGATCAGTTTCATCTATAGGTTTGGACATTTGGGGAGCATTTTCTTTGCTCTGTGTGTTTCTGTGTACATATACAGACACAAATATATATTAAGAGCAAAAATAACTGATTCAACTTAATTAAAACAGGGACAATGAAAAGGGAGAAATAATAGATAAAGCTAAAAGTTCAAGAAAATGAGAGAAAGTAGAAAAAGGTTATAAATATAAAACTATTAAGAAGTATCTTCCAATGTTCTTCACAGCACTTAAAAGTACAATTACATTCTAATCTCTTTCTCTAAAGTTACGACATGAGTCCATAAAGTATGCTGCATTTTCAGGCTTATTGCTTCCAAAAAGCTGGCAACTTTTTCTTCCAGGTTCATTCTCTGCAAAAAATTTTTTGCCAAGAATGAAGTATACAAACGTGTACCAATAATCTAATACCAGATTTATAGTTCCTCATTTATAGAATGATTTGGAGATTAGCCCAGTGCACAACTTACCTTCATTCGTTCACTTTAATTACAGGGGCCAGTGTAATTAGCACCCGGTGTTCAGAAACCTACGAGACCAAGACTGCACTTCTTAGCCTTTTTGGCATTCCATTGTGGTATCACTCCCAGTCTCCAAGAGTAATTCTACAGGTATGGGTTCATTTTCAAAAGAACAATAGAACCACTGTCTTCCACCACCCCTCCCTGTTCACTCTCCACCATTTTGCTTATGTCCCCTATTTGTCACCCGGTTTATTTCCTGTGGCTTTTGCCCCATGATGGGGCAGACAGGTTTTTGTAGCAAGGAGAATGATTCTTCCTTTCTCTAGCATTTATTGTAATGACCATGAGATATCCATAATTACTTTGTCATTGAAGAAGGTAAGAAGCTTCTCTGCAGTGTGTTATTTATAAACTAAAGAAAGTTGGAAGGAGTCCTTTGCCTGATAGAGATAGAATAATCCCATGGCTTTTTAAAATAAAGCATTTAGGGAATGATAAACTTGGATGTTGTCCTATTATTTCACTGGGAGCAAAGCTCCAAACATGCTTCTAGAGGGATTTTTGCTGAAATTCTTTTACATTTCCAGTTTTGATTTTGAATAAGATGGTTATTTCGTAAGGGTCAGTGTTGATTTTTATCTGTGAATTTCTATCAAAAGACTGCGCAGGGTTTGTGATATTCTTTCTTTTGATTGAATAGAGTATTCATGTGCCTTGAGAGAAATAAATCTGCACACAAGGATTTACCTCACATTCTTGTTTGTCTCATTTGATACAGCCAGATGTCAATCCTGGAAATTGTTGGGCCTTCCAAGGCTCCCAAGGTTTTGCTGTCATTCGTCTTTCAAGCAGGATCCATCCCACTGCTGTGACACTAGAACATATCTCCAAGTCACTGTCCCCCAGTGGAACCATTCCCAGTGCCCCCAAGGACATCACAATCTTTGTAAGTCTGGACAACATAGCAGGAAACAGCAAATTATAGTGAGCTCGTCCTGGTAAAGGGCAGATGTTTTTTCCCCCATCACAGGGAAAACGCAACCCACAATAGGCAATTCCTCTCATGTTTAATTGGCAGTCAAGGATTGTAGAAGTTCCTGAACTTTCTCTGCATAGGAATCTCTTCTCTCCTCCTTCCAGTTTTGCTAAAAGATTGAAAAATAATCTTTAACATTTGTCAACTCTGTATTCTAGAGAATATGTTTCATTTTAAAATGTTTTCCCTACAGATAGTCTTCCAATACTCACTCTAAATTAGTGAATGTCTAATTTGTAGTCATCAGTTCTTGTATTCATAGATAGCTTTGAACTAGGCGGTCAGAAACACTGGCTATGTGGTTTTCTGTGGGGGGGTTTAAGGAACGATGTAGCTTTTTGGGTATTGCCTTAGCACAATAAGCAATATGTAAACAATGATTTATGATTGAGCATTTGAACACAACCTTTATGACTTTTCCAATAAAGCATGGTTAAACTTTGTGGTGCTTTAAAACACCAAGATAGAAACAAGGAAACCAAATGTTTGTCCTCCCGAAGCATGAAGCCAGCTGGGTGACTTTGGACCCAAGTTAATCTATCTAAAGAAATAGACAGATTTACATGTATTTAACTACAGTTAAATAAAGCCAAAATAAAATAAAAATTGAATACAGTAAAGCAATACAAAATATAAATACAATTAAATAAAAGAGAAATAAATGTCATAATGTCATCCATCAAAGATTAGGATGTTTTATGGCTTATATAAATTACTGCAGGGAGAAAATTACAACTCTGTTGCTAATGCTGGATTTATTATTATTGCTAAACTATCATAAGGGTATGGAAAAACTTCTATGCTGGGGAAATGATTCAAAACATACTGAAAAGAGGCTGAGGGCAGCTAGAGTGCAGCAGCTCAGGAATTGCTTAATATAAGTCTCTGGCACTGACTGAAATTCTGTAATCAGACATGTACTTGAGGTGGGAGATTACAAGTCTATAATGATCAGACCTGTTTTTGCTATGTTGGTTCTATACAAGTAGTCTTCAACTTTCGGCCACAACTGAGCCCAAAATTTATGTCTCTAAGTGACAAATTTGTTCAGTGAGGATCACATGACACTGGGAAACTTCAACTGCCATAAATATGAGTCAGTTGTCAAGATGCAAATGTAAATCATGTGACCATGGGGATACTATAATGGTCATAAGTTTGAAAAATTATCATAAGTCACTTTTTTCAGTTCCATTGTAACTTTGAACAATCACTAAACGAACTATTGTAAGTCGGCGACTACCTGTATGTGCCTTACCACCTGTGTGTTTTATTTTGGCACACAACTACACAAGTGGCTGTGAGCATACCTTGCCTGCTTCTCTCATCATAATTTTTTTAAACTCCTCCTTTCCTATCCCCATCTTCACTTGTTTGCTCAGGGCTTAGAGGAAGAAGGGCATCAAGAGGGCATCCTCCTTGGGAAGTTCACATACAATCAAGATGGGGATCCTATCCAAACATTTCATTTTCAGGTAAGAAAAAGGACTAAAAAATAGGAGTGAAGGGAGGTAGACCAAGGGCTTCAGACCAGAGGTGGTATTCAGCAGGTTCTGACCAGTTCTGGAGAACTGGTAGCGGACATTTTGAGTAGTTTGGAGAACCGGAAAATCTCTGACTGGAGATTTTACAGTATCCTTCCCCTGCCATGCCCACTAAGCCACACCCACAGAACCAGTTATAAAAAAATTTGAATCCCACCACTGCTTCAGAGCCTTCAGGAAAATTGGACCCTATTTGCCATTTTTATTCAGTACTGAATGGATTTGTGAATAAAGCTAATGTCCCTTTTATTTATACAGACTTTTCTGTATAAAATTTCACAAACGCACCTGTTTGTGAAATAGGTTTCAAACAGAACAATAAAATGTAGGGATTATAATAGTAGTTTTTGTTTTTTAAATATAACTGTTTTGGTCTCATTGTGTTATTACCTCCAGAGCTACGCAGGGATTAGCCATGATGCAGGCAGCAGATAGATTTTCCTGATATTTTAAGGGACATAGCCCAAGTCTGCTCCTACTAAAACAATTATAACCTTTAACACCATCAAACATCCATATCTGCTTGGGAAGGACTCAATAAAAAGATAAAAATGCCAAATAGAGTCTGAACATCTGGCTGTGCAATAAGCTCCAATAATACAGTGAATAAACGGATCATTTTACTGTTCTGCCCCATACTTTTTCTTATGCTAATATCTCCTGGTCAAAGAAATGGACTTCAAAGCTTTCCCCAACCCAGCACTCTCCATATGTGAAGGATTCCCACTAAATCTGTTCAGGACAGTAATGAGGAGTCCAAGCTAACTGGTCTGCGCAGGCTGGGGAAGAAGGAAGCAGTTTGTATCCTTTTGTCAATGCTTGCAAAGTTCTGACAGGGATGCTGAATTAGGCAGTCATTATATTTCTATAGATAATAGAAACAAATTAGAATTATGTTTCAGGCCTTTCCTATTGGTTGTTGGTGGAGGCATCTTTAAAAAGTTTGTTTATACATTTGAATGCATGTACACTGCATCTTGCCTTCAGTTTGTGGCTTCCAACACTTCCAGACTGCACAATCAATTTTCAGCATTTTTAATTGTTTTTAAAAAATGTGTACATCAAACATTTAAGAACTTAATAGCATTCACTTTTTCCCTTAAGGGAAATCATACCTGTCCTATGCAGGCTTTATTATGTAACCAAATATATTTCTAGCATCTCCAGGGAGAAAAGTAAAAATTAAGCCATGGCTGAAAAAGTGACACATCCCTTTTTTAACTGATCAGAGATATGTTACTGTTCTCTAGGCAGTAAATGGACGTTTGAACTAAGTTAGGCCAAACTGAAGGAGCAATCCTCCAGCATTCTATATGGGTCACATTTTTAAAAGTCAACCTTTTCTTTTCCTATCCTCAGGATATAGACAGGCAGGCAGCCTTCCAGCTGGTGGAGCTAAGAGTTCTCAGCAACTGGGGCCATCCGGAATATACCTGCATTTATCGTTTCCGTGTACATGGGGAGCTGGTCTCATAATGTCTTCTTGCACTACTAGCTCAAAAGCCACCTACCTCAAGATCTGCACTTCAGACTGTGAAAAGCAGTTGGGAAACAATGTCAGGAAGGCAAGCAACTTGGAAAGGACAATATATCTTTTTTTGCTATGTTGCACAGAGATGGGATGTAAGCTGTAACTCTCTCTTATCAGTCAGCTCTCTCCTAGAAACAACACGGTTCTGAGTGCAGAGGAAGAAAGAGGCCTTTTGGATTTGATATTTTATATTTAGTTGTTCTTCAAGCAGATTTTTAAACATACTTAATCCAGTTCATATTTACCCCATCCTTTATATTTCTCCAAACCTGATTTCTGGTTGTTCCTCTGAAGCTCGATTTTCTGGGGACTGAAGGCATATTTAAACAAGCTAAGCAATGCAGGAAAAAATTTGGCAGTGACATAAGGTTTGGTATGAGGTAAGGATATAAAGCCTTTGCCAGATTCTGGATCCTGTTTAGACCCTTATTAGTGTCCTTCGCAAAAGCCTCAATCTCTTCATAGAAAGGTGCCTTTTACCTTTACCTACTCAAAATGGCTCTGGGGGATACAGAAGGTGTGCTGGAAACTGTGCAGTTGAATTTTTTTTTAAAAGTGGTGTCATAATTTTGGCCACCTTTATTTTATCATATTGTGCGGAAGCAGGTAGAGGAATGTTTTCATGAAATCTCTCACAAATGAGGATTGTTGACTTAGGGCCATTCCTCTTCCTGTGTAGATAGGATTCTGATTATTTTGATAACCTATCCATAACACATTGAGATTGAATTCCATGGGAAGCAACAATACCCAGCTTAAAAGCTACAGACAAAAATCAGAGATTGTTTATTAGGGAACTGTGATGTGTTTAAAAATAGAAAGCTGCAGTTTTGGAGAATGGAAAAAAGTGTTTTTCTATGAGAAAAATAGTGTAAAGATAAATTAGTGTTATTTGTGGGTTAAATATTGACACATATTTCTCAATGTGTGTATTTTATTTCTTAGAAAATGAGATATTGTCAGGCCTTCAATCTGGCCTAGAATCAAATACACCAGTTCCTAACAAGAGGGAGGTAGTTGCTAATGCTGATGGCAAAGTATCCAGCATGTTCAGAGATGAAATATTTCTGAATACTGTTTTCTTGATTATCCCATATATTTTACAACAGACAGTATTAGAATATCGGCTCATATTGTTTCATATTGAACTCTAGCTTTTAATCTGCTTGCAGAGGACAAGTTGCTTCTTGCAGTTCACAAAAAGTTAAGACTCTTGGGTTGATTTCAACTCCTGATGATAATACAGATATATCAGAAGCTGCTGTAATTCGGACTGTATATGTTGGAAAGGAATTGAATGCTGTTTTTAAGCTTGCGTGATATATATATTAATCTCATAAGCCATTAAGAGTAGCAGGAACATGAACTCCTAATGTACCACAACCTTATATTTCTAAGCTAATTGAATTTTCAGATGTTTATTTGAATAGTTTCTTGAGACGAAGTGCAACTAACTGTATATAACTTGGTAAATTAGTCCATGTATCAGCTGAGAAAATAGTAAAGAAAAAAAGCAGCTCTCCTTTAGTAAAAAAACAAATCCAGCAAAGAATAAAACAGCAAACCAAGGAAAACCTTACTGTCTCCCTGTTATGTAATTGAAACAATTTTACAGGTAGAGAGATTGAAAAAAATGTGTTCTTTTTCTTTGCTCTAAAGTGTTCTTACACTCGCATTTTTCTTTTTGCCCAATGAATGAAATCTGTCTTTGAATGAAATCTGGGCTCAGTAGATATAGCTTTCTGGATTGTTGCCTAAGTAATTCCTCCTTCCATTTTTGAGAAGAAAGTAGCCATACATGGCAAGAGTGTAGAAACTCTGGTGGGCCTCAAAAGACCCAATTTTTCAGACTGAAACAAATGTTTCCTACTTTAGAAAATTTGATCTGGGGGGAGCCATAGAGCCTTGTCCAACATTTCTAATTTGGGTCCCTCCAAATGTGTTGGTCATCCTACAGGTCTGTAGTGTGGTCATTAATAGTTCACATTGACTTGATGACCTTGAATCAATGCATCAGATAAATTGGGATTACTAGAACAGATCAGATGGGGAAAAAATGATCTAGCATTTGGAACACACTAGTCAGCATGAATATTATCTTACTCTTGACTGCAATTATTATTAACTATTTAAATGAAGCCACATAAACATTTAAGTAGGTAACCATGCTGACAACTGGAGTGTAGAGATATCTGGTAGCAGGGGGCATAGTGATGTAAATGTTGAATGTCCTGGGTTCAGCTAGCACTGTCCAGAGGAGCTGCAGTAGTTCTCTTGTATCTAGTCCAATTGAGTTTTTTCCCCTAAGGATAGGTGACAGTGGAGTAGGCTGGGTGTGGCTATTTCCTCTACTTTGGGCTTTGTTTTAAAAGCATTTTCTCAATTGTAAATATAAACGTAGTGGATATGCACAATGTGCACAAGTTTACTGCTGTACTTTGGTAGCTACAAGGGCAGGGTAGTATCTGTTACTCATTCCATGCACATACTGAGAGAAGCAGTGTGGGGCAAAGGACAAGGTTTCTTGCAACTAGAACTGATGCATGTATGTAACAGTATTATAGAAGAAATAGTATTATTTGGGCCTTGCCTCACTACTTTGGTATGAAGATGTGACTGCTGTGACATAACATAGCATGTTAAATGCTTGACATTTTGTTGACATTATTGGGCTCTATAAACTTTGTTAACACCTGCACCAAAGATCTAGCTAGTATTTGTGATGTTGGTGCAGACCTCTCTGGTAGTATTTGTCTTTCCTTGTGTGTAACTGTAAAAATGACAGATGGGTACTATCAGTCCATTCACTAAGAATCAGAACAAGGAATTGCTGGTTGATCATTCTTCCAGTATTTCCTTGTTAGGTGCCCAGAATCGGGTAGTATCTTATCCTATCTTTCAGGTTCCAGTCATAAGACCCATGTTCTTTGACCTATGGTAATTTTTAAATTAATGACTTCCCCTGCAACATTACAGTAAAGGCTGTTTCCAGCACTTTTTAAAAAATTAGAAAAAGGGACAGTTTTCTTTGCCAAAAGAACTCTAATTACAAAAATTTGTTTCAACATCTTAATCCTTGTGCTCCTTCAAGCCTCCATTAGTCCACTACTTGGAATAAATTTTAAGACACACCCATTCTCCATGTTCTTATTTGTCCCATGTAGTTTATGTAACATTAACTTTTTTGTAATTAACCAAAATAGGAATGGGTTAAGGACGGGGGTTTTTGTTATGAAAGCAATAGCACTTAGACTTATATACTACTTCACAGTGCTTTTAAAGCCCTAAGCAGTTTTACAGAGCCAGCATATTGCACTCAACAATCTGGGTCCTCATTTTACAAACCTCGGAAGAACGGAGGTTGAGTCAACCTTGGTGAGATCCAAACTGCTGGCAGCCAGTGATCAGCAGAAGTAGCCTGCAGTACTGCATTCTAACCATTGCGCCACCGTGATTGATGGATGGTTCTATCTCGAAGGAAACTGACATTTCTGGAATACTGCATTTTTAAGACATTTGATTAACTTAGAATTTAATATGGCATGATGAATGTGCAATGGTTTTGTGAAGTAATGGAACAATATTGAGAAATATAAATATTGTGAAGGTCAATAGCAATTGTATTCTTGTGACACACAAAAGCTAAAAGGCTTCAAATTAAAAAAGCTTAATTAAGCAGCACTTACTGGTCCACCTGACCTTATTGTCAAATAGGTCAAATTATTTGACAATTAATTGACTTATTTGACCTATTATATATAGTCAAATTTCATGGCTTGCCATCATATCCAGGTGCATTACTTGGGGGCTGTGCAACCTGGGGCCTGAGGTTAAGTTTTATATGTTAATTCCTGGCCACCATTTTGATTCAGCCAATAAATCTGGTTTCAGACCATCACATGGTGTGGATAATATAGCTAAATGTGTAATTAACAAAGCTTTTTAATTTAAACATGTTACAAAATACAATTGGAGACTGAAAATCCAGTGATATCAAATCAACAGTGACTTTATGTAAGCATATGAAAAAGTATTACACTTTTATGATGCCAATGCCTTCACCTATCATTTGCATGCAGCTGCTGTCACTACTCACACCTAACCTTTTTCACATAACCACAGACCGTGATGGGAGTCATACATTTGAAGGTACTAAAGGCCCTGTCCCACTGCACTTACAGATGCAAAGAGGATGTAAAACGTTAAAAAAAGGTTGCCATCCATTGGAAAACGCTATGCATCCGTTGTGTACTCATTGCATATGTATTTCATGCGCTCTATCCATGGAGCATCCGTCCACTGCAATTTCACCCGCGCAAGAAGTTTTGAACTGCACAAAACTTTGTGAACAGATGAACTTTCCGCTGTGTACGATGTAAATCCGTGACATGCGAGCAACAAACATTCTATATCCGTATATCATCTGTTAAACGTCCGCTGTATCCTCTCTGCATCCTCTGGGCATCCTCGCAACTCACATCCGCTGCAGCTGAAAACGGAAAGAGGGAGGAAACAAAAGGTACACGGAACGTCTACACAGCATTAGTAGCACAGAAATAGAAAGGATGCGCAGTGAACGGTTTGCATCCAATATACATCCGCGTGGCATCCCCTTTCTTTCCTTTAGGTGTACGTGATGCATCCACTTCATCCGCTATGCGTCCGCTTTGCAATTCTCCCCCGGAACCCCTTCGGAGGTGTCATCCGCTTCCATCCGCTAGGCTTCCTATGAACATCCATTTAACATCCCTGCTACATACTACCTATGTCCGTTCTTTTCTGTTGTTTATGCAAATTTTCACCACTTTTTGGAGCAGATAACGGATGGAGCCACCCCCGAAATTTTGCTTGTCCACTGTGTCCTTTATGCATACGTTTTGCGTCCGTTGGCCAGTGGGACCGGGCCTTAAACTACAGAAGGTTAAAGACTGCTGACTGGGAAGCATCATAGTAGCTTCCAAACTGTACATATCCTATGGTTATCAGGAATGCTTTTATGCAGTAAGTTTTTCAAATGGATACAAGAAGCATGAAAAATATGACTTTTCCAGACTTATTTTTGTCCTTAGGAAGGTACCCCACAGGTTAATAATAGTAGTAATAAATCATACTCCTAAGAAATCTTTTTGTAATTTGTACTGAGAGTTGGGAGGAGTGTGTCTAAGTTTATAGATTACAAATGCTACAAAGTGTTATTTTTGTTGCAATTTATATCTATGCAAGATAAATCAATAAATGATTTTTCTTAAAAGTGGTAAAACTAGTCATCAATGAACAAAGAAATTTGTGTTGTCACAGAGGAGTAAAATGGAAGTAGAGTAGAAATTCTCATCAAAAAATAATGGCATTACATGTTTTGTCAAATAGATCACAGACCATATGCAGACATACACCCCCCTTCCTAAGTTGATACAAATCTCCTATGATGGAAGGAATCCCAAGAACAGCCAACCTGCTGAAAAAATTACATAATTAAGAAATTTATACTGCTGTTTAAACTACTGTAGTTTAATTTTAAGAAAACATTTGATGTCAAGGCTTAACTAAAAATCAGGATTGCAACTTTCCCAATCTGAGGTTTTCAAAATAGCAATAGCTTTGAAGTTATTTTTTAATTGCACACATTTCTTATGAACAGTTGTTATAAATAGCCCTTGGAATACTTCATACAATTCTGGTAATTGCACCTTTTTTGTAGTGCTAGGGAGGATGTAAATAGGATACCCCAAATAATTAAGCTATCTTCTATCTCAAAAAGACTACAAACTATTTTTCATTCAAAATTTGATAAATGTTTATAAAAGCTAGGTAGAAATTTTCCTAATACCAGAACTTGGCAACCATGCATCAGTAACTCAGGGGGATACAAGATAAAGCAATTCTTTATAAAGCACATAGAATCTGCTTCTATGAGATGTGATTGATGATACTGGTTTAATTGTTTTTTTTAAGCTAGTTGAACCTGTAGAGCTACTGATTACTGATTTCAGTGAAAGTATAATACCTTCAGAATGAAAAGCAGCATTTGCTAAATACCAGTTGTAAACACCTGATTTTGCTTATGCTTTTGCACAACACCTTAAGTCACTGTATACAAAAAGGCAGATTTGATTCAGCAGGATCTTTCCTATGGCACATATTTCTTTTGTCAATTTGATTTTCTACAAGATTCTGAAAGCATTTTGGTTAATCTCCAGTTCAGGAGAACAACCAGCCCTTCAAGACTTTTCAGAGAAGAAATTTCAGCCATATAAAACATATTTACAAATTACGTCTCACCTGATTTACATTTTATGTAACAACAGGATTAGTGAAGTAATACCCCATTTCCTTTAAAATGGAGAGAACAACAAACTTTTCTTTTTTATCAAATTGTTCTTTTTAATGTTGACACCAAGCCAGCCTCAGTAGTTTTTATGTGCGGCTCAAAAAGGAGAACACAGCACTGTAACTTTCTTAATGCTTGCCAGCATTGTACATTCATCTTTCTTAACAAAAGAATGAAATAAAGGAGACACCAGACTAAGGCCTCTGCTTCCCTTGGTATTGAAAGTCAAGGAGACATGTAATACAGGGTAAAAAACAATAGCACAGGTTGCTACCTTGCATTAATCATCCTCACACTGATTTGTTCTGACAGGGCTCCCTTAATGTTGCATATGCTGAGCATTTTGTTAAAAAAGCAAGACAGGTATAGCAACTTTCCTTAATCTGGCATCTTCCAAGATAGATTGGTCTGCAACTTCCACCCATCTCATATAGCATATCTGTTAACCATGCTTGCTGGAGAATTGTAATCCAACACATATACAGTGCATCAAATTTGGGAAGATGGTATAAGTAGTCCTACCTGCTCTTTAATGTTTATAACTTTAAAAAGGCTGATTATTCCAAAAAATGGCTAGAATGGAATAAATCCAATAGGGAAAATGCTATTCAAAGTTACAAACCAGTTAACTACAAACCACATTTTTTCATGCTTTCTCCTTTTTAAAAACATGATGTAGTTAAAATGTCAGTTCAGAATGAGTGCCTTGAAGAGACACAGTTACTAAAGTTATAAAATCACAAATATGACTTTAAATTTTAATGGTGGATTCAATAAACCTCAGTCCACCTCTATGAAGTCTCTGTAAGTGTCCCAGAAAAAATATGAGGTTGAAACAAGTTTCCAAGTTGGTCTCTAAAGCATTAAATTAAACAGGCAACTATTTCTGTAATGTGAAGGGAGCTGAATATGCAGAGGCCAACGATAGCAACTAATCATGGTAGGAAGGAAATGTGGCCTTCAAATTGGTTTGGAAGCCATGAAAATAAATGGACAAATAACCAGAAACAACCTTGCACTCTGGTTTTCTTGTCCCTAATGTGCCCACATAGCTGGGTGCAAACCTAGATATAGCATGCAGTCGGAAGCCTCTACAGTTTGTAGGAAAAAAAGATAAGTTTTAAACATAATATACAAAATATGAAAATCTCTTTGGCCTCCAAATCTCACTTTCAAAACTCTCCTTTTCTTTCAGAAGAATGAAGTGTGTGCAAACAAGCTTGCAAATACACACTGAACTTCTAGGATTTGATTGAAATATAAGGTTTGGGATGAGGCTTGTTTGGGAGGTTTCCTTTATGACAGTTGTCATCTATGGTCATGGTGAAATGAGAGAGAGAGAGAGAGAGAGAGAGAGAGAGAGAGAGAGAGAGAGAG
>BLBF01000022.1:45342850-45361257 GCA_015471245.1 Laticauda colubrina
AGAGAGAGAGAGAGAGAGAGAGAGAGAGAGAGAGAGAGAGAGAGAGACCTTGTATCTGTTTCAAACCATTGGAAATATGGGGAAGAACTGTTTCTTCTCTGCCAAATACCACATATTCTTAATCTTAAATGCTTGGGATTTCAGAAATTCCCAATGGCAAAAGAATAAGTTGGCTAGCCTAATGATGAACGTGGGAATGGGGAAAACACAGGTACTTCATTTTCTTATACCTGTATTCTCCTGAATGCACATGCTCACAAGCACACTCACACATAAAACCACCATAATAAAAACATAAAAATCATGACTAAGAGCTCCAGGTGTACAAAATGTTTTCGGAAAAGGGAGAAGGTGGCTGCTGGTCAGTCCCATCTGTTCATTGTCACCTTCATTAGTTTCAATGGAAAACCCACATTCCCTGAAACTTCCTCCCCAACCCCAGTCCCCTACCCCCACCCCAAAATCTTCCACAGTAGAAGATCAGCTGCAAAGGATTTTGGTTAAGCTGCTCCGGTTTTTTGAATTGAAGAAATGGAGAGGGAGATGTGAATTTCTCAATTACTGGAAAGATGTTCAGCAGCCACCAGCTGGAGTCACAATAGCTGCTTGAGATTTCACTTTATGACGCTGGCCACCACGCCTCCGGCCACCACCCCCAGCCTTTGCCTAGGGAAAGTGGGGGGGAGAGAAAAAAACCGAAGTTAGAATAAGACAAGAGATTTTGGATGACCAAATAAATTTTTTTTTTTAAAAAAAGCACAAATACAAGTCACAGTGTTGGGTATTGGATATGTGTAAGCCCCATAAAAAACCATCTTCCATCTAAGCTTTCCCAATCCTATTCTGAACAGAACATCGCGCTGATGCTTTTCTTATTGTCATGATGGTGGGGTATTCTCTGTTATTGTAACTGCTAAGTAGCACAAGCACTGCAGCAAAATAAAGTGGGCATGGAGCATTTCCACCATGAATTAAAATCCAGTAATATAAGAGTACTTGATTATCAGCAACCCTAACATGACTGGCATAGTTTAGGTGATATTTGCGTATTTCTCTTTCCACTGTAAGTTCCTTTGGAATTTGTAACAAAATGAAAAACAAACTATAAATAAAATCAAATAATAAATGGGAATGAGAGGGTGAGAAAACATTTTCATTAACAATTCTCTCTGAAGGTTCCTGAGTTTCATAAGAATTCAATTTAAAGATTATGACGAACTCCCTCCAAGCCTGTGCTCCTAAGGCATGTAAGCCATAGTAGAGGAAATACCTTATTTCCCTCTTGATTGTGGGATTCTTCATCCAATGCAGGCTGAAGGAAAGCATTAGGAAAAGAAAAGCAGAAGTAAGCTGAACACAGGACAGACAAATAACCAAGACAAACAGACAGCTAAGATTGCACAAAGGGAGTTCTGTTCCAATTCATGTGGAAAGCTCTAGACAGATAACACATGGCAGGAGACAAAACAAAGGCACAAACACACACAGGCCAAAGGAAGAAAGGAGACTGGTGTGCTAGATAAATACTGATTGCAGATACAGAGCACAGCTATCTGAATTAAGGAGCACTACTATGCTAAAACTCTCAAGCTTTTGTCAATTTAACATGCTACCTGTCCAAAGTTTACAATGGCATCTTAACAGTTAAAATGCAACAGAATACTATAAATTCTGCAGATGAAAACCTCACAAAACTGTAAAAACTCATCTTGCAGAAACAGAAATTTGAATTGGATACATTTTATGCCTTCAATGTAAGTCAAGGAAAGCCCCATAATTGAAGAGGGAGTTCATTCCACACTTTGGGGCAACTGTAAAAATAAGGCTCTCTCAGTAAATCCTTACTATACTAACCAACATCATAAAGATAAGGGAAACAGTTGGATCCACGAAGTGCAAAAGAACTGCAAGCTCATGTGAAAAAGATTTAACATCCCACGAACTATTAAACAGGACATTTAAAGCTGAGGCAGACAAACAGCTGTCTCACTCTGAACAGCTTAGGATGTTCATTATGGGATAGATGGAAATAAACTTCCATTTAAAAGGAAACAAAGATACAGCAGTTTCCTTAGCTACAAGATTATTACCCTGACATTTGTGCCTGTGTTGGGACTCATTTTTATGATGTAGTCATACCAATAGTGGACAGAAAAACAACTGAACACACAGTTTTAAAAATGAACATACAATACCCTGCTTGATATTTTCTTTTGACTTAGCAGGGAATGGGAATCAGGATGCAAAGGCTTGTTCAACAAGGCTTAGTTTAAAAAGCATTTTCTTAATATGAACTCAGCAAAATTAGTGGAGGAGAAATGGTGGTTCCCTTTAAGGTAAGTCTGAGAAAGGTACTTTATCTACCTGTGGTTGTTGAGCACCAGATGGTGCTGAGGCAACTGTTGCCAGTGAGGCTGCATCCTCTGCCACAGAGGAAGTCAGCACTGCTATGCCAGCCTGGGGTCCACTCTCTTCGCGCTTGGTCAAGGGTCCTTTTTTTGTAGACTGCATCTTGATTTGCTGGGGCTTTGAGTTCATGGGAGAATTATTGGTGGTCTGGAGTAACTGCCAGTCAAATACAGATAACCAGAATCAGGATCTTTGCTGAGTGTTGGGTTTTACTTTAAAGCACAGAATCAACCAAGCAAAGTTGATATAACTTTAGATACTTAGAAAAAGAAGCTAACTCTCTCATTTCCTACGACTCCTGAAGCAGGAAGAAACTAAAGTTAGTTTCTTTTTTAAAAAAATTCAAGAAGCTTAGGGAAGGCCAAACATGTAAAAGAGAGATGCTAACAGCAAAATAATATCTATGCCATTTCATTTATTCTACTTGAATGATATACAAAATTATATTCTGATTTGGCAACCAAAACCTTCTGAATTTGCCATGCTTAAAAAAGGATGATTTACACTGCATTTGTAAATATGAAGAATCCATTTGGAATAATACCTTCATTCCAAACAGAAGCAAGGCTTAAAGGACATCGAATTGTAACTGGATTTGCAAGCCTTGAGAAAAGATGGCTATTGCAGCAATTTTTAATTTCAGTGGAAAGAACACTGATGCAGGACACCTAAGATGATTTCATTTTGGATGGGGTAAAAATTCTAAAAGATACTTGACTTGTTATGGCTTCTCTAAAAAAAGAAGGACCAAAACTCCATCCTTTTCTCACTAGCTTCCCAGTGGATCCTTCCAGCAAAGCTAAATGCAAATTCAGATAGACAAACAACATTTTGCCAAACTAAAGTTCCTTACTGAACAACAATGCTCAAACTTCTTCTAGCTACCCAGGCTGAAAGCTCTGAAAAAATGGGAACAGAAACCATCTTAAGCATAGAACTTGCTGTAAAATTAATCCCATCCAACATACTGTAAGCTTTAAGAAAAATATAAGAGATACTGGAAAATAACAAAATTGTTCATCAATTATGTACCCCACCAGTAACTAGCAACAAGCAGTAACTGGAAACAAAGCAATACACTATTTAATCAATGAAGAAGAGAAATTATGCAACTGCAGATGCCAATCTCTGAAACTCCTCCCCATCCATTATTACCTTGGTGATAGTGCCGACAGCTTTGGTACGCCCCTCACGAAATACTAGCCGCTGGTCTATGTGCAAGTACTCTGGAGTTTTGATGAAGCGGAAGTGGACTGTGGCTTTGTCCCCAGTGCGTAAGCAGTCTTTGTCCATGCTAAGAATAGTGGCTGTCTGGCGAATGCTACCACAATGTACTAGAAACAATAAAAATCTCACTGGCACTCAGAATATCACCAGGGAAACAAATATTGGCAATATACATGGATATTATTCATTCACCACACAAAATAAGTTCAATTTCCTTTGTTATGTATATGGATCTCTGACTAATAGGAAGAACATCAAAATTTTACTCTTGTTACTTTCCTTTGTGAGCCCAGATCTTCATTGCTCAATGGCATTCTTAAGCAGTGAGGGATTCCTCTAATGACAAATCTGAAGGCTTCCCATATGCCATGCTTTCCTCAAACCTCTATCCTGTAAGATACAGGTTAAAAAAAATCACATGCAGTCCCTCGCTCTCTTCCCCCCAACCCCGGGTCACCCATCAAACCTAGCACTAAAATGGAATTTCTACAGTGGCGCAAGTCATTGTGAAACTTTTGGAAAGTGGTAGAAGAACATCAAAATTGTTGGGTGATCTGTGTCTTGAGTGCACCCTAGACATGGATCACCCAACAATCTTGATGTTCTTCTGCCACGTTCCAAAAGTTTCACAATGAATAGTACTCTTTTTGCTCATTATTGGTGCTGTCCCCTTAAGTTAGAGATGCAAAATATTAAGAGCTGCACCTGGCCTCTTAATGTCCTGTTTGACGAGGGAAGGATTAAGTTAATAGCAACCCTCCTAATCTATTTAGTAATTTTACAATTTAGAGGGGAGATGGGACTGCAACAAGAGCTTCAGGAGCAGAAGATAGTCTTGGCCCTATGTTGTACACTCCTATTCTTATGGAGAATAAACCACTACCATTTAATATTTCACTACTATTATAATTAATATTTCAAGATAAATTACAACAGGTGTATATAAGACATAGAAACTTCACATACCCATTGCCTGATAACGTGGACTGATAGTGGTGGGATGGTGGAGTACCAGAATCTCTGCTTCAAATTCCCAAGAGGCTTGAGGATTCAACCGAGGTGATACCATCACCATGCCTTTCCTAATAGAGGAGCGTTTGATCTGGTAAGAGAGTTATCAAAATCAAAAGTAGGTTCATTGGAAAATAAACACACTTCTGTGGTATTTACAGAAGAGTACAACATCTTTAACTACAACGTCTTCTGGGAGGTTGGATGTCCATCTATCCAACTAACCAAGTAGGACACCATTCCAAGAATAATAACTTAAAGTAGTGGCTTGGTCAAAACTTACTAGTATGTTTTGGCAAGATTTTCAGAAGTGATTTGCCATTACTTTCTTCCTAGGACTGAGAAAGAGTGGCAGGGCCAAGGTTACCCAGCTGGTTTTATGCCCAAGGCAGGACTAGAACTCATGGATTCTCATTTTCTAGCCTTGGGCCTTAAAGCACTATACCAAATTAGATCTCAACATTTATTTATCTGGAACTAAATCCAATCGAACTCAATTCATTTCCTAAAAAAATTAGATAGGATTAATGAGTGGAAAGGAGATTATGGAAGAAAATTAAAGGGGCTGCCCGTTCCTCACACATATGCATCTCTGTCATATATCTCATTAACTTATTCCCAGTGGAGGCAATTTTGGTTTGTAATTACAGACAAAACTCGCTATACTTTAGCCATCCTGAATATACAGACCAAATGTGTACACTTCTGGATACACATGTTTACCACTTCACCGTCAGACACTGAAAATAAATGCCTTCCCAGAAAGTACAGCCAAAGCAAGTTGGCACTCACCTTTTTCAGAGCAAAGGAAGCAGTCTGACCACCCCGCACTTCTTTGACTGGCATGCGCTTGCGATGGATGGATTTCACTGCAATAGGCAAGAAGTTACCAAGTGGATCTGGGCCTAGAAGCAAAGTGTCATTTAACTTGATTAGGCCTCTCAGGGTTGTCCCAGACACCACTGTTCCAACACCCTATTTCAGGAAGAAAGTAAAAAGGAAACAAGTGAATCAAGTGAGGACTCAAATAGCAAATTACTTTTCTCATTTCTGAAAAAGTTGAAAGAAACATTTTTCTCGAATACTTCTGCTTACTGGCACAGAATAAGTATCATCTATCTGGAATTCCGCAGGTTCTTCCTCCCGGTAACTTGTCCTTGGAGATAAGAGATTGAGAAACATCTTCAGCAACTCCAAATTCTCACCAGTGACATTGGAAATCTGGAAGATTGGGCACATCCTAATGAGAAAAAAAGATGATTACAAAACGAATTACTCAGGGCTCTTTACTATCTTATTCTTCATGTTTGGCTATTAAAAAATGATAAGATTGTGAGGGTCTACTTATATTTGCTTTAAAAAAATATCAAATTCACAAGGCTTTCCTAGAAGCCTTTTGTCTCTGTTGTAAGCTATCAAATTGGGATTCAACTTGTTTTCATTAATTACCTTTCAGAGCTGAAATTGGAGGCTGTAACAATAACATCATCTTTGCTCTGGACCAACACAGGGATCTTCCTGCATCCAGGGGACTTCAATAGTCGTTGCAGGAGCTTCAGAGTTTCTTGATGAACAAAATGAAAACAATTAGGCTTGTTTGTGGCCCTTAATTTTGATAGGGTTAGTTGAGAGCAAGAGAGAGAGATAGAACAGGATCATCTTCCTTCTGTCAAAGCAAGCTACGGGATGATGGTCCCCTTACAATTTTGCCAGCTGGACCATTTGTATTCTTCTTGTTCTCCAAGCTGACAAGATTGCAAATAGCACGATGGCTCATATTCAGAACTAACCAGGTACTACATCAAAACTGTTCCGGAGTTATACAGCAGATAAGTACGCTTCCAGTTTATCTGAAATACAATATTTACAGCCTGGAGCACCAGGATTTCAAAATTTACTTAAAAGGAGAGAAACAAGTCTTAAATAGAGCTAGAATTAGATAGAGCTAACAAGACACAGATGTTCAGTGGGAGAGGGTTAATCAAATTAAAATTTAAAGACTATAACAAGAACTTTGGAGGCCCAGAAACAGCTCCTTGTTTCTGCTTGCTTACAACTTTTATTCTCTATTACATGTACCTTTTTTATTTAGAAAAATCAGTCCTAAAATAAAGCAATTCTTACAGATAGAATTTAATCTGCTCTGACCACTTTACTTTGCTTTACTTTGCTTTACTTTAACCACAAGTTAATTTCACAAAACACAATAATTTAAGAAAAATGTTACAAGATTTAATCTTATCGTGTGGTCTAGGATCTTGTTTTGCTCTCAATATCTATTTTTAATAATGTTTTTATTAAATTTAAAAAATACAAATGTAAACTAAAAGAAAACATAAAAAGTAAAAAATAAGAAAGGTACAAAAAAGGGTGGGAAAAAATATATATATAATGGAAAAAATGAAATGACTGCCCCCTTCATTAAGTATAAACATTTTAAATAGCTGATCATTTCAAAATATCTCATCTTCCCATATCTTATTCTCATCTTTGAACAAATTATGAAGACTGGTCATTCAACCTTCATCAGCAAAAGTCCATTTAAGAGTTATCCAAAATAACAACATACATATTTCAACTATAATTAAATAAATGTATTCCTTTACTTTCAATACAATGATTGTTTTCTCTAATACAAAAATAATATTCCCATATCTCATCTTATATATAAACAAACTTTTCCCTCCTCTTTTGAACAGTCAAGAAAAATTCTTTAAGAGCTACTAGAAACAGCAACAAATTTAAAATCATCTTTAATTCCTTCGATTAAAATTCATTTATCTTTTCTTTGTCTCCTCTCAGAAACTGCTTTGCAAGTTTAACATGTAATAGAAATATTAACTTCTGTATTTTAATCTTGATCATGTAAGCCAATTTGTGTAATCCTTTAACATCATAATTTATCACTTTCTCTGAAAATAGACACACAACCTTCTTCTGATATATTATCTATAAACAAGTATATAAAGTATCCTCGTTCTGTTCTAGTTTAAAAAAATACCAAGCTACTAAAAACATGTATTTTTAATCTTAGTCTAATAAGTCAATTTTATATTTTTTCTTTTTAATTTTAAAAATCTTGAAATTTATTCTCTTTAAATAGTAGCTGATTTCTTTTCACTTTTCCTTTTTTTCCCTCAGGAATTCCTTCATAAGTGTAATATATCTCTTGGTAAGTCCAAAATAAGAAAGTTGTTCAAGTCACTGTTCTGTCATTTGTGTCTCCTTTATTTATTAACATATCAAAGGTTTCATTGTAAGTCCTGTATAATATCTTTTTCCATATCATTCTTGTATCTTATTATTTTTAATCCATATCCAAAATAATGTGGTTCTCACATTCTTCTATCCATCTATTCTTTTAAACCTATTTTTATGGCAGCAAGATTCAAAAATTCGGAAATTTCTGAATGCACTGCCGCCAAATATTCTTTAATTCTGCCAAAGTTAAAATACTTTTTTCTGTTCTGTATTAGTGGGCCTCTTCTTCTTTAATTATCTTTTACTATTTCTGGTTGCCTGTATCCTCAACGTTTTCCCACAGGACGATTTCTTACACTTATTCAAAATTCACATATATATATTAATAGCATTTTAAATAATCCAATTAGCTTCAAAATCTTATTTCCCATCCATCTAGCCCAGGGCTGTCAAATTCCCAGCCTGTGGGCCAGATGCGTCACGTGCTGGCCATGCCTACACCCAGTTTAGCTAAGGGGGGAAAAGTCCTGAAACGTCACATGATGCCGCCATGATGACATGAGTTTGACACCCCTGATCTAGCCCCTCGGTCTGTTTAAAACTTTCCAAAATCAACATAATTACCACCCTTTGCTATTTATTTCAGAATTTAAAAAAAATAAGTTCTTAAATTTATATGAAATTTTTTTCACTATGGGTTGAAGGAGAATCATCCAGTGTGATGAAAGATATTCTGCAGGTTCTTAATATCCAAAAGGTGGTTAACAAGCCATTTCCTAAAATGATTTCAGAGAGGAAGTAGGTGAAACTAGTGTCCATTTGAAAGTTCCAAACTGGGCAAAGCTGGTTTTTACTACGCTCCCAGAACTCTTAACACCCACTGGAAACCACTATTTATGGTCTCCTTGCAGGCAGCATCTCAGTGAGACACTTGTGGGTGATCCCATATCCTTCCATTTATCCAGAATTTCAAGGCTTTTCATTCTACAAAAAGCAAATCTGCCTTCAGTCCACCACTGCTAGTCCCTGCAGTCTGGTTTTAGGTCTCAATATTAAAATGGTAAAATAAACAAAGGCACCAAGAACTCAGAATATCCATTTTATCATCATAACAATATAGAAATGCAATTTTTGCCCAGGAGCAGGCAGCCTCATTCATCTGCCAACATAACTGTGAAGGTGTCAGAACGGATCCTATTCCGGTCAGCCTGTTCTCTTAGAAATGCCCTGTGACAAAATGCTTTTGGCATTCATTGTTCTTTTATATGAAGACAATAGCTTGTCTTTGACAGAAAAAAATAATGTCCCCATGAATACTTACCACAGTAAGGAATGAATGAAGATACTTTTGTAAAGGACAGGTGTCAAAAACAGTCTACAATCTATAGATTTTGTAAAAAGTCAATTTTTAAGACCACTGATGATAGACCAGCTGGCCAATCAACTCTGGGCTCACAGCCATTGTTCATTTTACAATGGTTTGCTGAATAAATCCCAATTGTAGTTATTACACCAAGCATCCAGTAGGTTTTTTTATGTACTAGATAAACAAAGCCCTTATTTTCTGTTACAGAGCTGGCTATATAGGAGCCTTGGTCATACCTTACATAAAAGGCCTGGAAAAACTAACATCTGCAGTGTCAGAAAACAGTATTTGCCTACACAAAACTACACATTTAAAAAAAAGATCAAGAGAAAATCACTGTTTGAAACAACTAATATGCCCTTAATATTTCCTTTTGCTTTGCTTTTAAAGACAAAACATATGTCATTCTATTTATAATCCCCTGAAACAGAGTTGTACAGAGCAGAAATAAAAAACACACTTGCATATTTTAAGTCACATTGATTTTCATGGCCTGCTGTAGCATAAGATACACCCATATCCCATTCCAAAACACAGTAATTGGTCTTGCCACTAACTATAACATTGTTCCTACCACAAAGTATATTAGAAACATCCTTGCTGAGGGTCCTAATTTATGATGGCCGTTGGTAACCATATTCCTTTTAGATAGAATGAAGAAATAATGCTTTCATTTGCTCACAAGACTCACAACTATTTGCTACAATATATAAACAGAACTCTTTAATTCCAAAATAATATGTCCTTCATAACAAATGTTGGAGGACACTAATGCTGAAGGATTATTTACTTCATATCATTTTTCTGAGTTTGTGGAAAACACTTCAAAGGGGTAAAAGCTGGACTATAAACATCTTCAATTATGTTTATGTCCTGATGCTCCTTTATGTTTTCTTACATAAAATCAGCCTCTTTAAATAAGTGTCCTGCAAATAACAGGAGCAGGAGCCCAACATATCTGAATAAATTAAGAGGCTGAATTACCTGTAAACCCAAGTCAACTTGCTAACTGCAAATGTCTGCTGCAGGTGCGATAGTTATGGTTAAATACTTACATACTTATAACTTATAGATACATTATAAGCCAATATAATCATCTGCCAGATTCTTACTTTTTTCTGTGTTTGCAAAATGCTATATAGAAGTCACAACTTATATGCTACAAACAGCTCCAGAAGTAAAGCTGTTTATAAACTAGTTATTAAACAAAATATTTTCCCTATTCAAACCTAACCTCCATAATTTAAGTTTTAAATATCTAGAAAGAAACAAACCAATAACTATCACAATATCAGGAAAAATTTTAAAGATCTCCATGGAAAGGAATGCCCATAACTCTTTATCTTACATTATCAAATGGATGAAGAAAACATGTACACTTTTTTTCTTAAACATTTATCTGTGAGACAGAAGGAAAAACATTGATACATTGATTTCGAGCCATTTCATTGCACCAGTATGACTGTTTTGTGAATTGCAGATCGCATAGGATGAATACAAATTTGAATGAATACAAAGATGAATACAAATTTTACTAACCACAGAAAATTTCTATTTCATTTATTTATTTAATTTATATGTCACCCATCTTGCTATCAAGAGACTTTGGATGGCTGGGTTATTTTAATTAATCTTAGTAAAGAGAAGGGGAGCTTAAAAACAATACAAATATAAAGGGTTACAGAGCTGACCTTGGAAATAGGGAAGCAATGAACAAGCTGTTGAAGAGACCTGAAGATTACAGAGTCCTAAAATAGGGGGGAAATACAGGTGGTTCTTGGCCACAACTGAGCCCCAAATTTTTGTTGCTATGTGAGACAATTGTTATGTGAATTTTCCCATATTACAACCTTTCTTGCCACAGATGTTAAGTGAATCACTGCACTTGTTAAGTTAGTAACATGGTTGTTAAGTATGTATCTGGATTGCCCGTTGATTTTATTAGGTGGTGGTCATATAACCCTGGGACACTGGAACTGTCAAAAATATGAGTCAATTGCCAAACATCTGAACTTTGATCACGTAACCACAGGGATGCTGCAAATGACACAAGGGTGAAAAACCATCATAAGTCACATTTTTCAATGCCGTTGTAACTTTGAACAGACACTAAATGGAACTGTTGTAATTTGAGAACTACCTGTATGGCAAAGAAATTCAAAATAACCCCACTTTAATTTTGTTTAGATAAGCTAAGACAGAAAGATGGACAGAATAACAAGATTCTGTAATTCAACCTTATGAAAAAAAAAAAAAGCAGTCCTGGAATCCATATTGTGCCTGTTTTTTTCATCTGAACTACCTCAAAGGGCTACTGTCAAATTAATTGGCAGTGACTGGAAATTAATAATTTAATATGATGCCACTACTTTCTTTGAAAGCATAAATCACAAGAAGAGATAGAAAAAGGTCAGAAAAACAAAAACAGAAAAGAAAGCCAGGATGGTATAGTGATTAAGGTGTTAAACAGAATAGGGAGACTTGGTGTACTGTTAATGCTGCTATGGTTTCTTGCACAGTGAGCCTGGATTTTGCTTTTTTATCCACCTATTGAATCTTCCCAAGGACCTGGGATAGGAAGATGTTATTGTCTGATGATGCTAAAGGTATTGTCACAGAATAGAATCCCATGATGGCGAACCTATGGCACATGTGCTGAAAGTGGCATGAGAGGTCGCCCAGAAGAGCCCCACTGAGCATAAACACATGCACTCCTTGCCAGCTGATTGTTGGGTATCTGGTGCGTGCATGCGTGGGGTTGAGGGTGCGGAGGGGTCTTGCGCGCATGCTCAAAGATGCGCAGCATGGTGATCACATGCATGCGCAGACACGTGGCATGCATGGGGGTTGTGTGCACATGCTCAGAGGGCATGGGTTCGCATTGCCTTCTGGGTGCTGCCACATGAGCCCAAAAAGATTAGCCACCACTGATATAAGCTATTCCAAGTAAGGGTACCTTTTGCTATTGACTGATGATTTTGTCAATGCCAATGATGCTCAAGTGGTGCTCCAGTTCTTTTGGGATTGCACCCAAGGAGCCTATTACTATTATTATTTACATTTGTATATGACTCTGAGCAGTTCCAGCTTTGCCCTCAGTCAGAAAAGCTCTTTGAACTTTTCTCAAGGCTGATGTGGGAAATTAGGAATATTTTTGTACTATATATGTATGTAGTGAGAGTCAGTCTTATGCGATTAAGAAACCAGGCTAGAAATTAGAAGGCAGCAAATCCTAGTCCCTCCTTAGCACAACTGAGATGAACACAGCAAAGAGAAACTGTTGTAGCAATAACCATTTACCTTGAAGTATATTAGCTGGACACATATCAATCTTGGTCACCACCACAAAGACTGGAACATTAAGTGCCAATGCCAGACCTAGGTGCTCCTTGGTCATCCCAACAATTCCAGCATTGCTGCCAACCTGTATTGAGATAAAGTTTAAGGAAGAACAACTGTGACTATGAGAGCATTAAGCAATGGTTTATGGGTATGCCAAAAAAGATGGGCATAGACATGCACTTCAATCAATCATGTGAGAAAAAATTAGGAGTTGTAGCACAGTAAAAGCAGCAACTTTCATACATATTGTAAACTGCCCAGAGTTGTTCTTGATAGTGAGATGAGTGGCATATAAATTAAGCAAATAAAACACATTCTGTACAATTCAAAAACAAAATTATGCTGAGAAATATCGTGTAAAATCAAGACAAGCCACAAAACAGTTTCATGAGCAGAAGATAGACGAATGAAGTTCCCAACATTCAGTTTGGTAAAAAAATTTAGGATGTAAATTCTACCATATTATTATTATTGTTACTGTATTTATTATTGATGTTATTGCTGTTATTTATCATATAAATTATATTCAACTGTGAGTTAAGAACAATGTTAGAAAAGGGCTGCTTTACCACAAGCACCTTTCCCTACAATTAGCACTGCTTACCATTAGCATGCAAAAATCAGGGAGATGTCCAGTCATGCCAAAGACTGTCGTCTTCAAGTACTTCTCATGCCCAGCTAGGTCAATGAAGGTTATGACTTTTGTTGATTTCTCACAAATCTTGGTCCACTCCAAACTCCCACCATGGCTGTCAGGCTTGTTCACGACATTGCCTTCGCTGTCAAAGCCCAAGATGTCATTGCCCACACTGCTGGTACGGCCTGATTCAATCTCATGCTTGTGGCGAAAAAGTTTTTGCCGAGCAAAACCACGTCCATTGTCCAGTTCACCATGGGTAAGAACCCCCAGCAAAGTGCTCTTCCCAGCATCCACATTGCCAACTACCGCTACCCTATAGGAAGACAAAAGAAAGTGATAAACTTCTTGGACTTCAATGCAACAATTGGAATCAATTTCCTCCTGTCAATATAGAATGAAAATCAGCAGCATATTCAAAATGTTGCAAAATATATTTTAAGAGCTACTTCATAAGGTTCCAATCAAAAGTTTCCACATCATATAAAACATAACTAAGACTAAAGGAGAAAAAAGTCACCAATGCCGTTGTTAGAACATTGAAATCTCACAAGGATGTGCACAATGACATAATCAGTACCAAAACTATTTCCCAGACACCAGTGTCTTCATTCAAACCTAAATCCAACACAATGAGAAGGCCCTAGGATTACAATTTGTCTTATAACTCTTCAGAGCTAGCACAACTGCTAAAAGCCACCATGTTTTATGCTGTAAGTAATATATTGTCTGCACTCTGCAGCATAACATAATACTGAAATTTATCATTCCATAGCAGTTACTTTTTACATTTACATCTTGCTTTTTCTCACCAATGTATTCCTCTAATTTTACCCCATATCAACAACTATGAGGTAGATTGAGATGAGCTGGAGTGATACAACCAAACAAGTCACCACGTGACTTTCATGAATCCCTGACCCAATTTCTATATCTTGATGTCTAACTCTGCTACTGCTCAAAGTGAATATGGGGAGAGATGGTGGAAGAAGAAATTTGAATCAAAGCTTGATTCAAAAACATATACATTTGAAAAACGATAGCCAACAAACTTCAACAACTTGAATATGTCCATCAGACCTGGACCAAGTTCAAAGCAAGAAACTGAGAATTCAGAAAAGCATATTCCCTTTTGGAAATTAGATATTCCTGCATGACCCTTCCCAATCTGAGTCCTCCTACTAGTGATGTTGGATTATAATTCCCATTATCGATTAGGCTGACTGGAAGTTACACAGGTAGTCGACCTATGACCACAACTGAGCCCAAAATTTCTGTTGCTAAGCAGAACAGTTAATAAGTGAATGTTGCTCAATATTACAATCTTGTTGTCAGTTGTTAAGTGAACCACTGCAGTCGTTAAGTTAATAATATGGTTGTTAAATGAATTTGGCTTCCCCATTGACTTTATTTGTCAGAAGATCACAAAAGGTGATCACATGGACCTGGGACATGGCAATATGAGCCACTGTCAAGCTATCAAATTTTGATCATGTGACCATGCAGATGCTCCAAGAGTTGTGAGATAAATGATCATAAGTCACTTTTTTCAGTGCCATTGTAACTTCAAACAGTTACTAAATGAAAGTTGAGAACAACTTATAATAGAACACCTCCGAAAGGCTATAGGATCAAGAGGACTGCTGTCACAATATAGGAAACATTACAAGGGATTGTTATTATTTGGACATTTTCCTTTCAGAGATACTGAATCACTAACATCATGGCCAAATCCTTAACCAAGCTGGACTGTTTTCTTTCTTGACTACCCATTACACAATGTGAAAATATACGTACATATTCACAGAGCCCCTACTGTGTACAGCTGGCACATGGCATGTTTCTGTACCCACCTATAAATTTTCTACACTAACATAGTCACAATGGCAACCTGAGTGAAAATATCCCTTACAGATGCCCTGCAGATCTTAAGAGCATCTCAAAAATGCTGTCCTGACCCTTCAATTAGCTGTAAATTTTTAAAAGTTTTTAAAAATGGATCCAGTGGAGCGTTATACTCATCAAGGAAACTCTCATTGAATGATTTGCACAGAGCTAGCATAGTCAACCTTTGCTTACCTTCAAAACTAAATGGGTCAGACTTATTTAATACTTGGTTGGGAGATTATCACAGGAGTCCAGAACTGTGGTGGGAAGACAATAGCAGCCCAAAAAGAAAGCAGTGGTGAACTACTTCTATACTGTGACTAAGAAAACAACTTGTACACATTCATGAAGTCTAGGAATCAATCTGAATGTACAACTTTACCTTTTAACATGTACATTAATCTTAAGTGTTTTAAAGATACCCCCACTACACATACATTTTGGAGATGAAGGGTGAAGGAGATTGTATAAACAGCATTTGCCAATGAATGGCAAATTAGAACTGACTTAGAGGAAATTCTTAACTACATTCCAAGTTCCTACTATATTTCCATACAGTTAATAAGAATGGCATAAGTTTTTCATCTTGATACTCACCAATTACCATTAAACAAAACTGGAAAAAATATTTCCAGTTCTTAAGCGTCAGGATCAAATTTCAAGAGCTGCTATGTGCCAACTGAGTAAAGATAAGAAAAAGGTGAACAACTTAAAACACCAGTATCAACTTTTTATCTGAAAATCCAGATTCATGGAATGTTTCCAAATGGGTTTAAATTCTCATCATGAGCATGTTTCCATGACCTGTTTCATACATAATACTGGTTTGTTGAGTGGCAGAGCTCACCAGAACACTATAGCCAAACCAAGTAAACTATGTTTTAGTTTAATATGCTGTGTCTGACCACAGTAAAAAATAACTGAGCATAAATATATAAGACAGTTTAAGCCAACCCTTAAAAAGCTAGTTGAAAAATCTATAAAGAAAGTAAATGTTTGCCTTTTGTTGGATATGAAAAATAGAATTTGCAATGTTCTAACCATAATAACTAGGAAACTGCCAATCAGACACTTCTTCATACGAATATATACTCCTAGTTCCAACCATAAATTTATATGCATAGCATGAAGGAGAAAAAAACTAATTAGACCAAATTGCTTCCATAGTCAAACCAGAGTTACCAGATTTTGCCACTGCTAGTGCAAGCTGTAGCAGCAGGTATTATGCTGACTAAGCAAGCCTCCATATCTTTTCTTACCTGACCTCTAGGAAATCGTTGTCACCCACACATTTCCGCACCAAATAATCACGCACTTTGCCTCCTGCTTCTTGGTGTTCTCGCAAGAGAATTACATCAGCATCTATTTGTTCTGCCATGCTCTTCACTGTGGCATAGGAGGCTTCCATGTCTCCATCACTAAGCCCATAGTCAGTCCCATCTGATGAAGCATTAGGAAGGAAGGAGGAAATTACATGAACTTATTATAACAGATTTAAAGGTACTTTGTCCCTCCTGGTCTCTTAACAGATTAGCCAAGGGGTTCTATTATTTAAAAAAGTGTGTACACTTAAAGGGCATTGATTAAAATAGGCAAGATAATGGTAGAAAAATAAAAACACTAATTTTATTTCAAATACTTATAGAGCCACTTGATAATGAGATGCACGGCATATAAATTTAATGAATGCATGAATAAAAGCTTATAAAAACAACCTGTAGGACATGGAGGTATGTGACCTGGGAGGGGGTAAGTGCACATTTCACTGATGTAACCTGCCACCCTTTCTTTTCTCTTTTCTACCAGCAGAAAACTAACTCACCCAAACACCCCCAACTGCATTTCTATGTGGCCCTTGATTATCTGATGTATCAGAGGGAAAAGGAGTTTAGAGGCTACATGCAATCCTAAAATTACATATTACACCCTCTAATTGGGGAAGAAATATCTTCTGTATTACAGGTAGTCCTTGACTTACAACCATCCATTTAGTGATAGTTTGAAGTTATGTCACTGAAAAAAAATGACGATAGGTTTTCACACTAATGACTATTGTAGCATCTCCATAGTTATGTGATTAAAATTCATATGCTCAGCAACTGACTCATATTTATGATGGTTACAGTGTACTGGGGGTCATGAGATCGTCTTTTGTGACCTCATGACAAGCAAAGTCAACGAGGAAGCCTTATTAACTTAACCATGTTATTAACTTAACTGCAGTGATTCATTTAACAACTGTGGCAAGAAAGTCATAAAATGGGGTAAAACTCACTTAGCAAATGTTTCACTTAGCAACATAAATTTTGGGCTCAATTGTAGTCATAAATTGAGGAGTCCTCGCATTGTTTTCATTTTTTATAGCTAATTTGAACATCCTTTATCAAAATCACATCAATCATCAATGTTCATATTTTCTCCCTGAACAAAACTGAAATCCTTTATGAAGAATGTATGTAGTGTATGTATAGAAATAACTATACATACACCGTATAGTTGAATAAAGGATAGTATTTCAGTTTTGTTAAGGGAGAAAATATGAACATTGATGATTGATGTGATTAATTAGTTGGCACTGACAACTGAAAACAGTGCTTATTATGGGGTGATTTAACATTAGCTTGAAGTGAAGATGAGGAAAATCATCTTGTTCTATTAGAGAATAAAGTAGGTATTATATATTAGCCTTTTTCCCAAAAACAGTCAACTGAACTACTTCTGCAAAGCCACTATTTTTTAAAAGCTCAGCATTTGGCATTGAAAGAAACCAGAGAGTAGTTACCTGAACCTTGACCAATAACATAGATGGTCTCTCCACATCCTTCATCCATCCTCTCCCACATCTGTCGGAGTAAACTATCATACTGTTCGGATGTTGGACTCACCATTACTAGCTAAATAGAGAGAGTGGGCATTTACTTCTTATAAACTATGTGAAAAACGAGTTATTTCTGTTAAGATAGATAATCAATGACAAGTCAATGAACAAACACATCGAACAATACAGCTAAAACAAAATTCAAGCAATATATCACAAGTTTCTGTTAAACTGTTCCTAAGTCCCTTCGATGAATGCCCCTTAAAATAAATATTTGTTTGAATTGCATTGTTTTCAGAAGGAAATAAATGATAAAGAAAAAGTCATAGAACAAAAATATCCAGCTGTACTACTTAATGAGGAAATATTAAAATGATTTTTAATATCTGAAATTAATTTATTTCAGATATTTATTTGAATACTTTATTTTCAAAGACTGTATTTACACTATGAGGAATAAAGTTTAAATCTGCTGCTTCTGACATGATATAAAATATCCAGAATTTTAT
>BLBF01000022.1:45361267-45419676 GCA_015471245.1 Laticauda colubrina
TTTAAATCTGCTGCTTCTGACATGATATAAAATATCCAGAATTTTATCATGTTTAACAGGATACATAACTATTCCAGTACTTTAAGAACAGCTTCTATTTACCTAATTCTGCAAAGTTCAGTACAGCATAGCAACAGAAGCCTGATCCGTCAGTATCTCATCAGATTACACAAATCGTGAAAATTGCTCAGATCCCTTTCCAGTCCATCACATAACCATGCCCAGCAGGTTAACAAACACTGAGGTGCTACCACCAGTTCTTTGGTCAGAAAAATGCAATATTAAAATAGATGGTATCCAAATGTCTATACACCTAACTTTATACCCCAACTTTAAAACAACAATCAGTGGACATAAAAAGAAAAAAATAATAATCAAGGCTACAATTCTAAAAATGTTTGCAGAATAGTTAAAAGTTCCACTTTTTCCTTATTTATGGGAAAACTCATTCAGGAGTACAGGATACACGTATTAACTTTCTGAATCCAGACACGTGCCAATGGTGAATGCCACGTACTCCGACTCAGATCCCGCGAAGCACCCTGGATTTACACTCTCACGCGTATTTTCTTTCAGAAAATACGCGTCTCGCAATCGTTATCCGCGACAAAGGCAGAAGAAACCAACCTTTTACCATCTCCTAGCGAATTCACTTACGGTAACATGCGTGAAACGACCCCGAGCGAAGTTCCCCAAAGACGATCAGAACAAGGACAGACCTGGTTTGGGTAGCAAGAAAGGGAACCGCGCTCCAATGAAGGACCGAGGCGGCGAAAGGAGCGCGACCCGGAGGAGTCACAGCCGACCTCCGGCCGTCTCAGCTCTCGTCCCCAGCCCCGCCAGGCCTACCTTGCTGGTAAGATCGAGCTCCGGCTCTCCATTGAGCAACTCTCCGTCCTCGCTGCAGTCGGCTTCTGGGACGCCGCCGTAGGGCCTGGAGAAAGCCGCCGCTGTCCCACCATGCGCCACGGGCTCTGGGGCGAACATCGAGGCCGGCACTGGCGAGCCCCCCACCGGAGAGCGACTCCTCTCCGTCGCCATCTTGGCAGTGCCAGCCTCCTTCCCCGGCCTCATTAGTATAAACCCCGCCCACTCGCGCGAAAATTGCTTTCAAGGAGCCAGCAGGGCTTCGCTTTAGAACCACCAAACAGGTGGTTCAGCCCATGAGCCCTTGGCCCACCAATCAGGGAGCGGAGCCGTTTAAAATACCTTCATTACTGTATTGCTATGACGACCGCGTTCGACTCGATGAATATGGATGAGCCACGCCTCTTTCGAATATTTTCTTTCCGCTTCTTTCCAGGCTGGTAGGAGAAAGTAGGCGGGCGGCTGGTTTCGTTTATGAATGTCGCCGAGAAACTCCAGAAAGGCTCCTGCTCAGCCTGTCCCCCTTCGGCGGCTCGGACAAACAGGGAGGCTGCTTCCTAATCCTGTTTTAAAGGATTTAATTTCAAGAAACGCTGGGAGAGACCGAAGCTTCACCAACCATTGGCCGCAGTTTATCGACCGAGCCAGTTAAGAGGAGAAAAGCCGACGACAAGAAAGCGACCTATCTCAGCGAAAGCCACGGGGCTTGGAAACCCTTCTAATCCTGTGTTTCAATGGGATTTCTCCTCCTCTGGTTACCAGTTGTTTGATCCGGGATGGTGCCTGTCCAAAACTGGAGATTTGACCAGAGATATTCTTATCCTACCAGCAGCAGCAGAGGTTTCTCGTGACTTTTTAACCCTGGCAGGGAAAGAAATCTCTATTGCACAGTACAAATCTTCGTTGATTTGGTCGAGATGCCGTTGGGACCAATCTGAATCTGAAAGTGACATGTTTATTCATAGAAGTAAGTAATCCTATAATCTCAAGATCTCTTGTTAGCAAAAGCCCATGGCAAATGTTCTCGTGCAAATGCAGCCCAAGAAACGATGTTCCATAGGGAAACTTTGTTGTTTGTGATCAGCTCCAATCTGATAATGTTTCTGTCAGGAAAAGAAGGGGTCGATGACTCCCCCCCCCCCCCACACACACACACAATATACAAGAACAGATGTTTCTTAGTCATGGGAAGACTGCTGCAACGGATTTTTCACCGCACCAGTTCTCAGAAAACAAAAACAGGAAACATCTAATTCAGTAGTTACATCAAAACTCGTTTCGTTGTTTAGGTTTGCCATTTTTTTTTTTCCTGCCAGGATAATTGAATTTTTAAACAGCGATTGAAAAGGGAAGGTTGTGGGATCTTCATCTCTGGAAATTTTTAAGAGGATGCTTGTTGAGGTAGTTAGGGATATAAAAAAATCGTGTAATCCTTTTTCATGTTCCTTTTATTACTAAAGCAAAATATGTAGAAAATGTAAGACATATCAATATTTGCACTCAACTACAGTCAGCATTTTTGTTTCCAGTTCCCATTTTTTTGAAATCAACACTTTCCTATGGAAGAAAGTAGAGTACATCCACACAATATTTTCTGAAGCAAAATACACTGCCATATTTATGAAATGTATTATGTATGGGTGGATGATGCAAAAAACAAACTTTTAGTCAAGATGAGTCTGAAATTACTTTGAAGTTCCCTGTTTCTTAACAGAAAATGAGCAGTAAGATCTGATAAGAAGGGCATGAGATATAGGATCTTTTCAGCGGTTCGATAAACATTAACTACCTTTATTCCTAAAGTCATTTTGAATGTTTATAGAAATCTTTATTCTAATGTCAGATAGCAAGGTCCCATCGTAATTCTGATGACACTAGTCCTTTCTCCACTAGCAATTTTACAGTAGCACCATCAACCTCTTGGTTCCTCCTTGGTCAGAAAAGGCTAGTCTCATTTTATTAGAACGTATTAATTTAAACAACATTCAATAATTATTTTGTATACAGACATACAAGTGATTTTTCCCTTAAAAATCTGATTTGCCCTGTCGCACCTTGGGAGCTCCATTGTTTTATTCCTGAAAAGAAGGGGCAAATTTTGCAGTTGTATATTTGTTCAGTTCCCAAATAGCATTAGGTGAGGTGCTACGTCACTGCTTTTTGTTATTTGTTTGATAATTACATCCCATATTTTTTCTTTAGGTTCTCAAAATGGTATATATTGCCCTCTCCCCTTGCTGCACAACAATGTTGTGAGGTTGCTCAGGCTGAGAGGAAAACTCACTCAAAATTACCTAATATGGCTGTGGGTGCTCTTGAACCTGGTTCTCCCCTTGACAGTACAACTTCTTAATCATTATACTATATTTGCTCTGTTTGTTATAGAATAGATTGTAGAACACTGAAATGAGGGATAATAAGCCTTGGCAATTTGCAATTATTTATGTATATTTGTCAGTTTCAGCCAGTCCCTCACCTACCCACTCAATTACTAAGAATCAGTGGGCTTTCTGGCTATTTGTTTCAGTCATCCAGATCTCTAGATTCCTCCTTTCAGATTTCAGATTTCTTATTATGTCTGTCCAAATATGAATCTGGCACTATTCCATTAATTAAAATAGAGATACCTACACCTTTAGAATTTGGACTCACTTGCTTACTGTCAAGTTATTTTTTATCTTGTAAGAGGTTCAAATGGTGCATTGGATGGGCATGCAAACTGATCTAGAGGCCAGTTGCTGCAGAACTGTGCAGTTGTCATACCCAATAGTTTCCCAGTGTTGTTCTCCCATTGTGGATCTGATGATACTTTGAAGGGGAAAGACACAAATCCAGAGAAAACCCATCCTGCCTCTATCAGAAGGCACTCACTAATCTGGCCAATACGGTTGGGCAGGAAATTGCAAAAGGCAATCAAGAGGTAGCATAGAAAATGTAGCAGCCACCCATTCTTATAAGGGTAATATTTTGCAGTGACAAGAGGAAGGTGGATGATGCTTGGAAATGACGAGCTACACCCATGAGGCTGTGGCTCACTAAAGATAACAGAACTCCAGAACATGAGAAGACAAGCAAATGACAAACATAGAATGGTTTGTTCATGCAGCATTTTCTATGGCTGGTCAGGAAGGACTAATTCCCATTTTATCTTCAGACCAGCCACGGAAACAAGTCCCAAAAGGAATATTATAACCAGGGCGGAACTCCCGATACGGCAGACTCGATCCGGAGTCTACATGTGTGGCGTGTGGCCTGCGATAGGCGGAATTCCACTTTCCAGAGAGCCCCGGCCAGCGACGAAGAGAGGGGCCCTCCCCAGCTGGGGGAGGCTGGGGAGGCGGACGGCCTCTGACATCAGGAGCGCCGACGCTCGCGACGTCACGCTGCGGCGGGGCCGAGCGAGCGTTGGCGCGGCGGGCCGGGACTCCGTGCAAGGGCTGCGCATGCGCCGTCGGGGTCGGTGGGCTGTTGGTCCAAGAAGGCTGGGGCTGCTGGAAGGGGGAGGTGAGCCTCGGGACGAGCGGACTTCAAAGGGGGAAGGCGTTGTGGTTCCCCTTCCCCTCCGGCGGGGAGCCCGGTTCTTGGGTTCGGAAAAAGGCGGGGAAGTCTCTGGGGCCGTTTGGGTCGGGGAGTCGTCTTCCCCAGCGCCCCCCTAGCCGGTCGCCGTCCTCGCGGGGAGTGTGGGGTGGGGGTCTCGACTCGGTCCGAGGGTGCAGGTATTCTAGCCCCGCCACCGCCGCCGCCGCCGCCGGCCTTATCTTCCCCCTCGGAGGGGGGACTTTCCGGAGCTTTGGTTTGCCCACCCTGAGAAAGTGAGGGGCGCTTTGAAGGGCCTGCTGGCTGTGCTGCTTGCGGTTTGGAGACGATAAGCCAAAATTGCTGAGATTTGTAAACACGGAGTCCCCTCCGCGGCCACGCAACGCTTGATCCACACGTCGGCTCTGGATTTTTGTTTTTTTTTTCCCTCTGACGGCGCGTGACAGCTTGTCGTGTGGTAAAGGACCCGAAAGGAGCTTTCCCCGAGGGTGGATCTCGGCTAGAAAAGCGCAGGCCTTGAACCTTCGTTGTGTCCGTTCGGGAGTATTTCTGGCTTGGGGAAGCCTATTGGGAACGGTTTTAAAACTGATGGTCCTTGCCCGCTAGAGTAATGAGCAAAATGCGATGCTTAATTGAATATTTTCTTTCTCCTTCAGGAACAGGAGGACAGCCGAGGAATCTTTGCTTCTCGAAGGTGGTGGAGCAGTTGCTTTTTATTTTCCTCCTCTATCTTGGGAGAAGTAGCTTCTTCCCTGTCTTTCAGATTGCTGTGTTTTGGAGGCCGTTTGAGGCTTTCCAGAATGCAAAGATGCACTTGATACTTTCCTTGGGAGCCTGGTGTTTATGAACATTAATAAAAGAGACACTCTTTATCATCGGGGAGAGAGGTGGGACGTGGATCTTGGCTTTGCAGTCATCAGTGACCAAAAGAAATGGAGGAGAAGGAGCGATGTGATCAATTCAATCTGACACTCCTATGCTAAATACTCTCAAACAATTTTTCAAGGGGAAAAAAGCAGAAGAGAAGAGAACCATATACTAAAAGTAATTTCTTCAAGTTAAGGAAGCAGGCAGGAGAATGGAAGAAGAATGGTTCTAATTTTGAAGTTGCTTTTGCAGCTATCAAATAAAGACAATTGAAATCCATCTGCAAGTCTACTATTTGTGCTGAAGTTGTCGAGAAGGAAAAGGGCAGTTCGCTCTTTTTGTTTCTTTTGGAAAAGAATCTTCAAAAACATTATCTCCAATCTTCACATCAACGCCACTTTTTGAAAAATGAGTTGCGTGCCATGGAAAGGTGACAAAACAAAATCAGAATCACCAGAAACGCCACAAGTGATGCCAGTGCACATTTATCATGAAAAGCAACGCAGAGAGTTATGTGCACTCCATGCTCTCAATAATGTCTTCCAGGACAGCAATGCCTTTACACGAGACACATTACAGGACATTTTCCAGAGGTAGGAAAAATGGTTTTATTATATTATTGTGGAGAGTTTGCTTACATTTCTTTGGTAGACTAGACTAGATCTTACAGTGATTTTTTGATGTTTTATTATTAAACTCTTCTATCATTCAATTCACTTTGATCTTCATAAATTAGTCTACTTGCTTGTCTTAACTTCAGACAAGGAGGTAAAATCCACTTAGGATTATATTATACATTTCTAATGCAAAGAATGCAATGACTGAATCAATAATTAGGTATAATTTTCTGTTAAGGGGAATTGATACCAGTTCAGGACATAAAATTCAACTCTAGCTGTTGAGCATTTGGTTGCCCATAATCCATTAAACTTCTGCTGGCAAACTTAATCAGCAGATCTGTGAGTGTTCCTATCCTTTCCTGTTCCCTTTTGACTGCAAGAGTTCTAAGACATCTATCTTCCTGATTTATAGATGAAAAAAAACTATGAAAAAGGCAACTTTTAGTTTAATCTCTCTATGCTATTAAAACTCTCTTTGTGACCTTTAACTGGGTGAAACGGTGCATCATAGAGCAATAGTTTTTAAACCAAGCTATCTAAAATGGGCTAATTTATAGTAAATATCCAGGGTCCATGATCCATGACTCCCAAGGAATGAAATTTGGGGAAGTTGTAGTTGCCTCAGCGCTATTGGCTGCTGATGCACTGCTGAGCTACTGCTACAGTCACATGATCTTCATTTTTAATGTTCTGTGACAGTTTCCCAGCCAGTCTCACAATCCCCTGCTCCTTCCCCCACCCAGCAGCAGCCACTTATCTACCTTCTATAAAGGGAAGGGAAGAGAGAAGAGAAAGGAAGAACTCTGATGCACAAGAAAAGTTAATGGGGAAGCCATCAGGAAGTCAGAAGTCAGTCCTGCTCCCACTGTTTTTTGCCCACCCTTGTTCATCCTGTTTCTCTGTTTAGGTAAGAAAGTATATCTGAAACAATGACCCAGTGGGACGCAAATTGTCTAGTTTCCTTTATTCTGTTATATATTTATAAGGTTGGCTTTAACTTCTAGCTTTTTTTCTACACAGTCACTATGACACTACCACAATTCATCTCTAAACAGAGCTGGTGAGATGGCTATTTTTATATGAGTAACCTAGAAATCATCTTGATGCATGTTAAAATATAGCACTGTTAAAGTCATTTTGGATAGAGAAGTTTTTGAGATACTAGTCCAATCCCTTATCTTCCTTAAATAACTGGAAAGATAGAGGGACCATCTGCTATTGCCCAAATGCCATTCCTGTCTCTAGGATAAATTGACACTTCCTATAGGATCCTATAGGAAATGCTTACATGTTAAAGCATCTGATTTGCATACAGAACAGTCCAGGTTCTTACAATTACTAGGTAATGCTAAGAAGAACAACTGATATCTACCTGAGCTTTCGCCGGTCAATACTGAACTAGATGAACCATTGGTTGGATAAGTCTAGTCTCCACATGTTTTACATTTGATGTCAAACTCTAAAACAATAATGGATAATTTCTGTTGAAAATTGTAATTGCAGATTGGCTTGAGTTGAAAAGCTGTGCTCCCAGCTATTTACAAACTTCATTTTTCAAACACTGCTTTATGACTAGATTTCTTTGTACATCTACAAGCAGTAATGTAAATGCATAAAACCGTACTTTATATTTTGAAATATGGTAATTTCTAACAGTTGTTAAAATGAAAACTATAATGCAATTTCATTCAGTAGCTCCTTGCAGTGTTTATACAATGATAATTTTACCTTATTTGGACTTTACAAGACTCATTAAGAAGCAATGCATTACAAGTTAATTCTTGTGACTTAGTGAATTTTGAATGATAAACTTTGTGAAGTTTATCACTGGTATAAGTGGGATGGGCTTATCCCATCAGGGAGAGAGAGCTCCTCAGATACCCTAGACTAGGGGTGTCAAACTCAAGGCCTGCAGCCCGCATCCGTACTGAGATCTGGCCCATGGGACCACCCTGGAAACAGAGAAGGACCAGCTTGCAGTGCCTTTGCCACAGAAAAAGGAGCTCAGGGAAGCTGCACACGGCCTTCCCAGGTTCCATTTTCAGCTGCAATGGCATCCTGCAGACCTCTGCCACTGAAAGCGGAGCTTGGGGGGGCACTCCCATTTTCGCTGGCAGAGCTCTGCAGGAGGCCATTCCAGCCAAAAATAGAGCCTGCAGAGGGCCACTCAGGCCACCACAGGTACCCTAGACATGACTGACATTGAGCTGGCCATACCAACCTGGCCACGTGCCTGCCCCCGGCCTCCCAAGGTCAAACACAACCTTGATGCGGCCCTCAATGAAATCAAGTTTGACACCCCTGCCCTAGACCCACACCATGTAGGGCTTTAAAAGTAACAACCAACATCTTGAATTGCATCTGGAAGCAAACCAGTCATAATGCAATTCACGCCATTACATTCTGCGTCAACTGCAGCCTCCAAATATTCCTCAAGGGCCGTGTAGAGCTTGTTGCAGTTATCCAACTGAGATAGGACTAGTCATGAGTGCTCACGCACAGAATACAAGCCAGATAAGTGCACAACTGGTGCACAACATGAAGTTGAGCAAAGGCCATCCTAGCCATGACTACCACCTACACTTTGAGCAGGAGTTGTGAGTCCAGGAGGATGCCCAAGGTACACACCAGATCTGTCTGGGGAATGCAAACCATAGTTAATTACGTTAAACAATTTTATGATTTCGTTGACTTTTAGATCATGCCTTCAAAACTTAGGATTTTCTTTTTTTCCTAAAATATTTTTAAAAGTGTTGTATATTAAAGTCCTTGTTACAATCATATTTATTTAACGTTAAGTTTATATTCTTGTTTTAAGATAATTTGCAAACTTGTATTGCTGGTTCTGTAAGATTTTATGTGTGCTAGCAGTATTTTTTCAAGAAATAGTTGAAAATAGGAAAATTACACTTATTAATTCATATGTGGCAAGAATTTGGAGAGAACAATGCAGAGCTTTGGGCTGCAAGTAAAAAATAAAAAAATAAAGTGTACCGGTAATTTTTAACAGGAATCTATATTCAACCTCGCTGCCAAAGTACCTCTTTCATATGATTTGGGATAGCAAACTTTTTTTTTCAAGCACTGATACTCTGCAAAGTCATGTCTAGAAGGGTTTTCCCTCATTTTATCTTTACGGGAAATACTTTGCGTAACTTGGTCTCTGTGTGTGTAACTGGTTTAAAGTAATCTAGTGAATTCCTTGGTCAAATGGGAACTTGAACTGATTCTACATGTAATGGCATGTGAGAGAGATCTGCTTTCTAACTAGCTTGTCATTCCTCCATTATCAGCAAAAAAAAAAAAACTCTTTACATGAGTCATTAGGATATGGAGAAAGTCTCTGCCTTAGGAAATAGATTCTAAAAGAGGAAAGCAAACTAGTTGTTGAAATTTTTGTAACCTTATTCTGCCTTCTTTCAATAAATCTTTGTTAAAATTTTTATTGGAGGAAGCATACTTTCTGTGAGATGAAGGCAGTCAGGAACTTGACCAGTCAATATCTTAAAATTATCATAGTACATTCTCTCACTGTTTATTTGTATTATTTATTTGATGACTAGGCTATCTCCCAACACCATGGTGACACCACACAAGAAAAGTATGCTGGGGAATGGAAACTATGATGTGAATGTCATCATGGCAGCTCTTCAGACCAAAGGTTATGAAGCAGTTTGGTGGGATAAGCGCAGGTAAAATAATCCAGAGTGTACATTTATTGCCATTAGAGATGGCTGATTTGAAAGGATGTAAGAATTTACTTTTCCCTTCCTCTTTCCTTGTTCAGGGATGTTAATGTGATTGCCCTTTCCAATGTCATGGGTTTCATAATGAATCTGCCCTCAAGCCTCTGCTGGGGTCCACTGAAACTTCCTCTTAAACGCCAACATTGGATCTGTGTCCGGGAAGTGGGAGGAACCTACTATAACCTTGACTCCAAACTAAAGGTTCCTGAATGGATTGGTGGTGAAAGTGAGCTAAGGTGGGTTGCCTTTGTTAATCTGAGACCTGAGTGCTATCACTGAATTTATTCATCTGAATAACATTGTTTGGCTTTAGGCAATGAAATCTCCCTTCCCTCTCCCCACTAACTCCTCCAAATTAATTAAATGTTCCAACAAAGATGAGTGAAATTGTCTTACTTTGGATTCTATTCTTGTATCTTTACATGTCGCAATAATAGTCACATTTTTATGTAACTATTTTCACTGCTTATGACAGATAAGTTTTGAACTGATATAGTCAGTATTTGGAAATAGTATCAGTTGCCAAATTCAGTGGATTACATTTGAATTAAACAAAATTTGTACAGCTCACTAAACTATCTAATGCTAAGAGCAGCAGTTAGATTTTAGCCAAGTTAGCACACAGAGAGGTACTAATTGCTTTTGAGCTTCAGCAAATCCAAACAAACCACAGGTTTGCTATTTTTCATGTGTTTAAAATAATTTGTTTTCAGGAACATGGAAGGAAACATTTATTTCATGAAGCAGCTGCTAAATCCAGTCTTTGTCCAACTGCACTGCATAAAGAGCATATACTGTCTTCATGCATTAATTAGACTTATTTGATTATTAGAAATCAATAAAGAAATAGACTTTTTTGATTATTAGTTTGTGGCTTCTTCCAATAGCATATACAATGTGCATTTTTACAGTGATGTAAAGCTAAACAGAGCAACATCGCTTTATGCTTGGTTAATCATAGACAACAATATAAGCAAGCTATTTTTGAGGTAAAATGCACTGTTTCACTATGGTGAAATTTGACAATTTGCTTTAAAAAAGCACAATTCTATATATCTTTACTATATAGTAAATTTCACCATAGAAACAGCAAACTTGCCCATTGGCAACAGTCCTATTACATTTAAAATGGTTCTCAATCTCTGAATATATAATTTCGTGATCTCTTCCATTACCACTTTATTCCATTAACTAGCTCCAGTAAAAACAACAGAGATACTATCTATGCCTCATTTCATTGATTACTACACTTTCTCCAAGTCTCTATAGCTGGAGAATGTAATAAAAGAACAAAAGATAGGAGAATGGAACTTTTCAGAATAGTTTCTATGTTCAAATCAAATCAAATCAAACTTTTTGTCAATGCACATGTGTACAATGAAATTGAAATAAGCCTCCCTTGGTGCAGCCCCCCCCAAACACAAAATACCTCTCAATAAATGAAAGAAATAGAATCCCTAAACCCAAATAATAACTTAAAACACATTCCCATGTCTGTATGTATGTAACATATTATATTACACAAGATGAACGTTGCACTGGCCCTGCAAGTCTATCATATTAAACCTAATTGTGATGTTATGTTGTATTCAGAAGTTTGACAGCCCACGGATAAAAGCTATTTTTCAGCCTATTTGTTCAGCTGGCCATGCTTCTATATTTCCTGCCTGATGGTAGGAGAGTAAAGAAGTGCTGACTAGGGTGTGAATCATCCTTGAGGATTTTCCTAACGCTCTGCTGTTTATAAAAATTCCAAAATATACTCAAACGTCATTTGTGCCTTTTGTGTCTTCTTTTTATTTCTACAGGAAATTTTTTAGAAACCAGCTGCAAGGAAAGAACTGTGAACTTCTGCTCGTAGTACCTGAGGAGGTAGAAGTATATCAAAGTTGGAAAGTTGATGCATGACCTGCAAAATATCTTATCTTTGCACTACAGTACTGGTCCTTCTCCCTCCCAACTTCTAATGTTCTGTGATGTGGATAATGAGCACTATATTCTCCCCAGGAACTTTCCCTTATGAAGGAGCAATAAAACAGTCACAAGGAACTGTCAGGGCCAAACCAGATTATTGAAGACGGACTTAAGACAAAGAGGTAGAAGCCAGTTTTGCATTCTTTCATTATAATGCATAATGAATTAGAAATGGGATATTGGAATCCTCTCCATTAAATTCTGATTCATTTTCTTATCTACCACCCTAAAATACTTTATATTGAATTGTACACTACTGTCTCTAGGAGTCTATAGTTGGATGGTTTGTCGCTCCTTCAGGAGAGTTTTGAGGCTAAGCATGTTCCCTTCATATCTATGACTCCCTTCTCAACCAAACTTAAGTTGAAGAAACTTGCAAACGGTATGGGTCTCTCAGGAAATTTTAGATACTCTTAGCAACGGTATGGTGCTTGTGGATTCCCTATTTAAATAACAATTGTGCCAACAGTTAGGGGACATATTGACATAATGGGACCATAATTCAGGAAAAGTTTGGGGCTTTTCTTTGTCATACTTGACTTTTTATTTAAGAATGAAAGAGTTAATAATTTGGGGAGAATATTGATGCTTATTTTTCAAAAACTTCAAATGTTTTTGGTTAGGTGGGTCAGGTATAGCCTTTTTATTTATCTCGTTTGTCCTGTAATTCAGGGAAATAATTCACTGAGCAGGGAATATATCAACAGACTTCTTAAGGATAAAATCATGACATAAAAGGAAATTATAGCCAAGTTTTTGTAAGGTAGAACATTGTTGAAAGGGCAAATTTTAATTTTGCAACCTATTGTCAGGAACAAATCCAAGGATTAGAGTTTTGTTCTTATTTCAGCTGATAATAGCTGAGATAAAAAAGTTTCTAGGGAAGTTTGATGCGGGTAGATGAAGACTATTTAAAGCAGGTAAGCTGAGTTACATTCTTCCATTCCATCTGGCAGGAAATCATAATCTCTCTTTCCCTCTAAATAAAAGAGCTGAAGACTGGCAGGAACCTTATTAGTTTTCCCTTTCACTTCATCTAAGTGTGCCTTGTTTATTCTTGTCATGGTTTACCCTGTTGCATTTAAGTGTCATTTACATTAGAACTGATATATCAAGAATAGGATCCATGTTTCCAGCATCATCCTGGTAAAGGAGGGGCAAAAGTAACTCTTGTAATTGTAAAGAATGCCTTTTACTTTCTATTTTGAGTAAAAGCAAGATAGACACCTTTCAATTTTGTACTTGAACTATCCTTTCAATCAAATACTTTGAGGATGACAATGAAATCAAGACAAACCTTGTTTATTGATGCCTGGATAACTTGTAGCCATATTCTGGGAAACTGAATTGTCTCTTCTCTGCATGTAACAGTTCAAACATAATACTTCTAGTTTAATAGAAGCTCTCTTTTCTTCTGGACTATACATTCCATTGGTAAAACCAGCTGATATTTTTACACATATATTTTTCATAACATTAGGCCTGAAGTTCTGCTTCTGACTTGAAGCCATTTTTTTCATGAATTTTAAAAATATCAGCAGTAAAGACTATTCTTTATGCTGACTAAAACAGCACTTTGAAGAGACCGTTTGCATGGAAGCCAGTGGACCAGTGCATAATATACAAATATCTTCTAAAAAGCAAAACTATTTCTTTCCTCTCAGTATATTGATGTCATTGTTCTGGTCATAGGGAATGTGGTGTGATTCAGCGGCTCAGGAAAAGGGATCATGTAATCATACACACTTCAGAACCAGAATTATGACACAAGAGGAGAATTATCAGCCCAGTCCAATTGCTTGGGAATAGAAAAGCCCATGATTGTTTTCTTGCTTGTTTGGTTTTGTTATAGCTTTGTCTTGGGTTTGTTTACAGAGATGTATTTTGTTTAACCAAATATTAAAAATAAGAAAACCTTTCACAATGTCCTGATACTTGTGTGGAAATTGTGCTGCTCTGTTTGTAAAAGTGGAAAAATTGTACATCTCATAAATCAACTATAACTTTCCTCATTGGTCTTTAAGATATTCTACCTAAAGAAAAGTTCAGAAACATAGATTATTTTATAACACTGAAACTGGCTTAATAAAGTTATTGCCTTATTCAGGATTGAAGATTTTATCCCCCACCCTCCATGGCCAGTTCAACTATCTTATTTTTTAAAAGGTATTGATTCAGATTTGAAGACTTAAAACTCTGCTAGAACCCTTTTAATACCCAGCTTGAAAATGTGGCTCAGCAGAGAAAACAAATGCCCATATGGTCAACTTTTTATCTTAACATGCAATTAAGCAGTAAGCTGAAACAATAAAGAAAACATTCCATGATTGCACTCAAACAATTTAATACAAAAGGGCTGTAGTGGATTTCAGTATCAATAGAGATGCAACAAAATTGGTGAAAATGACTTATCTAAGGTTCCCTCAGCATTGAAACAACATTAACTCAAATAGAAGCTCAGTGAAATTTAGTGCGCCCCAGACTGTTCCATTGTACTTGTAGCATGTATACTTCAGTTTGTGCTGTTTCTAGTCTAAAATCCATCTTCAGTATTTCAGGAGAGAAACACAGGACTTTATATAGACAAACATCGCTAATTAAATTTGGCCAGAATCTGGCATGTCCTGAGACGGTTTCCTGGAAATAAGGATACCAAAATCAAAGCTTCAAACATCCTTGTTAATTGCTTTATCAACTGAGGGAAGGAATAAAAAAAATCATAATTGCCTAAGGATTAAAGAAGAGGTCAATGTCATAAAATACATATTGTGGTGTGCCTCCATCATAAACAGATGTCCAAGAAAAGAAACGAAAACCCACTCCTGCCTAATAAACAATTTCAGTATTTCCTTCCATAATATGGCTCCAATGATTTGATTAGATCTTGCCAGGAAGAGAAAGCAGAGCACTTGACATTCCTCCAGAAAGCCCTGTATTTGGTCCTAATAAAATCTGTAAGAAATGAGAACATGTCAAAATGATTGAAATGCCAAACTAACTTTCAAATTTCTGTAATTTATTTGAGAAGAATTTCTATTTCAAATGTCATAAACTCAACAATTATCTTGCATCATTTTTATCCATAAAGAATACAAATATAGCATTTGTTTGTAATCTGTCATTACAAAAATACAATTCTTGGTTCATATGATTATCAGATTTACTGTATATGAAGAAACATTTGTAAATGCACTCATGCTTTTGATCCTGCAAAGTACAAACGCCTTAGTGTGCTAAATCTTAATATTCTGGTTAAGTATGAGACCTGGAAAGTTTTATCCTAACAAAAATTCATTTAAATCTTTGGTTTTCTTCAGAAAGTGGCCACTGTTGTTCCATTTTCTATTTTATCAGATTGGCTTTATTTTTATATTTTAAATATATTAATAATTATGTTCATATTTTCAACATTAGTGTGTGAATCCAAGTAATTATAATACTTCAGCAAGAGAGGGAAATTAACAATCAGAAATAAGTTTACTCATCCCTATAAAGCAATGTTTACAAAAATGACACGATGAAACAACATTTTAGTAAGAAAGTACTGTGAGATACTCCAAGGAGTTGTTTTTCCAAAAGCACCTACAGTAGAATATTACAGCAGTCATACCAATCACCATAAAATGTGCTCCTTTCAGTTGAGAATTATGGCCACCAGTATAAAGGCTAAAAGATATCCATCACATCCAGCAGTAACTTTTTTCACTCGCTGATAAAAGTGTGAACATGCACATTTATTAATGTGAATTACTACACAGACTAATGAGGCTAAATTATTACTATTATGGGTGAATATTTTAAAGGGATGGTGAATACATACATATATACACATATGCATACAGTGTATATGTGTATTTTGTTTTAGTCACTTTTTACTTGTACCAATTACATGGAAAAGGCCATTTCATTTTCTTGGCAATTGTTTCAAAAAATGGTGATGAGCTAAAAGGCTGCAGTCTAATTTTTTTGGTGTCCTAGCACTGCCAGCAGTTGTTATGACACTAGAACACTAGATTTCAGTCATTAAGTCTGGAAGTTCATCATCAGTTGATTGATGGCAGCATCAACATATTTTTATCAATAGTTTGCTATTTCCTTTTTCTTATGGCTGAGAGAGCAATTGATCCCAGGTCACCTAGCTGCATTCAGTATCAAAAGTAGGATTAGTTTCCGGGTTTCTGGTCCAATGCATTTATTTAACTACTACACTTCAACTAACTCTCATGGCAAACAGATATACAAAACTTTCACCAATCTTATGCTTTCCAAATGTGTTGGTCCAGACTTCCAAGACAGTACTGTACATTGGAGAAGACTAGTACAGAAGCTGCATTTACAGATGAAAAATATTAAATAAAATGTAGCTTTCCAATGAGTTTCTTTATAAATTCTTGATAGGTTGGAGAATGAAGATATATATACAGTTCATGGACAAAAGGAAGATTCATTAAATTAGAGCTACAGGAAACAGTATTTACCTGTCGTTGTTGCAACTGCTGCTGCTGCTCCATTTGCAGTTTCTCAGTTTCAAAAACAACAGGAAGAACTAGGATCATGAAAGAAGTGGTCCCAATCCATAAAGCTGCCCTTGAGAATCTTTGGGAAAATGGGAGAAAGCAGAAGTTTGTTCTGACTTTTGTGGAGATAGAAAGCAGCTACTCTACAGATCTCAGCTGCAGTATGGACGTGACCCTTTTCACATAGATTCATATACAAACTACATATTCATAATAATTTGTAAAACCATATTTTAAAATAACCAATATGCTATTTAGACCTATTATAAAGCATAAAGAAATACATATTAATTTCACCCAATCTTTGATTTTATAAGTAAAACTAACTAAAGAATTATTAAAAATAAATTCTTACCGTTTATGGAACATGTTCTGACCATAAGATTGGTATTCTTTAATAGGAATGAATAGCACTTAGGATTTGATTTCCAAAAGGTACTTCAAATGCATAGCAGCATGTACATAAAACATGTCTGCAATGTTTTAAAGCAGCTATATCTTTTTTTTTATGGGATTGCACAACTGTCTTCCATAGTTGTTTCAGGATCACAGGAAAGGGAGCACCTACTTTAAGGCATTGTAAATAGATGCTACATTTATGCTTTGATGCACTTTTTGAAGGTTGAATGCAAAGTGCCACACACTCCTGTTTTTCAAACAGCATTTTTTAATTTTAATCTGCAATCTAACCACCAAAGGTTGTAGGATATCTTTCCTAAAAAGAACCAGGAGATAAAATCCAAGTTTGGTTGAATAAAAAAAGCTGTTATAAGTGAGACAGGCTTCTCTAAGAGACAGAGATACAGAAAATAGCTATGGTTTAATACGTGCATCTTACAGAAATGTGAATCATAGATTTATATTCTGTCTTTTCTTTAATACTTCAAGGTTCTATGTGTAGAACCTACTTCTCCATTTCCCCTCACACACAACTATCATCCCATGAGTTATCCTAGACTCCTTTAGTCATACTACTGAATTTCAGCAAGATCAGAAAAGCTGTAATATATAGTTGCCTTACTACTTAGAAATATTTAAGTAGTGTTATTTCATTACCCTCAGATAAAAAAAGCATTCCCAAACAAAATTTTGGGGAGGAATATCTAGAAATTGTAACTATAATTTATGATAATGATATTTGGCTTATTTTTAACATAGCTTTATATAAAATACGTGCATATTTGTGTTTAATTTTAATTATGTGTTAAAAACAAAGACTTTAATATATTTAATAATGAACCTTTTTTGATTAGAATATTAATAAATATGCCTATGTTGCAGATAATCACATAATTTACAATTTATGCAGTTGTAAGTCTATCTCTTCACCACAACTTCAGTGACACCAGCATCTCAATCATAATTAACAATAAAGGCTCTCTGAGATCTCGTTGATACCATCAACAATGTATCTTCATGCATCAGCTTTAAGAGATTCCTTAAGCAGACTCTATCCTTATTTGGTTTGCATTTTAATTGTTATTTGTATCCTTGGTTAATTTTTTTTACAAATAACTCAAGGCAATGAACATATCCAACACACCTTCCGTTTCCTATTTACTCCACAATAACAACTGTGAGCTGGGCTCAGTTGAAAAAGAGTGACTGGCCCAAAATCACTCAGCCGGCTTTCATAAGTAAGATGGGACTTGAACTTATGGTCTGCTGCTTTTTGGGAAGGTATTTTAACCAATAGACAAACTGTGATTACAAGGAATGATCTGCTATGTTACATGCTGCAAATTGAAATACAATTTTATTCTTGGCTTCATTTGAACTGCTTAAATAGAACAGATTCCAGCACATAATGAAGAAACTTCTCTCCAGCCAACTGTAGTCTTGAGGTAGCCCTTAACTTAGGAGCACAATTGAACTCAAAACTTAAGTTGCAAAGTGATAAATTTGTTAGGTGAGTTTTGCCCCATTTTATGACTTCTTGCCACATTGATCAAGCAAATCACTGCAGTTAAATTAGTAATATGATTATTAAATGACTCTGGTTTCCCCATTGACTTTGCTTGTCGGAAGTCCTGCAAAAAGATGATTACATGACCCAAGGACACTGCAACCCTTAGAAATGTGAGTCAGTTGTCAAGCATCCAAATACACTGCTCAAAAAAATAAAGGGAACAAAAATAAGACATCTTCGATCTGAATGAATGAAATATTCTTATTAAATACTTTGTTCATTACATAGTTGAATGTGCTGACAACAAAACCACATAAAAATTACCAATGGCAATCAGATTTAGCAACCCATAGATGTCTGGATTTGGAGTTACACTCAAAATTAAAGTGGAAAAAAACACGACAGGCTGATCCAACTTTGATGTAATGTCCTTAAAAGAAGTCAAAATGAGGCTCAGTAGTGTGTGTGGCCTCCACGTGCCTGTATGACCCCACCTACAATGCCTGGGCATGCTCCTGATGAGGTGGTAGATGGTCTCCTGAGGGATCTCCTCCCACACCCGGACTAAAGCATCCCCCAATTCCTGGACAGTCTGTGGTGCAACATGGCGTTGCTGGATGGAACGAGACATGATGTCCCAGATGTGCTCAATTGGATTCAGGTCTGAGGAACAGGCGGGCCAGTCCATAGCATCAATGCCTTCGTCTTGCAGGAACTGCTGACGCACTCCAGCCACATGATGTCCAGCGTTGTCTTGCATTAGGAGGAACCCAGGGCCAACTGCACCAGCATATGGTCTCACAAGGGGTCTGAGGATCTCATCTTGGTACCTAATGACAGGCTACTTCTGGCGAGCACATGGAGGGCTGTGCGGCCCCCTAAAGAAATGCCACTCTACACCATTACTGACCCACTGCCAAACTGGTCATGCTGGAGGATGTTACAGGCAGCAGAACATTCTCCACAGCATCTCCAGACCCTGTCACGTCTGTCACATGTGCTCAGTGTGAACCTGCTTTCATCTGTGAAGAGCACAGGGCACCAGTGGTGAATTTGCTAATCTTGGTGTTTTCTGGCAAATGCCAAACGTCCTACACGGTGTTGGGCTGTAAGCACAACCCCCACCTGTGGATATCAGGACCTCATACCACCCTCATGGAGTCTGTTCCTGACCATTTGAGTAGCCACGTGCACATTTGTGGCCCGCTGGAGGTCATTTTGCAGGGCTCTGGCAGTTTGTGGCTCCTGTCCCTCCTTGCACAAAGGCGGAGGTAGTGGTCCTGATGCTGGGTTGTTGCCCTCCTACGGCCTCCTCCATGTCTCCTGATGTACTGGCCTGTCTCCTGGTAGCGCCTCCATGCTCTGGACACTACGCTGACAGACACAGCAAATCTTCTTGCCACAGCTCGCATTGATGTGCCATCCTGGATGAGCTGCACTACCTGAGCCACTTGTGTAGGTTGTAGACTCCATCTCATGCTACCACTAGAGTGAAAGCACCGCCATCATTCAAAAGTGACCAAACCATTAGCCAGAAACCATAGGAACTGAGAAGTGGTCTGTGGTCACCACCTGCAGAACCACTCCTTTTATTGGGGATGTCTTGCTAACTGCCTCTGCTTTCCACCATTTGCCCAACAGCATGTGAAATCGATTGTCAATCAGTGTTGCCACCTCAGTGGACAGTTTGATTTCACAAGAAGTGTGATTGACTTGGAGTTACATTGTGTTGTTTAAGTGTTCCCTTTATTTTTTTTGAGCAGTGTATGAATCAACGTGACCATGAAGAAGCTGCAATGGTAGTAAGGGCGAATAATGATCAGAAGTCATTTCTTTCAGTACCATTGTAACCTCAAACCATCATTAAGTGAACTGTTGTTAGTCGAGTACCTTCTCCGTATGAAACAGGTTGTGGCCCTTTTGCAATAATGACATACAACAGTGACACAGTAGTATGTTATTAAACCATAAGAAAATCATCTCAGCATCTCTGGGTTAAGTGAGTAAGTTCCCTATTTTTCCATTTCCTTATCTCACCTGTACATTTTCTGAGCTACAGAAAAGGACATGTCGAAGGTGGCTCCAGCTGCCGATCGAAGCCGCTCTGGAAACATCTCTGTGAGACCCCAAAGTCTCTCTGCCAGGGTCTCATCCAGCTGCAACCAGGCGAGAAAACACGGAAAGTAGGAGTCCGCCTCACCCTCCAGCCTGCTCCCATTCCACCCCCACCTGGAGTTGAAGACCTATGGACTCAATTAAGGCCTATTCATGCTCCCCTCCAAGGAGACCCTCTTCCAAAGCACCCACCGACCCTCCCCAAAACACGCTCCAACTGACCTCGTGGGGCCCCGGCGGTCTCCGCACGCTCCGCCCCCGCCTCCAGGAGAGGTTGAAGCCTCGCACGGTTTATGCCAAGGCGCCTGACGCAGCTCCGCGGCAACGACCCGCTTACCTCATCTTCCTCCTCCTCCGTGTCCTCTTCCAGCTGCTCCGTTTTGCCGGCGCTTCCCTTGGATGGCAGCAGGTCTTCGGGAGACAGCGGCGTCGTAGAGGAGGCCATGACTGCAGCCGAGAGAATGACGAACGAGGCGGCTCCCGAAGCGGCTAGACCGTTACCGGAAGTCAAGGTCTGGATAGCCCGGCGGCCCTCAGCGACGCACAGCGCACGGGAAGAACAAGTGAAGGTGGCGCAAAGGCTTAGCCCAGCGTTTCTCAAGCTGGGTAATTTTTGGAGGCGTGTGGACTCCTCTTCAAAGTGAAATGAGGTTAAAAAATCGTGGCCTGCAGCAAAAATGGATGCATCCTAAAGAAGATATGAGGAAGTGCCTATATTGATTTATAAACAGGAACTGCAGTATTAATGTCTCTCCCTTTCCTCAGTGGGACCTGATGCAGTCATTTTTTATTTCCAGGGTAATGATAGGTGTTGTGATAGATAGAAGTTCATGATAATGATAGAAGTTTTGCGATTTGGCAGTGAAACTCAACTGATTTTTTTCTACCTGGGAGATGGGGACAGAAGAAAGTTACTTATCCGGCTAAAGTCTGACTTTAGCTGTGACTATACCAGAAAATTCAACGGGTTCCAGGCATTTATTATGAAAATTATGATTTATTATGAAAAAGAGCAAAATCCTAAAATGCTGGAACTTTATAAAAAGAAATATTCTAAAAATAAGAAAAAAAAAGTTAATGGTTGAATTCATATATGGTAAGTCATAATGAGTGGTTTTGGTTCATTGTATTGCATAAATCCACCTTTTAAATGATTTATGATCATGTTGCAGAAAGCCAGCTAATCATAAATTAATCAGTAAATCATGGTGATTTAAATCATAGCTTAGTTCCATCCCTCCCTCCCAGGCAATGTAGCAATAGCTATGTAGATTCCTGTGTAGATACTTGCTATTGAATTTAACTTGAAAATGGCAAGTTTTCCTGTACTTTTATCTGTGCCAAGGATTATAGTTAATATATATATAAAATTAATGGAAACAATGTTTATTTTAAAATATGAAAGTAGATTTAAAGAGCAATTCAAGAACAATGTTTTTTCTTTAAAATGATCTGATTGGACCTGCAATTTGCCCAAAATACCTTAAAAGGGAAAATGTGTCTCATCGCCCCTACCCCCAGCAACTAAGGTCAATACATATAATTCCATAAAAATACTGAGAATTCCAATTTATCTGAAAGATACTTTCAGAAAATAAATTTTTTGTTTAGAAAATTTGTATAGGGTTCTTCAATTCTGAGAATATCTTTATAAAAATGCAATTACCAATTAATGAAGGATTCAATTTTCCAAATCTGGAGCTACATCACGTTTACCTACTGTCAACCATTAGATACTGGAAGTTGAAAATTAAGTGTTAATTTTCCAATTTGGACCATTTTGAAATATATTGGCTAGATGGACAGTGTTAGGATCTAATCTTAACTATTCTGGAACTCTAATATCTCTGGAAACAATTATGTCAATTAGAAAATTATGGAATATATCTAATAAAAAAGACTCGATGCTTTTTCCCATGCCAAGTTGACTTTATGGAGAATCCCAACTTTGAAAATTGGGAAATGATGATGATATGGAAATGGAAATGTTGACATTGGACCACCAGATACATGATGATGAATTATTAGCATTGTAAGTATTAGAGGTAATTCAAAGTTACAACAGCCAATGGGCAGGTGCTTTAGGGCCTGTAAAGTACCCCTGGTAATTATAAACGGACAAGTCATCTGTAGTCATGTGACCACATTGGGCAAATCAGCTTTAAAATTGGTCATGGTTTTCAAGGTTATATGACCATGATTTAAGATATTTTTTGCTGGTTTCTGGCAAAAAATGCCAAAATTAATGGGTTCGGCTAATGATGGAGGTATTTGCTTAACAACTGCAATACTCCCTTAAGGACAGCACTAACTACTATGGAAAAAGTGTAATAATTACTTCTGGTTACATGAGTGCCTCAACTTACAATCACAATGATTTACAACCATAATTCTAGGCTCAATTATGGTCATAAATCAAGGACTCTCAGTAAAAGATAAATATCATTTATCTGATATAACCCAGTGGAAATATTTACAATTATAGTTTGGACACTGTTTGGATCAGCAGCATTTTCAGCTTCTGAAATACCTGAGATAAAAGAACAATTTGTTCAATCCTTTAAAATTAAAAACCCTAATAATTTTTTTAGAAGTTATCAATAAATCAATCTGATATGCAGATATTAAGAAATGGATGTAATAAAAAATAAGAGGTTCCTAAATTGTCTGTATAATGGGAGTATGTTTAACCCCAATTTATGACTTTTATAACAAAAAATATTTAAAATTCATTGGAATCTGTATAGAAAATAACTATTAAAAACAGCATTTTGTTGGAGATGTATTAAGAATAATGCTTCTTTAAAATACATGTTTTTACAATGTCCTATACTTAGGAAATCTGGTCAGAAAGTAGTGGATTACATAAATAGGATTGTGCGACAAAAGCTAAAATTCTGAAGAGAATAATATTCTATTGGTTTACATATTTAGTACATAGAATTTGACAATTGGACAATGTAAATGGATTCTCCATGCCCATACTATGGCTAAAAGACTTGATATTGCATCATTGGAAAGATTAACTCATGGCCCCTTTCAATGGATTGAATACTGATTGCATTGAATACTGATTGCATTGGCCACCTATGACCAGATTCCCTATAGGTAGCCTATAGCTGTTATATAAATGGACAAATATAATATGTGACTCATTTATATAGAATACAGTTACTTTAATAGTCATGTTACTAGAAATATGTACATCTGAAATAATATTTATATTAGACAAGTACATCATTGCATGACATTTGTTTTTATTTTTTTGTCACAGCATTTTGTGATTTTTTTCATTTTCAAAATAAAAGAATATCACGATCACTGTTTAAAAATAATTTTAAAAAGAAGTGATTTATTATGAAGCAAGGAGCAGAAACAATAAGAATTGGCTGTTCGGTGTAAAGTTCAAAGAAATAGGGTCTGGTAAGATATGTAAAAAAGTTCTTGAATTTTACAGGTAAATTATTGTAGTTGTAAGGCAACCTTATTTTTTTGAATTGTAGAATAGATAGGCCATTTTAGATGCATATATCATCTAAGTATCTGTGAGCAAGTGACTACTCTACTAAAGCAGATGCCACAGAAACTTTGTTAGCTTTTAAGGTTCCTCAAGATGTGTCCTTTTTCTGATGTCATAGATTTAAATGTTACCTCACTGGTGGCTTTCTATATACTTTCAGGGAAAGTGCAGGGGAATTTGTGATACCTCCTATAATAAAAGAAACTAATGAAAAGATATGGTGTGCTATCTATTTTGTCTGCCATATACCAAATAATTGTCAGAAACTACAATCCAGAAATATTTTGCACTCCACACATTAGACTCCCAGATACCAAGGAATGCATGGATAGTGAGTCTGAAGTAGATGAAAGAAAGATAATGGCTTATTTTAGACACAACATGAGTCCAGGCATGATAAACCAAAATGTGCACAAGCAGCATGCGCTCATGTACATACATTCCATTTGCAGGCAACCAGTTCTTCTGTATAAAGCAAAAAACAGGTGACATTCCTAGTTCACACTTAACCCGTTAAATGTGAACTTTCAATTAAGACAGGATTTATAATCTAAAGCTGACTTTCAGTCTGCCTTGTTTTGACACAATTTACCATGTTTTCAATCTTACGAATTATAAGTAAATTCAGCTTTCTAGCTTGTTTTACAATTCACATGACAAAATGAGTGCATGCTGCATGTATATATTCTAACTTAATAAACTGACATTTCATTATTAAGTATCCTGAGATGTATTGCAAGGAATCTTCATATCTTCTCATCTGATCTTTCAGAATGGTTGCTATCTTCTGGGAAAGATGACATAAATATTATCTATGCTTAAATCATCTATTAATTATATATTGAATATGTGTTAAGAGCACTTGGATAGAAGTTTCACAAAGAGAAAAAAGTAGATACTAGCTTCCTCACAGCACTGGAATGGACTATTTCTTAGTTAGGGCCCTGGCTATAAAGAGTCGAAGATAGCAGTCTTCCAAGGCAGATGTGACTTCACAAGTGATGAATCTGATTGCCCTAAATCATATTTGCCTGTTATTTCTTCCCCTTATTTCCTAGTGATTGCTAATTTATAATTCACTTTCTCCTTCGGCTGTAATTTTTCAGTTCTTCTAATTCCTTCTCCATGAGGTGTGATTCAGCAGTTGTCTCAGAGAGCTGAAAGTGCAAGGCATAAATGGTAATGAAAAAATATATATACTAATGCTGCAACACATCCAGAAGTATTTTTCTTTTGGTTTTATTCCAAAGCAAAATTATTCCAAAGGTTTAGTTAGATGGTCTGGGTTCAATCGTGTGTTTGGGATAAAAATGATTCTTTAAAAATAAATCATCAGCTGCTGGTAATGTATAACATATATGGTATTCTGTTCTACATCTTAAAATACATTTTCAGACATTGAATAAAATATCTGAATACTGACTGATGCAGTCACTTCCTGCTGCTTCTACCAACCAGCAAGAAGGGTCATTTTCAAGTTCCATCTGCAAACCAGTGCCATTTTGTGGGACCTAGAACACAGGTGATCACTGTAGCTATGCTTGCCCTGTGAAACAGCATTCCCCAGAAGTCCATATGATCTTGATTCTGCTGTGCTTTCATGAATTTTTAAGGCTGGGTTTTCCAATAAGCTTTGTTGCAGTTTGGATCATGATCTGTGCTTTTCTTGTTTTTCTTTCAATTGTTATTGTGTCCTGTTTTGTTCTTGGTGTGTAGTTGTATATTATTTATTTTTATTGTTTTTAACATGTTTAAGCTATCTAGAGTTATTTTGTGTTGAGATGGCATACATACTGAACAAGTACACTGTTTGAAATTTATCTGGAAAATCATTTCTCACTCAGAAAAAGCCTGTTACTTGCAGTAGAATTTTTAATTTTCTAGATTTAAGTTTGTATAATAAAGTCTACAGTATCTTAGTTAATGAATGTTAGATTTTATTCACTGGGAAAATCTCCATATGGGCTGTCCTGTGTTGGGGCCAAGAAGCTGGCTCACTGAAAGCAATCAATTCACTTTGAGCATTAAATATAAATGTTTAAGCATGCAAAGAACAGCATACATTGGACTCCCAACAAAACATTCAGAGATTGCTGAGAACCTTATGCTAAAGCAGAATCACAGCTCACCTTTGATTCTGCTGATTCACAGCAGAATCACCTTTGGCCACCACACCTGGAATTGGCATATAAACTATTCGGAAGGTGTGGAATGCAACAGCACCACACATCTTCAAATCATGCTAATTTGAATTTGCAAACTGTGTTAAGAAATCATTAAGAAACGAAATAACTACTAAAATATGCTAAAAAGAAAGACAACACATTGACCTCACCATATCCAACAAAAGATCCACTTTCAATCGAAGAAGATTGTTCTCTTCTTCCAGTTGCTGATTCCGTTTGCGAAGACGCTGTGTCTCCCTGCGGTCCCCATTGCTTCCAAATGATTCTGGAATTATATATTCCAAGATTATCTAATTTGTCTTTCTTTAGGTATCTCATGGAAGATGATAGCCAGAACCCCAGCAAGAACCAGTCACATTAGCTTTTCTAAAATAGGCAAAATAACAACTCAGAAAAACAGTGAAAATCTGATAGAAAATAACATTTTATTAAGAATCATTAAAGCATAATAAAGATATTGCAAACAATGTATCACATGACTTAGGTCTGGCCTAGTATAAAACCAAGGCCAGAAGAGATATCTTTGAATATTGTAACATTTTACTTGCATGTAAAAATTCTATCAGGACAATGATGACAACCAAACACTTTAATGATGGTTGTCAAAATAAGGTCTTTATTAGTTAGTTTGAGTTTCAATCATTTCTGCATTCCAGTCTGCAAGATAGTGTTACCTTTCATTTGCCAGTTGGATAGACAGAAGCCTAGTTCTCACAGTAAGGGCTGCGGTTTATTCACACCTGAAGCCCCTGTTGTTTCCTCCTTGTTTACAGCAACCCAGAACTCAGAATATGTATCTGAAAGTTTCCAAATACTACTATTTGGATACAGGTAATCCTCAACTTATGGCCACAGCTGGGAACCAAACTTTGGCTATCTAAGCAATGGGATTGTTAAGTGACTGACACCCAATTTTACAATATTTTTGGCCACAGTTAAGTGAATCATACAGTCATCAAACAAATCTGGCTTCCTCCACTGACTTTGCTTTTGAGAAGCTGGCAGGGAAGGTCACAAAACATGTGAAACCAAAATGTTACAACCACTGTAAATAGATGCTGGTTGTCAAGTGCCCAAATTTTGATCACACAACTGCAGAGACAGTGTGATGACCGTAGGTGTGAGGATAGTTGTAAGTCATGTTTTTCAGCAACATTATAACTTTGATCATTCAATGAATGGTCATAAGTCAAGGACTATCTATGTATGGCCATCCCTATGGCAGTGTAATGAAGTCAGTATGTCTTGTTTTTCTCATTTGCAATTCATGATTATTTTAGATTTCAATAACCGAAGTTCTCTGGGCATTACAAAACTATTTGAAACAATAAGTATTTCTGATTTTTTTTAAAAAGAACCTGAAGCAATAAAATAGAACATAAAATTGCATAGTAAATGTAAAATCTATCACTCCACAGTAAATTAAGACCTTAAAATCAAATTGAACATACACCAATAGATATGCCTGTAGGTATGTTCTGGTGCATATTACAATTCTTTTAAGTCTTCAAGAAAAAATGAGAACCGGTGTCATGTAAAGGATTAGCAGGAACAAAGATCTATCTGAACCTATGATTTAGCAAGAATACCAAACCAGATAAAATGACGGTATGAATACCACCCCTAGCATAACTATCAACACGCTCTTGATGAGTCTGCCCTTGAAGAACATCTAAAAGCCCCAGTTGTGCAAAATGCAGGGGCCTGTATGGTTTTGTACAGACCCTGGTGTGCACATATGTCACATCTCCTGCGGGAGCTGCATTGGTTGCCAATTTGCTTCCAGGTGCAATTCAAGGTGCTACTTGTCACCTTTAAAGCCTTTCATGGCTTGGGACCAGGTTATCTGAGAGACCGCCTCTTGGCGGTCACATCTACATGACCCATCAGAGCGGGGAGGCAGGGAATGTTGCGGTTTCATCCCTGAGGGAGGTACACCTTGTGGAACCCAGGAAAAGGGCCTTCTCCATGGTGGCTCCCTCTCTCTGGAACATTATTTCCCCAGAGATTAGAATGGCCCCCACTCTAGTACTCTTCCAGAAGGCGCTAAAGACCTGTTGCCAGCAGGCCTGGGGAACCCAGAGAGGGATGGAGCCCATTAAATGGCTCGTGTGATCTGCTGTTGCTGGGGCAGGGGGGTGGGATTTGAAGGGTGATTTTGTTATATTGTATTAATTTATTTGATTCTTTTTGTTAGTTTTTATTGTTTTAAATGTGGCTTTATATTCTGTAAGCTGCCTTGAGTTGCCATGGGTGAATAGGCAGCAATATAAATTCAATAAATAAATCTTACTACTTGCACACCCAACACAATAACAACCATTAGTTTTTGCAAAAGAATATCAAAAGAAAGTTGATAGCAGGAAGCACATCAGGCTGATTGATTATGCTCCCTTTTGGAAGGAATCAGGATTTAAATACCTCATCCTTAAGCACTAGAATATTAGACATACGATCCTGGATATATACTGCGGGATTGCAGGTAGTCCTCAAATTACAATCATAATTGAGTCCACATCAAGACTGTTGTAAAGCAGGTCATTATGTGACTGCACCCAATTTTATGACCTTTTTTTGCATCAGTTGTTAAGTGAATGCTGCAGTCATACAGCAAATGCTACAGACATAAAACAAACGCTTAAATAAACCGGTTTTTTTGCTATGGGAGATTTTCTGCCTGAAACCGAAACTAAACACTAATTTTCTATAAAACATTATAAACTATGATCCTGTGACCGCAAGGTGCTGCAAATGGTTGTCAATGCAGGCCGGTTACCAAGTTTCCAAAATGAGATCACAGAAGCACAGATGCTGGAACTTCAAAATGGGCTGAAAGTAGTTTTTCAGGATGTTATAACTTTGAATGGTTGCTAAGCAACCATGGTAAATCAAGGACTATCTCTAGAGCTATATCTCTGATACTCTGCAGAATTCTACAGTCGCTAAGATAATTGCTCTTTCTCTCTTACCAGGTATCCATTGGCCATTCTCAAACCTCAGACTCTGTCCTGTAAGTGTCATAACAGGAGTTCCATATTCTAAGCCCAGCTCAATTTCACGGGTAGATCTGTCCAGCTGTAAAACAGAAAAATCACTTCAGTATTTTCCCAATATTTTACTTAATTTCTATTTATTTTCTTAGCATAAGGCAAACCTGTACAAAATAGGTCAAATCCATTTATTCTACAGCATAAAAAGTATATATTTTATTTAAATATGCATGGGAAGTCGTTTAGCATCCTCACACTGATGCATCATTTTAGGGAAATACAGATGCAATTCTACTGTTTTAGTGTCCAGTCATTGCAGAATATGTTAGATTCCCATCATCAAGATCAGGAAACCTCCAATATGAAATTTCTTTTTCAACTTCTTCTGAAACCAGTTCCTTTCCCGAGACTGGGAAATGTAAACCATAAAAAATTCAAAACAAAAAACAATAATGAGATGGACTAGGCTGATGCTAAGACGTAAACCCCACTTTCTTCTGTACTATGTTACAAAACAGAATAAAGATTTCATTAGAGCTCGAGAACTGCTTTAAATCTCTTCTTTTGCATACAACACAAGAAAACTTATTTTTATTTATACAGTTCTTTCCTCAAAGGGAGATAGACGTCCAAATACATTTTACTTTCAAAATAGAAATATTATGTGGTTTACTGGTATAGCCAACAATTTTGTGTTTTTATATTCACAGTTTACGATTGGTTATTTATTGTTAAAAGAAAATATTTGTCATTTAAATAAAAATGGGGAAAGGCGTATAACATCACAAGAAGAAGAAACATCACAAGTAACAAACCGGTTCTGCTTTTCTGAATATTTTATAGGCCAATGTGGCTTAAAGAGTCTCCTATTCTGATGAAAAAGGTAGCATAAGGATCTTCACTTTCTTCTAGAACTTACCGAATGGAGGTTGGAAAGTGAGGCTGATTTTCTGGGCGGAGTTTTCTTTGGACTGAATGTGTTTCCAAAAAGTGGCATCTTTCAAAATTCCTCTTTATCTTCGGGGAAAAAAAAAATATCCCACAAAGATTATCGTTTCATTGAAAAACGCATAGATCAATCACTGCCCACAAGAGTTGGAGACAGAGAACTTTTTGACCTCAACTGGACTATAAATTCCCTGCTACCATTGCCTATATAGTAGCCTACAACATGATCGCCAGAAGGGACCAGGCTCGGCCAAAAGGCAACCCTAAACACTGTTTTTAACCACAATGCAACATGTGAGAATATGTGCAATAGGGGTGGCTCGGCTGAATTTCATCTGATGTACCGCTGAGTACCGACCGTCTCCTCAAGGTCGCGGGGGGCAACTTGAATGCATCTCAAGCGACCCAGCAGCCTTATTGCCGCCTCTGCTCCAAGCAATTCCCCCCAACTGGAGGATTTTTGGAGAATCCGATATTCCGGACCTCCTGTGCTTAGAAATGCAGAATCCAAGTTAACCCCGCGTTTAAAAGAGCTCCATGACACCGAGCGGTATTTTCTTGAAGCCGCCCCGCATCTCATACCTAGCACTTCAGAACCAAATTTAGGGAACTTTCACACCATGGTCCTCCCCACCGCCGTACGTACAACAGTCCCAACCTTCGAAACCAATCTGCGCAGGCGTAGCCTTAACTGGTGCTTGAAGCCTTGCAACCCGCCGCGGTCGCCCAGGGACGATCGCGCAGTACAGCTGGCGCAGCACAAGGCGAGGGGAGGTTATTTTTAATTGCACAATTGCGAAAAATCAGCTTTGACATACATTCATGCCAACTGAACATGTATAAACTAAGAGCGCGTCACCGAATCTCTTAACAGGAGTAAGAGGGACGAATGAGTAGGCGGCTTGCGAAGTTCTAACCCGTCTCAGAAGATACCGCCCCCTCCTCGTGTGATGGTAGCGACCCAAGCGATGTGAAAAGAGGAGCTAAACAGCAGCAACCGGGATAGGATCGTACCACCGTTGTAATCCGGGGGAAGGAAGGAAGAAAAATAATAATTTTGATACAGATATTTTCATGCTGTCGTTCGGAAGATGTGTTCTCAAGTAAATTATCCCCAATTGATTACATTTTCCATTAATGGCGAAAAAGTGCTCGGCTCTCCTTTAGCCTGGTATAAAGGTAAACTAAGGGAATGGTTTCTTCCGCTGGTTGTTGTGGTAACAGAAGGACGCCAAGCTTCCGGGGGAGGGCGGCCCGTGGCCTGATTCGAGCCTTGGTGGGTGTCGGGAGAGTGAGCTTTTTTTTAATCCCCATAATCGCCGTCCCCAAACTGAACGATGGCTGGGAGTCTGGAGGCGGTGCGCTGCTCCTCAGCGGCCAAAGCTCAACAAGTTGAAGTTGCCATTAATTGTACCAAATTAAGAGTCTCAGCTCGTCCCGTTTGCTCTTGGACAGATCGAGGCAGGGAAAGGAGCGCCATCCTTTCTTCCACTGTAGAATTGCTGCCATTGTTCGGAAGCGGGTTTTGGTTTTGGTTTTGGTCTTGAATAATCGGTCGGAATCTACGCTCCACTCACGCAAATCCATCCATTATTTTGAATCCTACAGTTCGGAACAGTACAGAATAGTCCTTCATGATTTCCAATGTGACCATTTTATTTGGCATGCCCAGATGTCAGGCAATGGACTTCGTTTCCACTGAGATTTAACAGATAACAGATCATCAGAGTTGGAAGGGACCTTCGAGGTCATCTAGTCCAGGAGTCTCCAACCTTGGCAGTGTTAATCCTGGCTTTGCTGGCTGGGGAATTCTGGGAGTTGATGTCCTCCAGGCTTAAAGTTGCCAACGTTGGAGAGCCCTGATCTAGTCCAACCTCTCCTGCCCAAGCAGGAGACCCTACACCATTTCTGACTAATGGCAGTCCAATCTCTTCTTGAAGGTCACAAGTGATGGCGCTCCCACAACTTCTGAGGGCAAGATGGTCCATGGGTTGATTGTTCTCACTGTCAGAAAGTTTCTCCTTATGTCCAGGTTAAATCTCTCCTGGTTCAGTTTCCATCCATTATTCCTTGTCTGGCCTACAGGCGTTTTAGTAAATAGCTTGACCCCTTCCTGTCTGTGGCAGCCCCTCAAATATTGGAAGACCTCTATCACGTCTTCCCTGGTCCTTCTCTTCACTAGACCAGCCAAGCCCAGTTCCTGCAACCGTTCTTTGTATGTTTTCGTCTCCAGTCCCCTAATCATCCTGGTTGCTCTTCTCTGTACTTTTTCTAGAGTCTCAACATTTTTTTTATAATGTGAACAAAACTGGATGCAGAACTCTAGGTGTGGTCTTACTAAGCTTGATAGAGTGATATTAGCATCTCCCTTGATCTCGATTGTATCCCTCTGTTAATGCCACTTAGGATTGCATTAGCTTTTTTGGCTGCTGCTGCAAACTGCTGGTTCATATTGAGCTGGTTGTCCACTAAGACTCCAAGATCCCTCTCACAGTTACTGCTGTTTATATATTTATATCATCATGTATATTTATATCATGTAAATTTATATATTTTCTCCACAATGCCCTATTTTTCTATATAAATGTTTTAAATTAATAAATTCAGCTTGGAAATTGAAACCAATATAGCTAAATCCAAGTTCACTTTCTTGGAAGAGGATTATATTGGAGCCCACTTCAGAGTCCCCAATCTCTTGTCCGCCTTTGCATTCATGATAGTCCCAATTCAATCTTCGCTTCCCTCCCTGATTGTTAATGCAACTGCTTGCTACTCTGCCCACTTCCCCAACTACTGCAGATTCTTCCCAGATGATATCACAAGGTGTCACCATGGTCTTATTCTTGGACTCTATCCAGCCAGCTTCTAACTCCTATAAAAAATAAATAATTCCATCTGCAAAATACTTCATTGATATACCTCAGCAACCCATATTCTTTAATAGGGCCCAAGCTATTGTAAAAAGGACTTTCAACATGTTTTCAATACAGTTTCCTATGTAAGTGACTCCTTTTGTTTCTACATTGCAACACAAGGTGATGATAATTTGTTAACTTCAAGAATGATTGAGAATAAAGTGACTGAATAAAAGTGTGTTTCAAGTGAAAATATGCTTTCCTTCCCCTTTTTAATGTTGTTTTCTGCAGGATGGATTTAATACATACTAAAGCATTTTTAAGCCCCCTAAGTGGGTTCTTGATTTTGCCATCCTCAACCCAAGAAGAGAGAGGCAAAACCTTGAGTTGCAATTTGGATGACCTTCCACGCTGTATCCTTTTTCCTTTTTTTCACTAATTACAAACAACATGAAGTTTGCATGAAAATATATTCTCTGTATATATTTCCATTTAGCAGAAAGATGCCTTTGTGATACAAATTGTTATTGAACCAAGTCCCCGCTTAATTTATTTTAATTTATTTTAATTTATTTATTTATTTATTTTATTTTATTTTGAATTGGATCTCTAAGTATTTCTTATGAAAAATGCAAACAAACAAACTAGATTCTGTTTTAATTGTGATAGATATTGATGTCTAGCCTAGTGCCTTAACCACTACACTAACCTGGCTTCCCAAATAAAACAATGCATATCACATTTAAAAAGCAATATTAATGTAAAGGAAAAAGAGACAGAAATAACAGCAACATTTGTATACTGTCTCTCTTTACAGACTTTTGAAAAAAAAAACCTTAACCCTACATTGTTAGTGTATGTTATTGGCAATATACAAAATGTGAATAAAAAAATATCTCAGCTAGAATTGGGACTGAGAAGATATGACAGTAGTGATGTGGTAAGTAAAGATACATTGCAGCATTTTTGACCTGTGGAATTCCAGAATGTTTTTCTGATCTAATTTTAAGCGATTTAATTTTAATCTAATTTTAAGCGATTTAGGAATTGTCAAATACCTTGCTTAGCCTTTTTGATGACAAGGTGAAAACCAATGCAGTTTTTTTCTTTCTAAATATAAATACACAAATAGCTGAGTAGGTGCAGAAAATAAAAAGCACATACCAAGCTGATGCAGCTACAAGAACAGTTTAAATAATGAAAGCTTTTCAGCTTGAAATTATGTACAAATATACATAGCACAAAAACACAATAATAATTATCAGTCTTTGGGGAAGAGTATTGGTGATTATTAGTTGTATAATGTATTGCTATTCTTCACACCATAGTTAAAACATTCTTGTTCCACATGAATGAATTATTTATCAGGTTGAACATTGTTAGCAATATAGAGATTTGGATTTCTTTTAAGTAAATGGAAAATTTATAGAGCAGCTGAAAATGAAGAACATGATTCTAGGAAAGGCAAGCACTTTAAAATTCCATTACTTTTGATGGAGGAGATGCAATATTTTAACTATTAAGATAAATGGGAATTACAGAATAGATAATATTTTATTTTACAGTTCTCCACAAATAAGATATATTTCAGAACCTTTAAAGAAAATTGTGTCAGATTATCTTTTTCTTTATTGTTATCACTGAAGGTGATTGAGGATATGATGCAGAGGAAATATGCAGGGTTGAAGGGTCCTAGAAGAGGAAGACGTATTAGCAAGCAAAAAGGTAAGCATAATGATAATATGAAATCAGTGGTCTAATTGCTTCAAACATAAGGTTTCATTACATCATATTTAAACATATCCATTTTTGTCATTGTTAGTTAAATCAGATGTCTTACTAAACTGCTCTTCTAATAACCATAGTTAAGAATCCAGAGTGTTTGAGGAAGCTGTTGTTAGATGTGTACTTTTACCCTGTTCTATTGGTTCAACATACATCTTCAAAATTTCATAAGTTCACTCCTGGAGCATGAGTATGATTGGGGATGGGGACATAGCAATGGTCCAAATTTTGTCTTGTCAGAGGATTATGAATCAGGGCTAATACCAAACTACAAGAGCTGTTATTTTGTGTATAAATAAGCTCTAGCTTTAAATGCACAACAAAACAAAAACTATTGACATGGAACAAATCTATATTTCTCTGTCTGATACATATCAATTACATTTGTATATTAAGTGAGCTTCTATTCAGGGGCTCAATAGGAGTGTTCTTTTTCTTACATTGCAGAGAAAGATCAGGCCGTGACACAGAGATATGGAAGGCTTGGTTCAGATGCAGGTTCTTTAAGAAATCAGAAAAAAATAGCTCAGAAAAAGGTATGATACTGAGTGACAAATCAAGTCACTGTTTCTTATAAATACTGTATATAGTATTTAGAAGCTATATTATTCTTAGTTGTTAGGAAATACACATTTTACTTTGAGATGTATGCTGTGAAGAAATCATGCAAGATAGGGATCTTTATGTTTAGTGACTATTAAATTACAATTTGTAACCTATTGCATCAATTATGCTAATACTGCAAAATATTTTATTGTACTTACTTGGAATTCTGGGAGCTTCTGTAGAAAACATCTATTATGTGCATCTCTCAAAAATACTATGAATGTGTCCTTATAGTAGTTAGCATTTAGAAGGGTAAGCGATCTATGGCCCCAAATTTTTTCCGCTTACTGCAACTTTTCAGAATAATTTCCCACCATATTTAGGCAAAATACCTACATCAGCATAACTAAATCAGTGGCACATAAGGAGAATTTGTACAAAATGATGTATAGATGGCAGTTGGCACCCTCTAGATTGGCCAAAATATTTCCGACAGCAAACCAATGCTGTTGGAAATGCAAAGGTAAATTTGGTACTGATTTCCATCTGTGGTGGACCTGTCCTGAGACAAAGAAATATTGGTTAAAAATAAAAGAGTGGATAGAAGAAATTAGAGTGTGGGCTGGAGTGGAAATCTGAACTGTTCTTATTGGGAATGATTAAAGGGGAATATTATACTCCTAAAGTAAGATATCTGACCATTCATTTATTGACAGCGGCACGGATTTCATTAGCAAAATATTGGAAGAATCCAAATGTACCACCGATACATATTACTATTCAAAAAACATATGAGTGTGCCCAATTGGAGAGGCTCACACTCAAAATCAATGGGAAGGAGGACATATATTATTATAGGATATGAGACAAATGGTACAACTGGGTAGACCATAAAGGGAAAACACATAATGAACCCTAGAAACAAATTATATGCAACTGTCTTTATGAAATGTACAAGAATAACAAAGGTGTTAAATATTCTTTTTTTCTATATTATTATTATCATATTCATTATATCTTTTTATTTACTATTCAAAATTATGAATTTATTATCAATTAATAGATAGTTATAATCCAACGGAAAGATTAATAGAGTATTGCAAGTTACATAGTGATTAAGATTTGATAGTTAATGGAAATGTGAGAAGTATTAGCAATTATTATCAGGACGTATCAAATTCGATATCAGATGTAAAGAGAAATGTGTTATGTATACATTATTGGTTTTGTATTTTTAAATTTGTATGTTTTTAATTCTTGTAAATAAAGTTTATTTAAAAAAAAAATCAGAGAGATATCCAGAGATGCATCTGCCTTGAAAGAAGGTCATACTGACTTATATAATACAATCAAAAATCAGGAATTGACACAAGAAATGTTTTATAATGTTTTGTATTATGTCATAAAACATTTTATGATAATTTTATAAGATTTGCCAAATTTCAGTTCTATGGGAGTCATGGCTCCCAGATTTTGGAAGGATTTTATAAGTTAGCCATACAAGGTACCTTGGTTGAAAAAGATTTTGTTCCATGTGACACTGTTTCAACATAGTTAAAAGTTGCAGACAATAGTTTAGCCGGTTAAGCCCTTCTTGTCGACGAACTGGGAACTGCGACTGTCCGCAGCTTCGCTCCGTGCTCTCTTGTTGGAGAGCCCCAATCATTGTGATTAGGGGCTGAAGCTGCCTCGGAGGGGTGGTGGACTAAGGGGAAGCTGCCAGCCAGGTCGAGGGGAGCTGCATCCCCCCTCCCTGGGCTAGGCAATTTTTCCCCCTGAAGACGACTGAGCGGTGGTCTAAAATGGCCACCCTGAAGAGAAGGACTTAGCTCGACTAAGATTTGTGAAGGAGAGAAGAAAGAGGTGGACAACATAAGAACCGGGCAACTTGGTGCAACAATTAATTAAAAGGTACCCCAGGATGGTATTTTAAGAATTTTTATGAAAGAATAAGAAAGCGGCGGATTTTTAAAGGGAAAGGGGAAAAAAGGGAAAATATCTTTGACAGCTGAGCAGGGCTTCGAACCAGGATTGGAAGAAGCCGGAACAAGATATCCAAACAAATTGAATTAAAATACATTGCTAACAAACAGGCACAATTTAAAGCTGGACTTAGAAGTTTTCAAAAGAAGAGGGAAATATTTAAATTGAAGATTTTATTGCTTTGGAATACCAAGGTTTGGAAAGTCCCGAACAAATAAAATGGGGGAAAAGGTGAGGACGTTCTATAATGGAGAGTGCCATCTGGTGGACAAAAATTTAAACTAAGGGAAAATCCCTATTTCTCTATGAATCGGATCTCATACAACGAAAAGGAAATATTGAAACAATATAACAAGCACCCTAAAAAGTGAAAATTGAATTAGAACAAAAGAAAAAATATGGATTGTTGGACTGATTAGTGATTTTGCTATAAACCCAGTTTGGGAATAGTTGTTAATCCAGAAAGTTTGAAGAAGAAAAAAGAAAAAGATTGGTGATTGGTGGATTTTAATGACTATAAGATATAAGAGTGTGCAACAATATCTCTGCGGGATCTAAAAATGGAACTTAAAATTTTGATAGAACTACTACATGCAAGAGGTGAATCACTTGCCTCTGAGTTAAAAGCTATGGAAATGGCGATTGAAGAATATGAAGAAGACACTCAAGAAGAGCCATCTTAAATAAACAATCAACACAAAGAACACCACAAAGAAGAGGAAAAAGAAGGGGGGTTAAAAATGGGATATTTAAAAAAGTAACTAAAACAGGGAATATTTATAAAAATCGGAAAGACAGAAAGAAACAGCAGAAAAGTAAAGGGGGAAGGAAAATACACTGCTCAGAAAAATAAAGGGAACACTTAAACAACACAATGTACCTCCAAGTCAATCACACTTCTGTGAAATCAAACTGTCCACTTAGGTAGCAACACTGATTGACAATCAATTTCACATGCTGTTGTGCAAATGGAATAGACAATAGGCAGTTAGCAAGACATCCCCAATAAAAGAGTGGTTCTGCAGGTGGTGACCACAGACCACATCTCAGTTCCTATGCTTTCTGGCTGATGGTTTGGTCACTTTTGAATGCTGGTTTTGGTCACTTTTTGGTCACTTTTGAATGCTGTTTGGTTTGGTCACTTTTGAATGCTGGCGGTGCTTTCACTCTAGTGGTAGCATACAACCCACACAAGTGGCTCAGGTAGTGCAGCTCATCCAGGATGGCACATCAATGCAAGCTGTGGCAAGAAGGTTTGCTGTGTCTGTCAGCGTAGTGTGCAGAGCATGGAGGCACCACCAGGAAACAGGCCAGTACATCAGGAGACGTGGAGGAGGCCGTAGGAGGGCAACAACCCAGCATCAGGCCACTACCACCGCTTTTGTGCAAAGAGGGACAGGAGGAGCACTGCCAGAGCACTGCAAAATGACCTCCAGCAGGCCACAAATGTGCATGTGGCTGCTCAAACGGTCAGAAGCAGACTCCACAGGTGGGGGTTGTGCTTACAGCCCAACACTGTACAGGACGTTTGGCATTTGCCAGAGAACACCAAGATTAGCAAATTCGCCACTTGTGCCCTGTGCTCTTCACAGATGAAAGCAGGTTCACACTGAGCACATGTGACAGACGTGACAGGGTCTGGAGACGCTATGGAGAACGTTCTGCTGCCTGTAACATCCTCCAGCATGACCAGTTCGGCAGTGGGTCAGTAATGGTGTAGAGTGGCATTTCTTTAGGGGGCCACACAGCCCTCCATGTGCTCGCCAGAAGTAGCCTGACTGCCATTAGGTACCGAGATGAGATCCTCAGATCCCTTGTGAGACCATATGCTGGTACGGTTGGCTCTGGGTTCCTCCTAATGAAAACAATTCTGGACCTCATGTGGCTGGTGTGTGTCAGCAGTTCCTGCAAGACAAAGGCATTGATGCTATGGACTGGCCCGCCCGTTCCCCAGACCTGAATCCAATTGAGCACATCTGGGACATCATGTCTCGCTCCATCTACTAACACAACGTTGCACCACAGACTGTCCAGGAGGTGGGGGATGCTTTAGTCCAGGTGTGGGAGGAGATCCCTCAGGAGACCATCTGCCACCTCATCAGGAGCATGCCCAGGCATTGTAAAGAGGTCATACAGGCAAGTGGAGGCCACACACACTACTGAGTCTCATTTTGACTTGTTTTAAGGACATTACATCAGAGTTGGACCAGCCTGTAGTGTTTTTTTCCACTTTAATTTTGAGTGTAACTCCAAATCCAGACCTCCATGAGTTGCTAAATTTGATTTCCATTGATAATTTTTGTGTGATTTTGTTGTCAGCACATTCAACTATGAAATGAACAAAGTATTTAATAAGAATATTTCATTCATTCAGATCTAGGATGTCTTATTTTTGTGTTCCCTTTATTTTTTTGAGCAGTGTATAAATCAGAGGGAGAAAAGATTTGGAAAAACAAAAGGGAAGAGAGGTAATGAGAAACAGGAACAGAAAAGAAAGAAATATGGGAATTGTAAAATAAAGGAAAATTTTTCTTTACCTAGAATATATTGGGACAATGGTTAATGAATTCAGAGGGGAATCCGCATTACATGTGGGGTAATAATAATGTACTTTGCAATTACAAATTATAGAATATAGTTTTTTGAGAGGAGGGAGGGGCACTGATATCTATTTAGAAGATGAATGCATTTTCTTATTTTTATTGTTACAAGAAAGGTTAATGTTTATTATATATATTGAAATGATTGAAATGAATTGTGAGGAAATTTAAAAATGAGATTAAATCAGTGAACAAGCAAAATGGCTTAATTGTTTCTTTCTTTTTTTTTCTTTTTCTTTTTTTTTTATACCATAAATAAAATTTTATGGAAGTAAAGGGAAAAAATACGTTGCGGAATCTGACTGAAAAGTACAATGTAAGGTAGTTTATTTTTCTAGGGATTAATTACTACTATAACTAAGTAAAATAGATGTTTAACTGAGAATTTAATTAAGGCATACTACCACTGAGGTGACACTCCAAACTAGTAAAAGGGGAGGGGAAATTTATGTTTTATTTTATGTGAAAAACTTGTATTAATCTGGACTTTATGAAAAGAATTTGCGATGGAATTGCAAATTTGACAAGATAAAAAAAGAATTAAAAGGGAATAAGTATGAAGATATGGAAACTATTAGTGATTTAAATGAGAAAAGAGTACTTTGGAAAAGGCAAGGCTTAAGAAATACATTTGAAATAAATTGAAATGAATTGAGAAGATGTTTAGAATGAGAGTAATATTAATGAATAGCATTAACTTGCCTGTTCCTTTTCTTATATAAAAGTTGAGTGGTAGAATGAGAAAAGAGTACTTTGGAAAGGCCACACTTAAAAGAAATGTTAATGTTTAAGAAATATATTATGAATTGAGAAAATGCTTAGAATGAAAGCAGTATCACTTAACAGAATTAATGTGTTTGTTTCTTGTGTAAAAGTTGAAATGGAGAAGTAATAATAGAATTAAGTTAAAAATGGACAAGACAGAATGTTGAATGTAAAAATGAATGTATAATTACTGTCATATTTGCATGTAAAAGTGATGACTCGGAATTAGGTTGTACATTGAAAAGAGCCTTTTTTATGTTGTTTGGAAAAATTGAATAAAACTTGTTTAAAGTAAAAGTTACAAACAATAGAGTTTTAGTAGTATACAGACATATTTATATTCGTTTTATATTATTGCCACACCCACTGAAGATTTGACCTCACCTCTAGATGTTAAATCATTCCCTACTCTTTGTAGTTTTGAACTTTCAAAAATATATTTTTAAAAAAATATTGTTAAAATGTTGAAATATAAAAGACAGCAAAGAAATGAGACAGAACAAAAGAAGCACTATATATAGATTTCAAAAAAGAAAAAGGCATAGTTAATAGATCTTCTTCTTCCTTTCTATTTGTTTCCTCAACTACTAACCATAATATGCATTTATACATTACATAGAACATTAGACATTAAACATTAAACTTCTAATTCAGTCATAAAAACCCTATTCCATATTACATTCAAAAAGTTTCTTCATTCATTATCTTAATGTAGTATATAAAATAACCCAGTATCTATATCAACCCCATAGTGTAAATAAGAGTTGTGGTTGAAGACCAAACCAGGCATGAAATGTAACACTGGGAAGAAAATTATTAGAACATGTGAGTATGAATTCTGTTAAAATCACTGTGTGTGGAAGATAATCCTTACCTACCTTGACAAAATCTTTCTCCTAGCTGCACTTGCTGCTAAGTCCAGAAAAGTAAGCCCTGATTGGTATAAACGACAGTTTACTTTCTTTTATCTACCAGGAACCAATCTTTGTTTCAATTTTTACCATAGCGGGACACGGAATGACTTTATACAGCTTTATTTGGTACATTAATGCTGGTCTTTCCTGCTAAAGGAAGATCTAGCCTTAATTATGAATCTCATGGTTTGAGGTTGGACAAAATATACCTATACAAAAATAACAATACTATGTTCCTAATAAATAAAACACAGTATTCATAATTATAATAGTAAAATATTGTTATGAAAATTTATTTGGCCCATGGTCACACTGCACAAGCAGATTTAATCTATAAGTTCTATAAAGATCAGGAAGCATAAAGTAATATGTTCTGGTTTATTGTTCTATATGGTAACTGTCATTTTACTTAGCCTCTTACAATGTCTTCTTTAATCAGATCCAAGACCTGAATCTTGCTTAATAAATCTTAGGTCATCACTGCAAGAATAACTGGGGCTTAATTTGCTTGGTATAGTGAGTCCCTAGTCTGACTTATTTACTAACACATTACATTGAACTTAACATATTCTGAACAATAGTGCAACTTGACTGAAAGGTAGCCAACCACACCGGTTTTATTAGGCAGGAGGACATTCATTTTTTCCCTGAACAGAATGCTTGAGTAGAACGTATTAAAGTGTAGGCCTCCTATGTTTCTCATGTATGATACCTTCCTTTCATCCCTAGATGATCACAGAAAAGAATAAACTTGTAGAGTTGTATCATTACCCAGGATATCATGAAGAGGAACTCACACCACTGCCCAATGGAATAGAGCTGAATGAAATTTTGGAGAAAGTGATTCGTGCTCAGAGTAAAACTGCAGTTGGGAAGGTAGTTCAGACCTTCAGGTTTATGTGGCAATATTCTTATCTTCTGGGTAAAAATAATAGGGATAGATTAATGATATATTTACTTGTTTTAATGTCTATTAGCACCTGCTATTTATAAGTAGCCATAATAGACAGTGATGATTGCACAGGTTTTTTTGTTTTTTTCCTTGCTCAGCTTCAGTATGGTAGATCTCGTTACTTTTCTAATTAACAGAGTATCTAGACATAGCCACTTGATATGAACAAAAGACCTGTCATCACTCAGTTACACAGGATAAAGGTTGAAATAGGCTATTCCTCCCTATTTCATTTTCCCTTATGTCTTATTATGATTAAAAAATGTTCATAGTGAAATGTTTGTCATTCCATCCAGAACTGGAAATTTCAGGTCAAAGATCAGAATATAAATCAAGGATTCAAGGAACAACTTTTGTGGTTTACAGATTGAGATGGAACCAGTTTTATAATGTGAATTGATTTAGTGGAGAGCATGATCTTAATTATTTTTTTTCAGGTTTTAACTGTCCTTACTTACTCAGATTAGCTCAGTTTGGAGAGCTGAGATTCAAGATAACTGAAACCCCTTGCTATGACTGCTTAACATAGTTCTGATTAGGCCCCGAGGGAGTAAATGTATCATAAAATATTCTTTCCAGTCAGTTCTGAGGATATTTTGACTAGTAGTTCCCAGCTGACCTTCTCCAGAGGTACAAAATAGCTAGTCCCATTATTGCCAGGCTTTGTCTATGCATACAGGGAAGTCGGGGAATGGGCAGTTCCATACCTGTTGAGGGATCATAACACAAGAGAATACAGATCTAGACTATGCTGTTACTCTTTTGTTTCTTTACAGACGAAGTGGGCTGTGAAAATGCTGCATAGGTTTTTTGATGTTCCGTGCACCCGAGCTGTTTTGCTGGATAGTTTCTGGTGGCAATTCCTGCACTTGTATCATGTAAGGATAAGGGATGGTTACTGATTAGATTATTAAATTCCATTTCTCCAATTTTTTATTTGTGGTTCACCATTTTTATATTGTTCCATTTGTTTTAAAATAGAGGTATTCCAAATGTAGCACTATCTATATCTCTAATATGTTCTATATAATTATAAAATTATAATAACCTATTCAAAATTTTGAAATATTGGCAAAGAAAAACTATAACACTTTTTAAAAAGTCTTATAACTATTGCTTTAATTTGAATTTTTGCATTCATAGCCGTACAGGTAGTCCCTGACTTGCAACTATTCATTTATGGATGTTCAAAATTACAATGGCACTGAAAAAGTGACTTTTGACCATTTCCCATACTTTGGATTGTTGCAGCATCCCCATGGTCATATGATCAAAATTCAGACACTTGGCAATTGGCAGTAGGGTGATCACCTTTTGCAACCTCCTGACAAGCAAAGTCAATGGGAAAGCCATATTCAGTTAAAAACCATGTTACTAACTTAACAACTGCTGTGATTCCCTTAACAATCGTGGCAAGAAAGGTCATTAAATGGAGCAAAACTCACATAATAACTGTCTTGTTTAGCAATGGGAATTTGGGGCTCAGCTGCAATTGTAAGTCGAGGAATACCTGCAGCTTACTTTTCCAACTCTCTGATTCTGTACCACATAATGTTAATTAATGTTAACGATGTTGTTAAAGCCAGTAAAGTACATATTTATTGTATTCACTAATGCATTATGTTAACAATTTTGTATAGAGGGGAGAGAAAAAGTATCTGATCATATATCTGAAAAATGTGAAAATTGCAACTCAAGGGCATCAAACTTACAAGATTACTACAAGGATAGTTCAAGAGGAAAGAATCAGATGTCTGTCTATCACATTTTTGGAAAACCAATACAGTATATGATCCTCCCTCCCTTCCCCTTCCCTTTCCTCTTCTCCGTCCCTCCCTCCCGCCTGCCTGCCTGCCTTTGAGCTTTCCCAGTGACTTTGCTTGTCAGAAAGTTGCAAAAGTGATCATATGATGCCAGGATACTGCAACCGTCAAAATATGAATCCGTTGCAAAGAGTCTAAATTTTGATCACATGACCATGGAGATGCTGCAATGTTCGTAAGTGTGAAAAATGGTCACGTCACTTTTTTCAGTACTATTATAATTGTTGTAAATCAACGACAATCTATACTTCTCAGAGGCAGTCCCATTTCATCTAATGATGCTTTTACCTTAAACATCTTGTAACTAGTTTTCCTTCCTAATATTACATTGCTATGATACTGTGGTTAAATAAATATGCTTTCAATAATCCTGTAATTTATCATTCTCCCAATAGCCAAATCGAGAAATTCAGGGACATTTGTTTCAACGCATTGCAGAAAATTATGCCCTCATTCTATTAGGCAGGGCTTCCAATCAGGAATGCATCCTCACGGTGAGTAAAGAATTTTAAGAAATTCTGGACAATGAGCAATATTCGTGTTATCTTTTTAAAATCAAATCTTAAGAGTGATATGATTTAAATTTTAGAAACACAGGAAGAAATTTTAAAGGTAAGGGTTAAAACTGGAACACTACTTAATATTTCTTTTTCAATAATCAACATGGCTTTTTATTGTGTAAAATGTGTGCCATCTCTTCATTTCCAGTGAATATTAATACTTTCTCCTCCGAGGAAAATTAGATAAAAATTAAGATGAACTTAATGTATGGATTTTCTTTCATAAGTGGTCAGTATCTTAGCAACAGCTTTCCTCTGTTATGGTATTTATTTCTAGGATCTGGTTTTCAAGGAATATGGAAGTTCACCTGAATGTGAAAGTTCTTTCTAGTTTTCATTAATACCAACTCAGTATCTATGTAGTCATCTACATTTTTTACTGTAATTTAATCCTCCAACAATAATACAGACATTTTGTATCCTTACCTTTGTGGCAAGCTATGGTTTTTAGGACTAAACATCATCATTTAAATAATTATGCAGTAATTTCTACTGAAATAAATCATTGCTCAAACCAATGCACAGAAATCTTCTTAACTAGCAAAACTAGTTAAGATTCAAGAGTATTCAAGGGGGGAGGCTGAGGTCCTTGTGCCCACACAGGGATTCTAGACTAAGTTCCCATTTGACTCTTCCCCCCTGGCTCTGCCAGTTTCTCTCCTACAGAAGGTTAAAGGATGATAATTTTCTGCCAATGGGGACTTGTAAAAAGGCTTTAAGGAGTTCTGATATTCTTATAACATAGGCTGAGAATTAATTGGCTGAGAAATTTAAATTCTCAAATACAATTGCCATAGATTTATTTGAGATTTTCTTCCCCTCCTGCTTTGTTTGGGTTTTAGTTTTTTCCATCACTACTGTGTCAAGCTGTGTATATCTGCTTCTGCTCCTGTTTCCCGAGGTCCTGGTTTAATACCTCTGAATTCAAGGCCCAGCTCTGTGATGTATTCTTTGAGTGGCTGGGAGGTGAGATGCCATCATATCCTTACTCAAGGAGTGGATCTTATAGATTTTGACCAAGAATTCATATTTTTTTATCATGTGGTATTTCAAAACATGAAATATCACTGCTCCTCAGTTATACTTTCCTCATCAAGATAGGAACTTACACTTTCCAAAAATTACTTTAAATTATTGCAACAAAAATGTTGATTATGGCATAGTTCTTTTGTGAACTAGAGACCAAAGTATGCCATAATAATAATTCTTTAAAATGTTTTAAGATTCTTTGTTGTTTCGACTAGTTATATACCAAGAGAATTTGTCCTTGTATTTCTTAAGCACAATCTTATGTCAACTAGGTAACACAGCATGTAATATGGCATATGGAAGAATGCTGTTTATAGAGAAGACAGCACACTCCACACCTATGTTGCAGTGTTTTATTAACTTCTTGTGGTATAACCTTTTAACAGTTATCCTGCAGTACATCAGGCAAAAAAAATCTAAAAAAGGTTCTTCAAAATTTTTCTAATTGCTTGAATACTTGGAATTCAGCTGCCCTAGGAAGCTAGTATACCTTTTGTTAGGATGGCTGTCATTGTCTACCAATATATATTACATGCTAGCCAACCATAATCTACTACCTTCCAGATGAGTTAAAGTTCAGCTTTGTTGTTTGGGCTTCTTAGAAATCATGAGTTGAAATTTCAACATATTTGGATGGCCCAAGTTGCAGATGTTTGTGCCAAAGGCTTTTTCCCAGTTATGAACCCAGTTGGTTCATAATCTGGGGGAAAAATGTAGTGCTGAAACTATCCCTCTTGGTTGCCTGAATCCCTTTATATGATCGATAAATAATCAGATACAACATGCTATTTGAAAATGCATTATGTTGTAGTCATTTGGTTCTTTAAATTGTTTTAATTGTGGTCTTCCGTCAATTTCTTCCTCTCATTCCTTTTGTTTTAGCATAAAATCTAAATTATACCAACATCATCCATTAGATTATGATTTTCACTATGAATCCCTTTTGGCACAACCTTGTTAGGTACACTGCGTGAACCGAGAAGTTTCTATAAATGGGATTACTCCCAGCTGGAACCAGAACGATCAAGGAGAGAAGATTTGATGTCAAGAAAGAAAAAATTAGGGACTGGTAAAATCTTGATAACATTTATGTTTTCTTTCTTATGTAATCATTGATTTAAATGAAGTAGTTTCTCATTATGAACCATTATAATGTGTTACATGACATCAGTAAAATTTAAACAATATGCCAGTTCCCCCTTCTATTAAATTTCATCCTTGCTAAGTAGTCAAAATGAAATCAAGGTTTGTATAGTTGTCATGGATTAGTGCTAAATATATGATTTGCTTACAGAATACTGCAATTTTAGATATTCCAAATAATAGTATTTCAATAGAGAACATGGGAAATATTGACTCCTCTTGCCAGATTATAATGCAAGGCTGGATGGATCAATGGTCTAAAGCAGTACAAATTAGACCTACCATATTTTCTTTTGAGTTTTCAAAATTAAAAGTTTTAGTAAAAACATTAATCATATATACATATTAAAGCAAGGGTCTTCAACTTGGCAATTTTAAGACTTGTGGACTGAGAGTTGAAGTCCATAAGTCTTAAAGCTGTCAAGTTTGAAGACCCCTGTCTTAAAGCAAAGTTAATCTATAGTAAATAGATCAATCTGAAAATGGTGGACAATCTTGAATGAGATTTTGTAGAAGGTGAACATCTGGATGTAAATAGCTATTGCAAGTCCTCTTATTACTTTTTAACTCACTCTTATCATATTAACTGTAATATAAGCCTAGACACTTGCTTTAATTTTTTCAGGATTATGTACCTGCATTATATCTGAAATTTTCCACACGTGGATAAATGGCAAGTTAAAACAACCCTGATCATAATGTGCCTTAGAGACGAAAACTAGCCAATAGGTTATAACAGCCTCTCTTGAAAATAGGTTGCAATACAAAGTTGTAGAGCAGGGGTCACCAAACTTTTGGACCTCGGAGACTACCAAACTCATAATTTTAAATCCCAGGGACCACTAACTAGTTCTGTGGGTGTGGCTAATTTGTGGGTGTGGCTTGGTGATCGTGACTGGCTTGGCATGGCTTGTATATAAATATATATTTATATAAATATTGAATTTTGTTTAAAAAAGAGCAACTTTTACCAAAATCAGGGGAAGCAGGCAGTCAGACTGAGTTGCTCATAGATTCATTCAGTGATCTATCTATCTGCCATCAGCTACCTGAGTCTGTCACATAAAATTTGCTTGCCATAAGTCTGCACTGAATAATAGAGCCTTCAGTCCTAAGGGAGGTCCGGCTGTGCTTAAAAGCAAAGCCAAAGATCTAAAGACTAACTAGAAAACAAGAAATCCAACCATTTCCTGCTTCCTAGCTAATCTAAATCTCCTGGCACAGCAGAACACCTGATGGTCGGAAAAATAGCAATTTAGAAGGCAAGTTTGCCAGTTAAGGAGTGAGTGGGCAGGGAGAGTTCCCGCGGACCATTTGGGCGGTGTAGTCTTGTGTTTCTGCACAGCCTGAATTAATTGTTTTTGGGGGTGCTCTGGGGGTGAGATTTCTCTGCAGCCCACCAAAATTTTCTCACGGCCCATTGGTGACCACTGTTGTAGACAGCATGCACTGGATTCAAGGCAAAAAGAATACACCAGCCTTTATTGATTAAATTTCATATTTCTTTCATCTCTATAGGCACTGGTATATTGTTTGAAAGCTACAAGCAATACAGTGCTATAGGAAAGACTCATTTGCAGAAGGTAAAATATGATTTAGAGTTGGAAATAAAGCCATTTTTATTTTTTTCAGGATATGAAGAAAAAAAGAATTTACCAAATGCTAAAGCTGAATGTAATGCTATTAAGAATACATTTTCACACACAAAAAAATCAAAACAATGTTTGTAGCAAGAAATCATGCACAATTATTTTGCTTCTTTTCAAAGAGCAGAGGATCTTAGATTGCCAAATATATTTAAACTCTATTTTTCTTTGAAAAATGTACCAACCCATAAATCAGATTGTAATGCACCTCCAGTTCTCTTTCCTTGTCTGATCTTCTAATATGAAATTATATTTATGTTTTTTTATCTTTCTTTTTTTGAAACAGATTCCATCAAGGAAAACATTTATCATATCTATTAAAAAAGGCAAGAAATCTGTATCTGAGAAAAAAGGTCAAAAGCAGCTTTCCAAAAAAGTTATCGCATTGGAAAGTGAAGGTAACATCTGCAGAATTTTCTATAATACCAACTATAATAATGTATGTATGACTTCGTTTTCAGACTAAGTAAGCAATAATAATGTAGAATGCTCTCCTCAAATAAATGGATATTATCATCATCATCTCTCCAATTATAAAAAGGGATTTTATTTTCATATATCATGCAACCATATTCCTATGACTGAAAGATACAAATATGCTTCATTTAGTTAGTTTGCAGAGAATTCACAAGAGAATAATCTTGTAATGCTGATATTTATCACAAAACTTGACTAGCATATGTCTAGATCATAAAGTACTGCATTTATCTAAGGATTGTTAGATATTGTAAGAATATAAGGAGGTTCTGTACTGGTTTATTTCTGTACCATCAGCATTGTTTACAGATGAACACACTGTGAAGCTACAATAGTTTTACAATTGTTTTTAAAATGTTCTTTGTTTCCCCATTGATTACAAGCATTTTTGTTTCTTCTCTCTTCCTAGCTGTGGAACTTCATCTAGCTTAATAGTTTTGTAACTCCACTACAGTGGCCAGTTTCCCAAAGTTCTTGTCTTGTCTTGTCTTTCCTTTCCCCCTGGTAGGGTGGTGATGGTAAGGAGATTTTGTGTTGTTGCACACCACAATAAGTGTGTTTTCAGCATTTCAGTTTGGCAGAAGAATCAAAGATCACCTTTAAGTTAATTCTGAAAATTTTGGGAGTGAAAATTATACCTGGAAGTAGTATATAAGATTAAGTGCTATCGCTATAAGATTTTGAACTGCATTAGCAGAAAGATTCTGTATATTACTATATAAGATATAAATGCAGTTAATTACATGTTTTTCTATGAATTCTTTAAAAAAACTAATAAAATCCTTGCTAAACCTTCATAATACAGATAGAAAAATTATATTTTGTATTTTTACTGATCTGCACATCTAAAAATGCATGTAATTTATGCTGCCTAGATTTGATGAGTTCATCTAATAAATCTAATACAGGTATTCATAGATGTACAACTGTTCATCTACATAAATAAATGTGACCCCTACACAACTCAGCATTCCATAGTTCTGGAAGAGTTTTCAAATTATAGGCCAGTCTCAAATATTCAATTTTCAAATAAAGTAATTGAGAAAATTATGATTCTATAGCTCCAACTGAATGAAATTTATTTTGGGAGCCTATTTGTTCTAGGATATGGTAATAGGTGTAGTGAAAAACTCTGATTGTGGACTGTTAATAAAATATGGATTTGCTCATCCATGAGGTCACTTTTCTTCGACACTTGAATATGAGTAATAATTCCTTGGAAAAGTAAACTGTATATGTTATTTATTGATGGTTATTTGAATATATAATTCCCAATAGATTATTACTTATCAAATGAGTGCTCTTTTTAGAAATAAAGCATACTACATCAAGTAGTGACCAACTTAAAGAGGATAATGAGAAAGCTACATGGAGCAGACACCAGAACTTACCCAAAAAGAAACTAAAGATAGCTATGCTTCCTCGAGAGGTGACATTATTTATGGATAATAAAAATGATAAAATAATTATTGATGGATCTGTATAAAATAAGAATGTATTACTTACTCTTGTTCAAAATCACCCTTTGACATCGTAACTTAATTCTTTTCAATTATTTCAACATATATTTGCTTGATTTATTTTGTGGCAAAATAAATCAGCTCTCTCCCAGGTAATGAAAATAATTTGTCTAATGATAATTAGGTAATCCCAAGTTTTGAAAGTAAAATGAACTAATGATCCAGAAACATTTTACAAATCTGAGAGTTGTTCAACATTATATTTGGGTTGGTTCATATTCAAGTATCAACCTCCTTGAGATTTTGATGGGTTCAGAGTCAGCCTGACAATAAACATCACTCATTTAGAAAGACTGGCTACATTTAGATGAATTATGTAATACACTGCTCAAAAAATAAAGGGAACACTTAAACAACACAATGTACCTCCAAGTCAATCACACTTCTTGTGAAATCAAACTGTCCACTGAGGTGGCAACACTGATTGACAATCGATTTCACATGCTGTTGTGCAAATGGTGGAAAGCAGAGGCAGTTAGCAAGACAGCCCCAATAAAAGGAGTGGTTCTGCAGGTGGTGACCACAGACCACTTCTCAGTTCCTATGCTTTCTGGCTGATGGTTTGGTCACTTTTGAATGCTGGCGGTGCTTTCACTCTAGTGGTAGCATGAGACGGAGTCTACAACCCACACAAGTGGCTCAGGTAGTGCAGCTCATCCAGGATAGCACATTAATGCAAGCTGTGGCAAGGTTTGCTGTGTCTATTAGTGTGGTGTCCCGAGCATGGAGGCGCTACCAGGAGACAGGCCAGTACATCAAGAGACATGAAGGAGGACGTAGGGGGGGCAACAACCCAGCATCAGGACCGCTACCACCGCCTTTGTGCAAGGAGGGACAGGAAGAGCACTGCCAGAGCCCTGCAACATGACCTCCAGTGGGCCACAAATGTGCACGTGGCTACTCAAATGGTCAGGAACAGACTCCATGAGGGTGGTATGAGGTCCTGATATCCACAGGTGGGGGTTGTGCTTACAGCCCAACACCGTGTAGGACATTTGGCATTTGCCAGAAAACAAGATTGGCAAATTCGCCAATGGCGCCCTGTGCTCTTCACAGATGAAAGCAGGTTCACACTGAGCACATGTGACAGACATGACAGGGTCTGGAGATGCCGTGGAGAATGTTCTGCTGCCTGTAACATCCTCCAGCATGACCGGTTTGGCAGTGGGTCAGTAATGGTGTAGAGTGGCATTTCTTCAGGGGGCTGCACAGCCCTCCATGTGCTCGCCAGAAGTAGCCTGTCATTAGGTACCAAGATGAGATCCTCAGACCCCTTGTGAGACCATATGCTGGTGTGGTTGGCCATGGGTTCCTCCTAATGCACGACAATGCTAGACCTCATGTGCCTGGTATGTGTCAGCAGTTCCTGCAAGACGAAGGCACTGATGCTATGGACTGGCCCTCCTGTTCCCCAGACCTGAATCCAATTGAGCACATCTGGGACATCATGTCTCGCTCCATCCACCAATGCCACGTTGCACCACAGACTGTCCAGGAGTTGGGGGATGCTTTTATCCAGGTGTGGGAGGAGATCCCTCAGATCATCTGCCACCTCATCAGGAGCATGCCCAGGCATTGTAGGGAGCTCATACAGTCATGTGGAGGCCACACATACTGCTGAGCCTCATTTTAACTTGTTTTAAGGACATTACATCAAAGTTAGATCAGCCTGTAGTGTTTTCTTCCACTTTAATTTTGAGTGTAACTCCAAATCCAGACTTCCATGGATTGCTAAGTTTGATTTCCATTGATAATTTTTGTGTGATTTTGTTGTCAGCACATTCAACTATATAATGAACAAAGTATTTAATAAGAATATTTAATTCATTCAGATCTAGGATGTCTTATTTTTGTGTTCCCTTTATTTTTTGAGCAGTGTAGTTAATTAGGATACTTGGATATTGACTATCAGAAAAATCATGTCTATGGAGAAAAATTATCAAACTTCATCGGAGAATTTCACCAATATATGCATATAATTTTTTTTTTCTGTTCAATGATGTTAAATTCTTGGAGACTAATTTGGAATGTCCTGGTTGTTTTCTTGACAACTATACAGAAACAAGATCCAAAGATTGTGAATAGTTTTAAATATATTGCCAAAGTTGTAGCATAATTATTCACCTGATAAAAATTATTCATTCTGAATGTTGCTTTTAGTAATAGATCTAATAGTCATGTGTGTTTATTTTCTAGTCACACCCAGCTTGCAATGGTCCTGACTTTACATGGCATCGTTTCAATATTAATGGTCACAGTCCACTAATTCAGCATTACTTCCAGAAACACGGCACTGAATCAAAATCAGGATGTGACATCTTTCTGTCTCGGAGGGAGATATACAAACCAATGCCATATCCTTATGATGTTCAGAAGAGAAGTATTTACGGAAAATTCTTAAGACTGAGCTTCTTCGTTCAACTACTATATTTTTTTTCATTATAATATTTAAGAAACACATTGTTAAATTTACATGTAAATATCTAGGTCATTTTGGGAACCCATTACTTTTTCTTTGTGGTTTGCTTAGGAAAAAAATTCTAAGTAGAAATTTCCTTTACATTTAAATTCACTGATTCTGTCAAAACATATGCAGAAGTGATCAAGGAAAATTTTCATATCGTCCATCAGAAGCACAAAGCCTTCAGAAAATGTTATTGGCAACAATACAGAGAAATGAGGAAATTTGATGAACAGAATAAACGTAACCAGGAACTTTACAGGTACCCCAAAGTGTACAGTATATTGAAGCTATGTAATTTTATGCATATAATGTCCAGATTTTAAAACTCTTTCTGGATATATATGCTTGTATAACAGCCACATTATTTTCTTCACATTATTTACTTTCATGTTTTGTTTCATACCATCTTGTGTGATGAAGAAATCTTACCCATTCTTTTGAATTAGCTGATACTGCTTTAATAAAGAATTGAAAGGAATTCTAGCATCACGATATCAACATGAGCAAAACAGGGCTCTCTCTAGGAATTCCGTTTCTTACACAATGCATTTATTATTAATTCTTATTTCTTCATTGACCACTATGAATTATTCATTACACTTACCCAATACATTGCTTTAAGGATTTTTGTATTTGTTTGCTCCCACATTTACATTACTTAGCTTGCCCTAAGCTTCACAGTTCAACAAAATCCAAGCTTTTATTTTGTAACATCCATGTATACTCTGTAAGAATTGCATTTCTGTTGTGTGGATGTTATACTCTTTTTGAATAATTTCAGAGGAAAAAAAATCTTTAATTTTGAAAAAATCCAAATAATTTAAATATATTATTGTAGTTTTCCTATATTGGAGAACTCAGCTCTTAAATACTTTTAATAAAATTACAGGAGCAAATTCTCATACTACCCTTACTCTTGCAGCCCAGTTACCTCCTCATCTTAATCTCTCATTCATTATATTTGAGTGAAATACATTATTCTATGAAAAAAAATTAAATATCTCATAAGCAGCTGGATCACACTTATTGTGAAAGGCTTTATGTATGTACATAATATGTATACATATATTTCAAGCATTTAGGAGCTGCCTGCTTGAGAGCTTTATTAGAAAATATGGCTTCAATCTTTAGCTGCAATCATAAACTAGATTTCTTCTCAGTTTTAAGCCCATGTCACACTGCACCAACTGATGCAAAGAGGATGTAAAACGGACAAAAAAGCTTCCCATCCGTTGGTTAACACGATGTACTCACTGCCTCCGTTTTGCTTCCTCTCTATCCGTCCAGCATCCGTTTATGGACGTTTCATCTGCTCAGAAAGTTTTGAGCTGCTCAAAACTTTTGCATGGAAAATGTATCAAATTCGTCCATTCTGCATCCGCTACGCATCCGCTACGCATCTGTTACGCACCCGTTACACATCCGCTATATCCACTAGGCATCCGCTGCACATCTGCGCAACTCGCATCTGCTTGGACGCAGGGAGTAAGCGGAACGGACGCAGAACGGACGCAGAACGGATGCTTAGCGGAAACAAAGCATGTAAAATGGAAAAAACGTCCGCAGAGGGGACCTATCTCGGATATTAAGGATGTCTAGAGGATGCCTAGAGGATGCAAAGGGACACCTATACTGCCTATAAAAAGGGGGAGCAACACATCTGGATCTCACTTTCAGACCAGCAGCTCTGCTGCAGACCTCTGCAGCCTTCATCTGACTCTTCCTCTTCCACAGCATCCAGTCATGTCCACCGTGGATCGTAACACAGTCCTTTTGGCAGCCACCATCCTTCTGCAACAGTACGAAGCCATCTACAGGCTCTGTGAACTCTACTAAGGGAAGAAAAAGGGGCGGCCAAGAAGCATCTGGGTACGAAGATGGTTCGCCAGAAGAGCAGAGGACGGACCGTACAACAAGCTGATGGTGGAGCTCAGGAACGAAGACACTCGGGCATTCCAGAACTTCATGAGGATGCCTCCAGCCATGTTTGACGAAGTTGTGCAGCGGCTGACACCCAGGTTGACCAAGGCAAACACCAACTTCTGGGCCAGCCTGGAACTCACTCTGCGCCACTTGGCCTCAGGGACCACCTACAGGAGCATGCAGTACACCTGGAGGGTGCCACCCAACACCATCAGCATTGTGGTCAGAGAAGTGGTGCAGGCCATCATCGAAGAATACAAGGAGGAGCTCCTCCAGTGCCCCACCACTGAAGAAGGATGGAAGAAAGTTGCAGAGCAGTGGTATCAGAAGTGGAACTTCCCCCACACCGTTGGAGCCATAGATGGCAAGCACGTGGCCTGCAAAGCTCCAGCCAAGTCGGGGTCCACTTATTTCAATTACAAGGGGGTCTTCAGCATCATCCTCTTCGCCATGATCGATGCTGACTACAAGTTCATGTACATTGATGCTTCAGGCAACGGCTCAGCTTCAGATGCCCAGGTATACAACGCCAGTCACCTCAAGGAGGAGCTGGAACTCAACCTCATCGTGGGCTTCCCAGATCCAGAACCCCTGCTCAACGACACACAAGATGTGCCCTACTTCATCGTGGGGGATGACGCCTTCTCCCTCACAACCTACCTCATGAAGCCCTACACCTCCAAATACCTCACCCGTGAAGAGAGGATCTTCAACTACAGGCTGTCCGGGGCAAGGCGGGTGGTGGAGAACGCCTTTGGCATCCTGGCCAACAGGTTCCAGGTACTTCTCACCACCATGCAGCATCGCCCAGATGAGGAGGATCATGGAAGCTTGCTGCATCCTGCACAATCTCATGCGCACCCGCTACCCATGTTGCAGAACAGGCTCGTGGACCTCCAACAAGGCAATGGGGACATGGAGCCTGGGGAATGGAGGCAAGGGCGAAACCTGATCGACACTGAGGATGTGCAAGGCCCCAACAGAGCCTCACGTGAAGGGAAGAAGCAGCGCAACCTCCTGAAACACTGGTGCAACTCCCTAGCTGGAGCAGTGGAGTGGCAAGACAGGATGATAGATGCTTAATGGATGCTTCCTTCAGCCTGTCTCATCACACTGATGAGATTGGGCCATGTATGTTGGGTGGGCCTACAATGAACAGGGCATTTAATAAAGAGTTGTGTTTATGTTCAAATGTGTGGATCAATGCTTACATTGTTATTGATAATAAAGGGCCAAAGGTGTGGCAGCTGGGAGGGTGGACCATACAGTCCCACTATGCTTGCACTGGAGGTTTATCTATCCCACAGCTATTACCCATCCCAAAGGTATCCCTGCCCATCCCACTGCTATCTTAACCCATCCCACAAGCATGCAAAGGCTTAAACCATTTCTAAAAGTTTCCACCAAGACTTTATTAAAAAAAAGAAACGAAGCAAGTGTATGAATCAAAAACAAACTTTATTAACAAGAAGCTATAAAACAAAAATGAGTCTCTGGCACTCCTCTTGGTCGCTCAGTCTCAGGGGTGAGGGGTCCAGGTGCTGTGGAGGTGGCTGGTGCTGGAGTGCTTGTCATCAGCTCCTCCAAAAGCAGAAGCAGCAGAAGCCCCAGCCCCAGAAGAGCAAGCCCGTGCTGCAGAAGCCTCAGCAGAACCAGAGTGAGGGCCAGGGGGCGGGATGGTAGCCCTGTCCCTCTTGCAAGGGCTGGCAGCAGATGGCTGAGGCTTGCTGTGCTTCAGCATGGTTGTGGGGTTGCTGGCTTGCAGGAAGGCTGGCACCAAGGCTGGCAGGAAGGCTGGCAGGCACTAAGGCTGGCAGGCAGGCATGAACCAAGGCTGGCAGGCAGGCAGCAAGGCTGGCAGGCAGACTGGCTGGCAGCAAGGCTGGCAGGCAGGCAGGCAGCAAGGCTGGCAGGGAGGCTGGCAGCAAGGCTGGCAGCAAGGCTGGCAGCGAGGCTTGCAGGCAGACATGCAGGCAGGACAGGCAAGGCAGTCAATGTGTCTGGAAGCAGGTCTTTCCTCTGAATGGCGACCTGCTTCCGAGCTGCTTCCGTTATATCCGCGGGGCTGACGCAATGCATCCTCCCTGCATGCGCAATTAACACTCGGCATCCGCTAGGCTTCCGCTGTGCATCCGCTGTGCATCCGCTGTATCCGTTCCGCATCCGCTTTGCTGAGGTCCCCCAGAAGCCTAGCAGATGTGCCATCCGCTCCCATCCGCTTCCATCCGCTGGGCTTCCGTTCCGCATCCGCTTTCCATCCGCCCTGCGTCCTCCCCGCGTCCGTGTTATCAGCTCCGGTTATGCAAATTTTTGCCCCTTCTGAGAGCAGATAACAACGGATGGAACATTTTTCCCGTCTGTTGTGTCCGTTTTGCATCCGTTGGGCAGTGTGACAGGGCCTTTAAAATTCAAATAATTTCTCTTCTACTACTTTATACTCAAGTAAATTTAAATTTTTCTCTTATCTTGTTCTGCAGAGAAGCTATAAAAGAAGAGATGAAAAAGAGAAAAGCACAAAAACAAAAAGAATTGCTTTCTTTGAGGGATAGGCAGAATAGCTCAGAACCTTCATCCCTGTTTTCAAAAGATTCATCCGGGAAACGCCGTAATTAACCTAGATCCCCCCTTTTGAACTGACATTGATTGAGTTCACTGGAGGCATGTTACAGAATGACAATTTAAATAAAATCAAAGAACCTAGATTTGGTACTAAATGTAAATGTATTGCTAATTAAAAATAAATGAGCGCTACTACATTAAGGGGGAAGAATATGATAATGTTTTAGGAATGCGACTGGAATGTAATATCTTTTGTTACTTTTGAATATAATATGTATAATTCTTTCCCATTACATTTGATTTTATTGTATCTCTTTCATTCTTTGTCCAGTTTAAGAATATATTAACTCTAAATTGGAATATTTGCAGCTTTTTTAACATCAGTTTCATAATAGCCATATACAATGATAATACTTTTCTTTAGAATTATAATATCTAGGTATGGAATATTTGTTAATTGAACTCTACATTTTAGCTCCTAGTGAAACTAATGTGCAAGGTGTTATTTTTCTTTGTTCTTCCATATTAGTCCCAATAAATTAAGTTTAAAAGAGCACCTCTTTTTAAAGAAGAGCATTTCCAAATATTAAAAATTGTATTATAGTAGTTTGTCTATAATATTGTAATTATGTTGTAATTAAATTGTGACAATTATATATATATATATATATGTGCTGTTCAGCTTCCTTCGGGTATTATCCCACGTCATTGTAGTGCTTTTAAAGTTGTAGCAACGTTTCAGCAGAATCTCATCTGCCATCATCAGGCTTCTGTATGGATGTGGGTCTCACAGCCTTTAGTTTTAAATTTGAGGCTGGCCTATCCTGATTGGTTGGGAGTCTTGGTCTGTGTTTATTGGACTTGGAGTTTGATTGATTGGTGTTTCTGGTTTCTTCTTTGTGGCTTTGATTGGCTGGTAACACTCTGTTCCTGTGTTGGAGGCTTTCAGTGCAGCTTGGCTTCGTGTGAAAGGACGGCTGTTATCTATTAGGAAGCTAGGTTTCACCTGGGTGCTTGGTGGTGCTTGGTGATGCCTCCAACTCAAACATACACCCCCCCCCCCCACACA
>BLBF01000022.1:45419776-45450415 GCA_015471245.1 Laticauda colubrina
ATATATATATATATATATGAAAGTATTTCTATTCTTTTTGTAAATACAATATTTAAATAGGCTCTGAGTATTTACCTTTCAAAGAGGATATTCCTAAACTGGAACATATACAGAGGAGAGCAATCAAGATAATTAGTGGCCTAGAAGTTTACATTTGTGAAGGAAAACTAGGGAGACAGAGACATGATAGGTTTCCTCAAGTATCTGAAGGGCTACTATATAGAAGTCCAGCAGAATAGATCAAGTTCTTCTTGAAAATATGCCAAGACAAAATGAGCTTAAAAAGGTTTTAGTTGATCAGAAGAAAAAAACAATCCTAAGAGTAAAAGCTGTTCTGTTCCGCTCTTAATTGTTAGGAAGCTTTTCCTTAAATCCATTATTCTGTGTCCTTTGGAATGGTATGCCAGTGTTTCCCAATCTTGGCAAATTACTGTGGAATTCTGGGAGTTGAAGTCCACACATAGCAAAGTGAAAAACATAGCCAAATTTGAAAAACATTGTCTGAGAAGCTAATTTCTTTTTTCCCTCCAATTTGGGAGCCCTGTTCTCGGCAACTGTAAATTGTGCCTCCAAAGTCGATGTCTGAACTGCAGGCCAGTCCATGTCAACTTGCGTCAAACTCAGTGGCATATAAAGCAAGATCTGAGCAGCATTTTGATTGAAGGGAAATCAACCTCTCTGTCCCTAAGGCTGCAGATTATTCCACCACCAAGTTTTCTCTCCCAGCCCAATTTTCTTCCAAAATTACTGAAATGTTATTTACAAGTTGGCATAAAGGTGACATGAAGAGAGAACTGAGAGGAGGTAAACTTCATCTACCTAATTTACCTCAGAGCCTAACTTTACCTATCTAATTTGCCTCATAGCAGAATGTCTGGTGAGGAAGCAATAGAGGTGTGAGTAGGGGAAGACTGATATGCCATTCTGAGCTCCTTTTGTGATAAAAAAGTAACTGTTTTTTACAGAAGATAAGAGAAGGCGGCCTTTGCAAACTTTACACTTCTAGCTTTCTTTCAGAAGTAAGTTTCCAGAATAAGAATTGGCCTCCATAGATAAAATATTAAAATGTGTTCTAGAAAGATGAGGGTCACACATATCTTGTATACCGTGTACTAGTTTTTTTTTTTCAAAGTTGCACTTTAAACAATATATTATTTCTCATTTATTAGATGGCTATTGCAGATTTAGACAGGAAAATGTGGCCTATGATGGAAGTGAGCAACATTTTTATGTGTATATGGTAACATGTACAATTATGTAATATATATATTGCATAATTATTATCTATGTGCACACACACACAATTATATTCATGTATTTTAGGAGCGTAATTTGAAAATGATTAGATAAGTTACACATTGCACTATAATAAAATTCACTGTGAACCTGTTAGTTTGTTGTTATCATAGTTTTATTACCACATTGGTATATCCTGCATTTATTGTTATTGCTATTGTTAATGTGGGATTTTATCTTGCAAACAGCACAATGACCCATGGGTTTTATCTTTAATTGGCCAGACTATGTTCCCTTGCCTTCCAGCTAAGTCAGATTGCCTGCTTTTATTCCACCTATTGATGGGACAAAGTGAGCTTCTGAACTTTGTGTATGTATAAGCATATTTAAATCTAAAACTGCATAGAACAGTTTTATCAAAATCAGTTTCAAAACACAGGAGGTCACTGTAAATATATTAAACATCCAAAGAGCTTAATTAACCATTTTTGTCCTAAAATACAAGAAGCCGAATACATAAAAATATTTAAATATTAATTAGAAAATAGAAAAGATTAATATGAATATAAGAGCAGGTAGCGATGTTGTTTGGTGCATTTTGAGTAAGCATTGATTTATGCTTCCTTTCCTTACAAGCGTTAGGGTCTCTGTTAAAGTACATTTATTAATTTCATTCAGAATATTATCACCTCACAAGTTTAGCCAAGTTAAACATACTTTCTTGAGGGACATTTGGTTTTCTTCAAGCATGAAGGGGAGATAACTGTATGAGAATATCATTATTTTAAAAAGGACAGCATTACCATTAATTTCATAAATCTCCAGATTTAAAATTTTAATCACCGCCCATATTCTGGATGCTAATTTACAATATTCAAAGAACTGTGAATATTACTATAAGTTAAAACATATAGTAAATATATACTGAATATTACTATAAGTTAAAACATATAATAAATATACAGTATTTGAGGACTGCCTTCATGTAGGCATTCATAATTACAGTGAACTGGGTACGAAAGCTATTTTAAAAAAAAATCTCAAATTATGTTGCAACATTTTTGTTAATCCATTTCTCCTTTTAAATCTACTTGGAAAAGATTTAAATCAGTGCTGATTCAAAGATCAGATCACTGTAGTAGTGAGTGGTATATTTAATTTTTAATGAAATTCATCTGAGTTAATGTATTTCAGTAATCTACTTAGCCCCTTCTAAGTTAGCATAATATAAACATCAAAAACTCATGAAATAATTAGCTTATTTATGCTTTTTAGCAGTATTGATTTCTGCACCACTGACTGAATTCTATTAGTTCTGTTTTCACAATGAAATCTGTAGAAGACCAAGTTGTACAAGAAGAACTAGGATACCAAGATGAAGAGGTATAGAAGTATATTTGATTCAGTAATAATTTTCAATGCAATCTGTCCCTTGAGAAAATTCCATACAAGAAATGTAATAACATGTATAGTTCATCTACAAATAATAAATTAAATATAGATCTATGTTTATATTGTCATTACGTATCAGCATCAGAAGAATAAGAGTTAGTTGGCAAAAGGCAGGTGATCTCAGTTGAGAACAAAGAGTTAAACAGGATTGGATTTGGTATCTGAGGAGTTATTAGGAATGTAGACTAATTAAAAACGTGAGACTGGGATGAGAAGAAACATGCTGAACCTAAACCCAAATAAGATGGAGTTTGCATTTATTCATCAAGATAGTCAATTAGTTCTGGTGTTTCCTTTGGATGGGATGACTGTCCTAAGCACGGTAGTGAACATCCTTTGGATGTTTTCCTTGATTCACATTTACTACTAAATATACTTAAGATATACTTTACCTTTTCCCACATGTAATTCGATAAGATTAAGGGTTCAAAAATATCAAAATAGGAAAGGTCAATGGTGGGATTCAAATAATTTAACAACCGGTTCTCTGCCCTAATGACTAGGTGGGCGTGGCTGGGTGGTCATGTGACTGGATGGCCGTGGCCAACTTCACTGGTCTCACCCTTAGGAAATTTCTCAGGAAATTTCTTCGGAAATTTCTCCTTAGTTCAACTCACAATAAAATGGCACAATAAAATAGTGCTATTCCAATATTTAGAATAGAATAGAATAACAGAGTTAGAAAGGATCTTGGAGGTGTTCTAGTCCAACCCTCTGCTTAGGCAGGAAACACTACACCACTTCAGACAAATGGTTATCCAATCTCTACTTAAAAACTTGCAGTGTTGGAGTATTTACAACTTCTGGAGGCAAGTTGTTCTACTGATTAATTGTGTCAGGAAATTTGAGGGGCTCCTACAAAAATGAGAGAGTCAATCTATTTTCTAAAGCGCCAAAAGGCACAAGTGCTGTTTTCCCTCTTTCTTCCAAGGTCAACTGGTGTTGATAGGAAATGAAAAGTCTAGCTCATGGTCCCTTTATGGGATACTTTAGGGCTCGGTGCTCCTTTTCAACATCTACATGAGATCACTGGGTGAGATCATCCATCTCCATGAAATGAGATATTACTAATATGCTGACATTATTATATAAATTATATTACATATCTCCATCCCGGAGGAAGTAAGTGCTGTAATAGGCGTCCTTTCACAATACCTAGACACTGTGGAGGTCAGACTGGGTAACAACAGATTTAACTGAACCCAGTAAGAGAGTGGGTGACCTCTTCTGTTCCTGGGATTTTATCATCCTTGGTCTTGGATGGAGTTGCACTACCCCAGTCTTCTTGAACTCACGACTCCTGATCAAAAACAGGTGACAGCCATGGCCAGGAGGCCCTTTGCCCAAGTCCCATTGTGCACCAATTAAGACCTTTCATGGACAGGGAAGCTCTATATTCAGTCATTCATGCCCTAATCATCTCCCATGGGGCTATCCCTGAAAAGTATTCAGAAGTTTCACTGATGCAGAGTGTGGCCACATGGGCCATATTAGGTGCCCAAAGGACACATGCTATATAACATTCTTGCTCCATGAACTGGTCATCACTTACAAAGTTCTACATGACATAGGATAAAATTACCTACAGAACTGGCTTCACCCCATCTCATCAGCTTGCCTCAATCAATCAGGCAGAGAAAATACACTGCAGGCCCTGTCAGTCAAAGAATTTTGACTGGTGGGATGTAGGAAGAAAGCCTTCTTGGCTACTGCCCCTGCTTTATAGAACATCCTATCCCCAGAGGTGAGGAAAGCAACTCCCCAATATCTTGACTTTCTGCAAAAGAGTTAAAACTTGGCTCTTACATCCTTGAGTGAGGGGCACAGAAACCCTTGCAACTGTGGTGCTGGCTAGTCCCATGAGTAACCCTCCCTCCACACTGGTAATAATCATCTTGTCATGGCAATTTTAGGATTTTTTTTCTTTTCCCCTTTTTGATGTTTAATTGCCATCATTCGACAATTTTAAATGTTTTAAACCTGATTTAACTGAAAATTTCACATGAGGTTTTATTTATTGGTTATATATTGTCTTTGGGGGAGATGAGCAGTTTAAACATCTGAATATAAATAAATAAAATAACCAATATTCTGTTCTGATGTTAACAGGAATCATTTTTCCAGGACATTGATCTGTTACAGAAGCATGGAATTGTAAGTACATTCAGGGATTAAACTACAATACCATAACAACAGCAAAAGTGGGTGTTTTCTCAATGGATGTAAACTCTTTTGGTACACTTAAACATGATCCTCTCTTTCTGTCTTTAATTATTTACACTTGTAGTTATCGTAATACTTTTTTCTTCTATCTGTGCTAAAAGGAAGAGATTGGGCATATGTGTGTTTTTATCTGTATTTTTGTGAAAGTGGTTTGCATGTGTAAGGGAGAGAATGGCTGATGTAAGAAATAATATTTGACATAAATGAGCCATATTTTAAAGGCAAATAATTTATTGGGTTTTTTTAATCCTATCATTATTTTTTATAAACAACTCAAGGCAGCTTTCATACCTAAAGTGGGACTAAGAATTCACAGTCTCCTGGTTTCTAGCCTGGTGTCTTAACTATTAGACAAAACTGTCTTTTCTTGACCATGCTTTTTTTTTAAATGTATAGATTGTGTAGTGAATTTATGCATACATAAATGCATATGGATTTATAACTCTTCCTCCTGTCCATGTTTATTGGTGAAAGAGGGATAACATCTGCAGCACTGGCTTCACCTAGTGTTGACAAGATTAGGCTGACAAGAGGAAGACATTATTCCAAAGAATATTTATTTCTAGGGAGATCATCTTAAATTCAGAGTCATCTTTCTTTCACTACTTCAGATCATGTTTATTTCCTTCACAGAATGTAGCAGACATTAAGAAGCTGAAATCAGTAGGAATTTGCACAATCAAAGGGATTCAGATGACAACTAAGCGCGCATTATGTAATGTGAAGGGACTTTCGGAAGCCAAAGTAGAAAAGATAAAAGAAGCAGCCAACAAACTTATAGTAAGCAAAAATTATCCCATTAGATTTTCTTCATAGTTATTTCCTACAGGAAACCTGAGAATGTACAGGTAGTCCTTGCCTTTAGTATATGTGATTCATTAAAATATATCACATTTTCTAGGAAAGCATTTAATTCTACACTTTCCTGGTTTTATTTTTATTTTCTCTTTTCTCGTTCTTCAGAAAAACTAACCAAAAACACTAAGATATGACCCTGTCTTGCACTGTATTACCCTAGCTCTCAAGATTGGAGAATTCTGATAAAATTATTCAAAGTTATTAGAAATTAATTCATACACACACACGCAGGCACACACGCACACACATTATAACGAGCAGCAAACAAATACAAATACATGTACATATACATACATATACATATACATAATATGTTTGCTGCTTATCTCACTATAAGGCAACTCTTGACAGTTTATAATATTGAAATAAAACCAGAAATATATGCATAAATATATATAATTATATTTAAAAATAGAATAAAATACTAGTTATAACTAAAGATGGGAAGGAAGGAGAATACATGAGAGGGAGGTGGGAACTGCTATTAATTGATCAACAACCTCCAGTGTGAAATTCCCCAATCAGGGCTCCAAGCCAACAGGCAGAACCAGGTCTTCAGGCTCTTACAGAAAGTCAGGAAGGTGGGAGCCAATACAACCTCAGGTGGCAACATGTTCTAAAGGATGGGGCCACAGTTAAGAAAGCTCTTCTCCTGGACCCCACCCCTCCTGGATCTACAGCATGCCTCCACTGCTGGCATGGGTGGAACGGACCTGTCCCATAGGGGTGAGACAGTTTGTTTGTGATGACACGAAAGCAACACAGCCAGAGAACAGGTCTAACTCTCTTTTATTGCTGCAGCTTTGCTCCCGAACATCCCCATGTTTACTACAAGTCCTGGAGCAAAGCATTCACACACACCTTCAGCAGCCTCTGGCTGCGAGCAGTCCAGTAAGTGAGGTTAGCCAAACAGTAACCAGGGCCAGCAGTCCAGTAAGCGAGGTTAGCCAAACAGTAACCAGGGCAAAAATTTCAGTAAAGTAGCAAACCGGGCAAGCAGCACAAAACAGAGCGTCAACTCATAAAATATTTCTATGCTCTTTTTAGAATTGCCAACAGAAAGGGAGGGAGGAAAGGGGTTTGCTGCAGCTTGGAAAGCGAAAGTGCATTCCATAAATAGTTCTTCAAAGATAGTAACTTGGTGACTAAAATTTCTGCTGCACACAATTCTAACTGAAGAACATAATTGATGACTCTTGGCTATGGATGTGTCTCATTGGAGAATATGCATTATGATACACCCAGGGGGTGGGGGGAAACCAGGGTCAAGGGTGACAATGAATTATGTGCCTCAGAGTCAGCTACATCCAGGCAGTGCCAGACATGTTAACTCCCAATAAATCCTTTTGAAGTTTTGGAAGTTTGGCTCGAGATTCATGATTTAATTGGGGTAACTGCTGGAATCCTGACAGAGTGCATAGTAATCTCCAAGTGTCGGCAAGTGCACATGAGGCTCCACAGATTCCACACTTGTTCCCGACAAATGTCTCTCCCACCTTACACCTCCACACCTCTCAGTCCCCAGGTGTGCCTTGTAAAGGGGAGCAGGGCACTCTTCTTCCTCGTAGCCAGCTCCGTTTGTGTTGGTCTCCCTTCTTCCTCCAAGGCCAATGGATTCAGACTCCAATGGGGGCGTGACATGGTTCATCAACTAATCTGGACCCATGCAGGGCTTTATAGGTAATAATCAACACTTTGAATTGCAACCTGTAGCAAACCAGTAGCCAGTGCAACACTCGGAACAGTGGTGTAACATGGGCCACTTTAAGGGCCCCAAAGATTGGGCACACTGCTCCAATCTGCATCACTTGAAACTTCCAAATGCTTTTCAAGAATAGCCCCCATATAGAGCACATTGCAGTAGTCCAAGCATGAGATGACTAAGGTTTGAATGACTGAGTGCCGGGACACCTAATCAAGGATAGGCTGCAACAGATGCACAACTCAAAGTTGTCTTCTAGCCAGTCTTGAGTCCAGAAGAACCCAAGTTGCAGACCAGATCTGTATCTAAAGCGAAGTCCCACATCTTTAAGTCCATGATCTTGCCAGGGTTCAGCCAACACCTGTTGTTCCCCATCCAGACCCCCATAGCCTCCAGCACCAATACTTTTTCACCGTTCTTATTTAATACTTTTTCTTAAAACAAATAATTTGTGAAGAAATTCGAGTTTGCAAATCAATAACCAATTGTTCCAAAGTAATTTAGTTTCTGTCTTCCTCAGGTCCTGCTTTGATTCAGTCACATCAATCCAATTCAGTTAGGAATTCTGCCATATATATTACATATCCTTAATTTACATCACCACATGTTTTGATAGTTTGCTGCATAGAATCAAGCTTTGCAATGTCTAGTCATAGTCAACAAATGATGAAAACCTAGAGTAAATCTAAATTCATTAGTTCAGCTCAGCAATCTGAAGTGATCTTGTAACTAGAATATAACTATTAAAAAGTTATTGCTTTCTACAAAATAAGCATTAACTACTTTATTCAGATTTGTTAATTCAAGAACTGTTCTATACACATACCCCACTAAATATTTTGTAAATTACATTGAATAACATATTCAGAGCTTCAGGTCGTCCTTGACTTACAACCACAATTAAGACCAAAATTTATGTTGCTAAGCAACACAGTTAAGTTGCACAAAGGCTCTTCTCGCCACAATGTCACCTACCCTGAGCAGGCATCAGAGTTGCATGCTGGATTTCTCTGGGATAATGCAATTCTATACATATTTAATATTATAAACAATTTTATAACCTTTCTTGTCACACCTGTTAAGTGAATCATTGCAGTTGTCAAGTTAGTAACACAAATGTTAAGTGAATTTGACTTCCCTATGACTCTGCTTGTCAGACAGTTGCAAAAGGTGATCACATGATCCTGGGACACTGCAACTATCATAAATGTGAGTCAACTGTCAAGCATCTGAATTTTAATTGCGACCGTAGATATTCTGCAGTGTGTCAGGGTTCATCAAATGGTCGTTAAAACTGTCATAAGTCACTTTTTTCAATGCCATTGCAATTTTGAACAGTCACTAAACAAACTGTTTTTGATCAAGAATTACCGATATACTACTATCACTACTACATGGTTAGGAGTTTTGATCAAATATTATATAATTGTTTGCTCTAACTACTTGCATTATTTGTTCAGTGTACAAAGCAATTTACAAATATTAAATTACCATGACTGCAAGATATATTAAATAGTTTCATTTTTCCCATAGGAACCAGGGTTTCTGACTGCATTTGAGTATAGTGAGAAGCGAAAGATGGTATTCCATGTTACCACTGGAAGCCAGGAATTTGAGTTAGTAAACTGACAATCCTACACCCCTATTTTTTCATTTCCTTCATGCTCAAGTTTTTCATATTTTGATTTTAATTTAGTTTCAGCTGAGTATCTGTGCCCCATTCACTCATATTCACATGTCAGTGTGGTTTACGGAGGGGTTTTTTTGTCTTCCCCCAGCAGTTCTCTTCCCCAGCTTTAGCACTGTCCCAACCAAAACCAGCCATGAGCAAGGCCAGATTAATCCCCCAGGCAATGGCCAATTAGTCCATAACACAAATAGCAAGCTGCTCAAACAGCAAGTCAAATAAACAAACATAAAGCCCCCAAGCAAAACCTAAAGTTCATCTGTGTTAGCTTATGGGTTATAGAAATTCAGAGTCCCAGGAAACATGAATGAGTACATACCCATAACCACACACATTGCTTCCAGCAACACCTCCTTCCGCCTGCCTTGCTAAATAGCTGCTGGTGCAGCCCATCAAGAGAAGCGAGGCCTCCGTTTCTCTGCCCTGCGTGTTCTGAGATTCACCACAGCAGGGAGCTCCTCTCCCTCTTCTTCAATGGCCTGCAAGCTGCCCCTAGCTGAAGCTGTTCTGCCCGCAGTTCAGACTCAGTATTTTGTGACATGCCAGGAATGATCTCATTCTCCCTCCATCTGGCCTCTGAGGAAGTGTCGGAGGAGTCGTCATTATCTTTATAACTTCAGCAGTACCATAATTAAGCATTTAACAGTGCCCCTGACATGTTATTTTACTCCCAGAGATTATATTTTCTATTAGGCAAAATGTAAAACTGTTAGAGAATGGGCCAAATTCTGCTTATTAAGGGACAAATTATTTTAAAATTAATTAAATTAGTATATAGCATACTATATAAACAACTGACAGTCACTAGATTGTATTGGGGCATAAGTTTAATAAATTCAAATGGTTGCTTTGGTTTATAAATAAAGCTGAAAAAAAAAACCCAAAAGGGAATATTCTGATTAATTAATCTTCTTTATATTTCTCTCTTTTGATATCATCTATCAAATAAATAATTGATTTTACAACCATCTCCTGATATTGTTAAAGTTTTAGTACATTTTAGTATTTTTCATTTTAAGCGATAAATTATTCCTAGATAATTTAGCATGCCAGATACTCTATCAGCTGCCATTCTGTCAAATACAGTCAGCCAGGTCCATGCATGAACAGTCAGTCAGGTATTTTATTTCTCAAGCCTATAAACAGCCTATTGCATCTGGGTGAGACTAGATAAGGGGGGGGGGGGTGCCTTCTTGAGCCCATGTAGGAATTCCAGACTAATTTCTCATTTGATTTCTCCCCCTGGCTTGGACAGTCTCAATCCAACACATTCCATGATTTTAAGTTTTTTTTCTTCTTTCCAGTAAACTCCTAGGTGGTGGGATTGAAAGCATGGCTATTACAGAAGCCTTCGGAGGTTAGTGAACATATTGGGGAATAATTCCCTAAACCATAGGAATTATAAGTATATTGAACAGGTTTGATTTCTTTGTCAATATTTTAAAGTCATATAGAACTGGAAAAAGCTATACCTTTTTTGTATTCTGGTACCTACTATGCATGTAAGAAAAATATATCAGATTGTAGTATATCTAAGTCAGTTTTCTTAGTGTGATACCATTCAGGTTGGATAGAATTCCCTGAAGATATTCGGGTTGTGAATTCTCATGATAGTCATTGCAAAGCATCTTTAGCATGCCTAACAAGGTTGCTTTAAACCTTTAAACCCATTATTAAAATTACTTAATGCCATCTTAATATTTTTAAAGTAGTTTAAGGCTTTTTTTAAGTAGTTTAAATGTTGATATAGATGAAGTGAATGGAACCTCAAGTAGATAGTAGGTAGGTATCCACTAGGTAGGCCACACCAGAAAAATAGGATATATAAAAATATATAGGATATCTAAAAATAGTCATCATAGGATGACTAAACTTATACTATAGTGACAGAAACTTGCAATCTTCTTTCTTCTTGCAATCCTCCAGTGAATCAGGATGATCTGAATGACTTCTGAATACTATCTTTTTCCTCAGGCTTCACGAATATTTCAATGCTATCTCCATATTTCTGTCAAACTATCTCCCTTACTCTCTACATCAAGTGTCCCTTCTGAGTGGTTTTCATATTAATTTCATTGGATAATGGAGTTCTGCATATTATCATGATATTCAATTGATCCTTCCATTATGTGACAATATACATATTTTTATATAAATATATAAATCTTTATAAAATTTATCTGAACACGGGAGCTTTTCTGCAAATAAATTGACATGGTTTCAAATAAGTAATTGTGTTAGTCTTTAAAACAAAACAATAAAAAAAACTTTGGACTAATTAGCTAATGTATCTTTGCATGACTGGCTATCCTTCTTTACAATTTTTATTTTTTATTTTTAACAGAATTCCGAACAGGCAAAACCCAACTTTCTCATACTCTTTGTGGTATGTATCAAATCATAATTATATTTAAAGATACATGTTCAATATGCAAAAATATACTGATGGTATTTAAAATCACACACATATAATGTGTGAACATGCTAAATATTATACTAGCTGAATAATTAGCTTTCTTCTCTTCATTGGTGGATTGTATATCTCACTTTGTAAGGATAACTCTAATCCTGCCTTCAGCCCCATAGCCTTTCTGACTCCCGAGTAGAAAGCAAGTCCCTAGATGACACATTACAAAGAAATGAGTTATACTGTGTATTTACAGCAACTATATTCTGAGGGGAAGAACTACCGGTATAAGAATTGCCTTCTAGTCTTGCTCTGGCAAGTTCCTTAGCAATATCATCTACTTGAAGCTATTTCCCCAAATCATTAAAATAGAAAAGTGTATTAAATGTTCAGGCTACGAAGCTTTCTTATCAGAATCTCAGTGGTAGTGGAAAGAAGAGCAGTCAGGCTAAGCAGCTTATACTATGTATAGAGCCGGCATGTCATCAAGTCAGAATACTTGATATGTTCCATCTGACAAGGGAGGTGATGAATGATCAGCAAATGACTTCTTCTATTGTTTCTAGCAATATTCATGTTATGGCAGGCTCAGATTTTTCAGTTTTACTATATTGTACAAGATAGATGTAGAGGAAACAATATCTGCACCATTGGAATATTCTCAGCTTCATGCATGGCTGCAGCAATATTTCCAGTCCCTTCTTATCTGCAAATATTTATTTGTACAGAATTTAAGACAACATACAATATACAAGGAAGAAAATACAAATATAAAGCCAATGTAAAATATAACAAAAACAAATCTATATGACAATCTTATCATTAGTTCTTATTACACCCTGGGAAATGCCATTTCTAAAATGATTTTAGAATAAGTTAAAATCTTTCATTTTGATCTTTATTCACCTAATTAACATAATACTGTAGTATGCAGCTTTTGATGCAGTGGCCAATAGAAAAAGGGGATTTAATGTAAAATTCATTCATTGTTTTGGCAGTAACCCTTTGATTTGGGATATTTGAAAATTTGTAACTATTATTATTTATTTTAGTGACAGCCCAACTTCCAGGAGCAGAGGGGTATACAGGCGGGAAGATTATTTTCATTGACACAGAAAATACGTTGTATCCTGAATATATTGTGTTGACTGAATAGGGTGAAAAGATTTCAAAGGATTTCCTATACAGTATTAATAATACATTTAAAATTTGAGCTTGTGGTACAGCATAAGCAGAAAAGACATTTAATGTGCAGAGAGAAGATGAAAGCCACATGCAGGGAAGTGATCTTCCCATTTGCCGTTAATTTTATATCTTAATGCTTATTTGAATACATGTTGTTCTCACAATTTACAAAACACAAGCACTTTCACCATGAGGTTTGTCAGTGTAGAGCTCATGGAGGACATCTCCATGATGTCAATCAAGCTAAATCCAAAGTTGTTAAAACAGCCTGTCAACTAATTTGCTTCCCTGAACTAGGCTGGATGTCACATGCTAGGAGCTGAGAAGTAAGAGATATAGAAGTTACTGAAATGGGGACAAAGTCCATAAACACAGGATTCATTTAATGGAATGTGAATTTAATTTGTTCTTCAAGTGAGGTCAAAATACAAATAGATTTTTAGATCATAAAGTTTTGGAAGTTTGCGTTGCATCAAGACTGGTTTGCAAGTAACATCTGGCAATCAAGAGCATTATTAAAAGAGGGGAGAATTAGCATCTGGAAGTGCTCAGTTTTGAGAAGATATTTGTTTTTATGAATGGGCTTCAGCTATATATCTGAACACTGAATTAAAAATCAGATACCTTAACTAAGAAACATTCCAGTCGTCCAGACCGCCTACGTGACATTGCTGATCGCTTCAATGCGGATCATGAGGCAGTTCTTGATAACGTATTGTATGCACGGGCTTATACTAGTAAGATTGCAACAAGATGGCACAGGAATCCTGCTCATTTTAAGAATGAACAATTATGCATCAAGGGGTTATCACTGGAATGATGTCTATTTTTAAATTTCTATTTCTGTTTTGAATATACTCAAGATAATTATCACATAAGATTGAGTTATAAAGTTTCCCAAAATCTGAACATATTATCTATCAGTTTATTTTTTCTCCCCAAAGAAATATTTATATTGACTTCCCTTCAAACCATGTTACTGCACTATATGAATTCTGTACAGTGGGGTTTGTTTATAACACACAAGAGACTGTTTTCTTAAGGAAATTGACATAATAAAGGTATTTTTCTTCTTCTAATACAGTGTTCTGTGTAAACACTCTTTTAAATGTTTAATCATAAATTTCTAAATTATTGTGATAAGACCATGTTTCTGCAAGCTTGTTACAATCAATCAATCAATCAGAATAGAGCTGGAAGGGACCTTGAAGGTCTTCTAGTCCAGCTCCCTGCTCAAGCAGGAGAACCTATACCATTTCAGATAAGTGACTGTCCAGTCTCTTCTTAAAAACATCCAGTGATGAAGCACCTACAACTTCTGATGGCAAGCTGTTCTACTGGTTAATTGTCCTCTGTTAGGAAGTTTCTCCTTAATTCCAGGTTGCTTCTCTCTTTGATTAGTCTTCATCCATTGTTTCGTGTCCTGCTTTTGGTGCTTTGGAAAATAAGTTGACCCCCTATTCTTTGTGGCAACCTTTCAAATACAGGAATACTGCTTTCATGTCTCTCCTTGTCTTTCTTTTCTCTAGACTAGCCAAACCCAAATCCTGCAAGTGTTCTTCATACATTTTAGTCTCCAGGCCTTTAATCATCCTAGCTGCTCTTCTTTGCAGTTTTTCTCAACTATTTTGTAATATGGGAACCAAAATTGGATGTAGTATTCCAGATGTGGCCTTACGAAGGCTTAGACTACATTTTATTAAGCAAATAAATAAGTAAATTAGGAATGTCACATCAAATGTTTGAACATGACATTGCACATGACTTCTATATGGAAATATTGCAGAATTATAGGTAAAACTTATAATTACCTAAACATTACTGTAACCTCAACTAGAAATGAATATTATCATATTTTGCATAATTTTCAAGAGAGGATTTCAAATATTTATGAAGTATTTAGCTTCTTTTGGAATTATTTTAAAGTAACGTTTTAAAAATGGCAACCTAAAAATACTAAAATTTAGTTATGTCGGTTGTAACTCAACTACTATACATCTTGGTCTATCTAGCAAGTACTTCTACTTTTCTGATTTAAAACAAATGTTATTATTACTATTTCTTCCTTGGAAGGTGAGCATCAAATGGAACTACTTGATTATGTTGCTGGCAAATTCCATGAGGAACCTGGCATTTTCAAACTACTGGTATATATTTTATAATCCTGTTTATTATATGCTTCAATTCCTTTAATTAATGTGTTAATGTTTTAAATTTACTCTCATTATTAATGTCTTTTTGACATTTAATGTAGATAATAGATTCCATTATGGCACTCTTTCGTGTGGATTTTAGTGGTCGTGGGGAATTAGCTGAAAGGCAACAGAAACTTGCTCAGATGCTCTCGAGACTCCAAAAAATATCAGAAGGTGGGATAAAGTAAAAAAAAAACTTGCTAAGCACATGATTTTATGTACACAGTTTTCTCTTTTGAAAATCCCAGTGAGATTGAAAGATATAAGGGATGGAATCTTTTTAGTAATATACTCCCTATATTGTATAGTTGTACTCCACAAAAGGACACTTGGCTTTTAATTAGACTTACACAACACTTTTTAATTTGGTTTTAATGATCTAGTTTAAGTTGATATTGCTGGGTATTTTTTAAACTAGTATTTCCCAATCTTGGCAACTACCATTTCATATTTCAAATGAAACAATTATCACCAATAGGGAATTTGAAGATTTGATGTCCACACATCTGAAAGTTACAAAACTTTGCATAATACTACTTTATTTGTCTGTTAGGGTTATTAAAACTGATCTCCATGCTTTTTCAATATTGTAGAGAATTTTATAGGCATAGTTTATTAGAAATGCTTTAACAAAAGATTGTGGAAAGAATACTAGCAGAATATTATTTTTCTCTCTCTTTATGTCTATTCCATCTTTTGACCTAATTTTCTTACTGCAGAATATAATGTGGCTGTGTTTGTGACTAACCAAATGACCTCTGATCCTGGAGCAACTATGACGTGAGTAAATTATTGATGCATAATAATTATTGATGAATTAATAATAATTTATTGATGAATAAAATCACAGAAAAAGTACTCTAGAAACCCAAAGAAGACTAATACTTGAACCATACTGATAAGGGATTCTAGGGAAATAGTTTACCTGAATGTCAGTTTATATAGGAAAAATAATTGAAAGTCTAAACTAGGTATGTAGTTTAAATGCGTCTTTATATTTAAAATGCATATGTTAAAAAAGCACCTGGGAAAATGAGATGAAAATTCCTGAGAAAAACAGCACAATGCAACTACTTCTTGTGTTGTCTCATCTGGGAAAAAGTCCTGCTCTTAAAATTATTTTTTGCTTTTAGAGTGCATTTATAGGGTTCTCAGATTGGACCAATTCATATTCTCCTTCAATGATCCTGAGAATGATTGAGGCTCATACAGAATCTTGTTTTCCCATTGCAGATTATGCAGAGTTCAGAGCAAGCTTACTACTAAAGCTTACTTGCAAATGATGTATTCCTGGCTGCCTGCAAAACGATAATAGTTGATGGGTTAATTAAAAATGGTTTCAGAAACTGGAAAAAATATTGAGTCAAGAATTCATTTCTTTTTGTCAAGCATTAGCTCTGTTATATACAATCTCATTTGTATTTAGATTGTGCTATAAACTGAGGAATTATTGGTTATTATTTTTATGTTAATGCCCTTCTTTGTCCATCATCAATGAAGCTAATGATCAGTAATATGTGGAAAGAGAGAAAAAAAGAGAGTAAGAGAGTGCTTAGTATAGCAGTTAAACCATCAAACTGCAGGAACTTGTGCAGGAGTCACACTCAAACATACAATAATTAAAATAATGCTATTTTGTTTATATTGATGTTTCTCATGGCAAACTATATATCAATATTATTTCAAGATTTTTAGTAATTTAGGGTCATATTCCTCACTTTGGATATAACAGTTCTGTCTTTATTTGATGTAGCTTTCAGGCTGATCCCAAGAAACCCATTGGAGGACATATTCTTGCTCATGCTTCTACAACAAGGATTAGTTTACGGAAGGGAAGAGGAGAATTACGTATTGCCAAGATATATGATAGGTAATATAGAAACTGACTGGTACAGTACACTATACTTCAACATACTCTGGTAATCATTGTGTCTTAGTTGGGTTTTAATTTTTAAATGAATGTGTAAAAAATTAAGAGATATGACTAAATTACCTTACTGTCAGTTGTGACAGTACATTATATTATACATTACAATGTAGAATAGAATACAGTAGAATAGAATATTATTTGCCCAAGTGTGACTATGCACACAAGAAATTTGTCTCCAGTGCATAAGCTCTCATTGTCCATGCTAAACAACAGACTAATAATAATCAAAATGATACCAAAAAGAAAATTATCCTTTTATACTTGACACCATCACTTCTTGGTTTATGACAAACACTGTTTTGTAAGCCAATTCTATGGCATTAAATGTTTATGTTTCTCCTGATATCTTCAACTCTAACTTCTATTTTACACATTGGACAGAAGCATGCTATTACCATGTTTGCTTTTTCAGCAAGTATTCATCCCTCTCAAGAAACTGTATGCTACCTATTATTAGCAGTGCATCATGGTTTCAAACATCAAACTCGTCACTTCAATATCTGATACTCAATGTAACTGAAAACACCACCCAGCATAAACATTATATAAAAATAAAGAAACATAGAGAAATATAAAGAAATTTCCCCCTCTAAGGGGTTTATATGAAAGTAATATAGAACTCTGTAGATGGGGGGGCGCAGAATATAATGTAACTTCTGCCACAACGTACGGGTAATCAACCTGTAACCATAATTGATCCCAAAATTTTGGTCATAAGTCATAGTAATCATTAATCAAGACACCCAAATAACTGCTATTGCATGGATTGTTAAGTGGACAGATCAAAGAAGCTGTCTTGTAAGGCAGGGTAGTAGACAGTTTCCCTCCATGTGCAGAATGGAATTTTAGTGGCTGGTTGGAGAAAGGAGATCAAAAGATCTGAGCTTCTTTTCTTCAGCCTACTACAAGAGTTGCCCACACCTCCATTTATAGATGGGAACTGTCATTTCTCCAGCCCACTGTAGGACTCTTTCCACCCCATACACCCCATTAATCTCACGTATGGAGGGGAAAGTAGATCTTCCAATAGGTGGTAACAGTTCGCAACTTTTCCTGTCAGCTTCTCCATCAGCTTTCCGGGGAAGCCACTTGAAATGCAGTCATGTGGCAATTGGGGGCATGGTAGCAGTTGTTATTTGAGAAAAGATCATAAATATCCTTTAAAAATCTGTCATAACTTCAAATACTTATTAAACGATCTGTTGTAAGTCAAGGATTACCTGTAACAGGATATCTAAGATAACACTGTAACAATTGCTTCTATAGTGAGAAAAGTTAAATGAAAATTACATTATTTTTGAAGGAAAGTAACATCAATTATAATGTATAGGATTATAACATCTGGGCTGCAAAAATCCCACCACTATATGGTGACCAAAATGATACTGAAGTTAACTTTTTACCCCTATCTACAGGGGTGGGATTCCACCGGTATAACAACCGGTCCAGTGATCGTGCGCCCGCGTGCACCAAACACATGCTCTGTGTGTGTGCTCTGCTTTTAAAAAGTTCTAATACTACTGCAGTCCCTCTGAATAAAACAGCTGAGGTGCAGCAAAGTGCTCTGCCACGCAAATCAACTGTGCTCTTAAAAAAGGAAATAAAGCACAGGAAAGAGCAGGGGCCCACATGCTTGCTGCAGCGAACCAGTTTGCAGCCAGCTGATCTTCAGAGCAAGGGGTTCACACGAACCAGTCCGAACCAATAGAATCCACCCCTGATTATCTAGTGTTCTTCTGGATTTCTGCAGCCAGTTCTATCATGCAAAGTATCTCTATTTATTTATAAAATTCCAAAAGAAAAGTAAAAGAATTAATCTTTATTTCTTTTTTCAGTCCTGAAATGCCTGAAAATGAAGCCACATTTGCAATAACTGCTGGAGGTATAGGAGATGCAAAAGAGTAGGCTGATCTTAATGATAAACAACTGAGAGACTCCAATCAAATTATATCAAAAGTTATTTAGTTCCTAGTTACTTATGTTTATTATTCCAAATTTAGAAAAGTTAAAATTGAGAGGCAATATGATTGCTGGAAATGTTTTTTGATGTTGCTGAGCATATCTAATTGTTCACAAGAAAAGTCAATCATGTGGAACCATCCTTTTCATAACAGCACTAATTTTGTGCAGGGCGTTTCTACGAGGAAAGCACCAATGCACTGCAGTTGCAAAAGTCTGAAGTCTAGAGATCATAAGAACAGAAAATATTTTAACTTGAAAACATCTCAAAATGTTTTATGGATCCTTTAAGGATTTTTAATGTAAAAATTTAAGGATTTTTAATGTATTAATTGTACATATAGAATTACTGTAACTGAAAGTAATTTATCTTCATTTAAAAAAATTAATTTGATAAGGAGTTTCTAGATCAGGGGTGCCAAACTAAGGTCGTCACGGGTCGTACCGGGACTTTTTTCTCCTTCACTAAACCAGGTGGGGGCGGGGACAGCACATGACATTTCTGGCCAGTGGGCCACGAATTTGACACCCTGTTCTAGATAAAGTAAGCTGGAATTAAAAATAGGAAATTGATTTTACTCAAGGAATATTTATTGTTTGCAAAGTTTAAATATTTGCTTAATTGTAATTAAAATATCTGTACATGAACTTCATGTAAAATCAAACAATTGCCTCTCTTTTTTTCTTTGAAAGCAAATTATATTGTCTATTCCATCAATGGATGTGTAATAAGCCCCCCAAATCTAAGTGAATATTTTATGGCATACTATTTTCCTGTTCCCTGTTAAAGCAATATTCAAACACGTACCTGTTTTTTTTGAACACTGTTGCTCACCAGAAAATAACACTGAGCATCCTGAACATAAGTTGGAGTTCTGGATATACATAACCCTCCAGAATAAGTTATTTTTCTTTTTTATATTCTAACACAGCAGTCAGAAGTTGAAAGCATCCATTTACCATTTGTGAATTAGTTGGAGTAGGCAATATGATTTTTAAGCTATGATTAATGACCTTAAGGCCATTATCTAGTTAAGTGCCCACATGAAACCAAAGGTTTATGGCATCAGATTATCTAGGTTAGCCTGTCAAACGTTTTGGACCAGAACAGTCACTGACTTGGCCATGGCCATACTGGCTGGACTAATAGACAGGTTCATATACTGAAAGAGTACTAGTTTTCCTCTCCTCCCCAACTTCTTTTCACACAACATGAGAAAAACCACCCTTTGCTTGAAAATTATCCTGCTTATGTACTACCGTGTAATTAATAAGAAAATGCACAGAAAATGTGTAGCTACCATGGTGTACAAAGTTAGCACCCACCACTCTTCTAGAAAAATGAAATATTTTGGGAAATATTAAAAAAGGCAGAATGATTATATTTCCTTAAAGGAGAAACATGCTCTTGGAAAGCAGCTCCCACCATTGTTAATAGCCCGAGCAGGACTGGTCCAGCCTATCTACAAGACAAAATACCTTCAGCTTCAGTGTGATGGGATTAAGACGTGGCCTTTCAGGACATAATCGAACCATTTAGCAGAAGACACAGAGCTCACTGCATTGCACACTCTCCTAAGGACATTGCATCACTCAGCAAACAAATCAACTAAACCTGTCTGGGAGCTCAGACAAATGTGACCCCATAGGAATCTGACAACTTCCAATAGAATACATGTCCTTGCACAGGACAGGAAGTTCAAGTTCAAAGCCCAAGAGAAGGTATTGTAGGCAGAAATATCCTTCTGGGTTCAGTTCCAAGTGGGGAAAAAGACACTGGAAACATGGAGGCTATTTTGGAAAGATGGTTTCATAGTGGACAGCGGGACCACGTGGCTTGAAGCTCCAAAGTGAAAAGGATGATCACATGCTTCAAAGTGAAAGCAAAGAGAAGGAAGGGGCCGGCCAAGATGCTGAGACCCTTATATACCCTCTGTTGGGTCCTACCTTAAGTGTTTCCTGTTCCTGTGCAAGAAGTGGCTGTCAGACTCCCAGGGGTGGGGGTCTTAGCTAACTTTGTAAGCTTTCCTAACTTCCAGGCTTGGTTGAGCCTTGCTGGATGATGATGATGATGCACTGAAAGGGCCCTTGGGCAATTGTTATATCTTTTACCTGGAGATCTTTGTTATGTAAAGTATTCTGGCCTAGGCTTTAATGGCCCACCCATTAACAAAGCTTGGGGGGGGGGCCTGAGTTTCTGCCTCTCTGAGTTACTACTTTACTCTTTTTAGGGGAAATATTCTGCATTTTTAATGTTTCCCAGGATAATTCATTTTTTTCTAGGAGAGGGGTGGCTGCTAACTTCCTTCAGTGTAACCCGGTCTCAATTCTATTTGGTCAGCTGCCCAGAGCCACCCATGTGCTTCTGCCCATTAAACCTTTCAACCCATTAAACCTTTCCAATCAGCCTTTGTGTTTCCAGTGTCTTTTTCCCAGCTTGGAATTGAACCAGATGGCTATTCCAACAAAGGCATTCTGTGGCGTTCCGATCTCGCAGCCATTGTTAAGAAAAAGGATTCCAGGAAGATAAAGCCAGTATAAACTGCCAGGGCATATGGCAGTGAATGGACTTCTGAACAGGAGGGATTAGTCTTCCTATAGTAGAATGGCGTAACCAATATTTGTATCGTTCTGAAAGTAATAGCTTTCAGCTATGAAAGTAAGCTGAACTGTAGGAAAAAAAAAACCCTGTTATATTTTGAAACAAGAAAGGGAGTGAGTTATTGGGTAAACCAATTCTACGTTATCGATATTGGAACTATTTGTCTTATAAATCTCATACCTTTTCGTTCAATACAGCTGATAAGTATGATTATTAAACTCCGCACATTGCTGAGTACACATAACTCGCCAGTTTCTACGCAAAATGGGCAGTTAGTTTTCCTGCTCAAAATGGGGCGCTGCACTCAGCGACGGCAGCAGAAATGCTGCGGGCTCGCACTTCCGTATTTCAGTGCTGTTAAGATTGCTGGAACTGAAACTTGGCATACATGTGTTTCGAGAATATATTAAAAAAAATAGGCTCTTCAACGGAGAGTTCTTCGAGAGCTTCCGGCGCAACCTAGCGAAAGCTTCTTAAATCGCTCCTATGAAACGTGATCAGCGTACGCGATCACTCCTCCAGAATAAGCGTAGAGAAAGGCTTTCTCTTTCCTTGGTAATTCAAGAGACGTATCTTACGCAACAACCGGGCTGGCCGACAGCGTAAGAGGCGGCAAACCGGGGTGACGGCGGCCATTTTGTGTCTGGAAGCCGGAGAAGAAAGGCTGGTTTGCTTGTTAACCAGCGCCAAACAGTTCCTGGCGCGACTCGGCTCTCAGAGGATCCAGAAAACCAATCCCGTCGGCCGTCTTGATAGGAAAATTAAATCTCGGGATTTGTTTTTATAGCCGCAAGGCAGCAGTAAAGTTCAGACAGAGTAGGCGCGGTTGGCCTCTCAGCGCTATCTTTCACATAAGTCGCGCACAGGAGTCCCTTTTCCTGCTTGGGAGAATGCGAGGCTTCGGTGACCGAGGCCGCGATCGTGACCGCGGCGGGTAAGGACGATGTGAATGAGGGAATCGGGCTTCTTTCAAGGGTTTTGTCGTATCTCTGCCCTCCCCTCGTCTCGCCCTTTAGTGTTCCCTTCTGCTGCGTGGCAGGCAGAAATACTCCGGATACAGCCAGCGTTGCCTGAGGGCTGGCCGTGCTAAATTTCTGCCTTTCTCGTGGTTATGAAAGCGTTTGAAAGACACCGAGAAGAGGGGTGGGTTCTGCCATTTTGTCAAAATGGGAAACGGTCGAAGTTGGGAGCAAGTTCCTCAGAACTCGCCGGCGACTCCTTCATTAATCAGCACAATAGTAGACTGCGGAGAGAGCAGATGTAACAGATGAAGGCCGCCGGATTGTTGGGTTTGGGCTTTTACGTCGTGGGGAAAAGAGCACTTTAACAACGGGACCTTTTCTCGTCAGGGAAAAAAAGGTTCACTCGCCGGGTTGCTTTTATTTCCCCCTCCCCGTATTTTTAAGGTTAAGGAAGGTTTGCTAGAAATTTTTATGCGGGTAGCTGAAAGATGGCGTCACAATATGGAGGTGAACATTTGACTGGGAGGTGCCAGATTAATGTCGGCCTAGGAAGAGACGGAGATGGGGGAAGTGCTGGGCTATGGAAGGACGAGGCGCCTCGCGGAGAGATTTTGCATTTTCTTTCTTTTGAGCAGAGGGCTTCCATAGTTGATTCACCAGGGACTCTAATCCTCAAAGATTATATAGTCACTTCAGATCTAGCACAACCCGTTTTTCTTTATCTCCTGGTGAATAGGCCTAATATAATAATTACTGCCGAAATCCAAGTGGCTGCGGTTGGCATAATCTAAAAATAAGAAATATTTTAATCGGATTTTTCTTTGCTTCTGTCTATATTCTTGTCAAATTGTTAAGAATGGTCTTATACTGTCTACTTACAAATTTTACCTGCGCTAGTGGAAGAGTGGGAGACTTATAAAATGCAACACAATGGTTCTAATGAAAATCTGCACTCGTTTAAATCAAAAGCCAGATGGAAAATCAGCACCCTTCCCAACATTGTGGCATCCTAAGTTTGCAACTCTTGGCTGAAAAACTGTTTTTACAACCCCTTTAAAAGTGTACTTATCAGTTCTGAAGAAATAAGTTAAAACTTCCAAGAAAACAGTTTGGATTGTTCTTTAATTAGGAGGAAATTATGAATCATTGATATTTTACTGGGAAGGCCTAGGGATTAGTTCTATACAATATGAGAAGCTACATTAATTATTTTGAGAGATATTTATTGTAGCAGGTGATTCTGAGGTAAAGATTTTAACAAATCTTTAAATATGGGATATGTTTTTTGATAATAGTGTGACTGATAAAGTTAATCTCATACTGAATGGAAGTGCTCTACTAAAGCAATCCTAATTATATTTATGCAAAAATCATTAATTGTATAGATTAGTGCTTGCACAAGAAGGTGTGCTTTTACTGTAACTCATAGGAGCAGGAATCAAACTGCTTATTAATTATTACATGGTGTAATCTATTCTTAAAGAGAATAACTTAGTACCTTAATGGTCAGAGTCAAACCAGTTGAGAATAAATATCTCCTGTCTTCAAGTGAAGAACCAGAAAAACCCTAATACTTTCTGGAAGTACAGAAGGGTGTGTGAGCACTACAATGTAATTTTTGAGAAGTTTTTTACAAATACAAGGTTAACTATGTGCATTAATATACTGTATACTTCTCACTGTTTTTAGCAATATATGAGAACAGACCTCACTAATGACCTCTTCCTGGGTAAACAAGACAGGAAACAACTAAATGAGAGCTAAATCTATCTTAAGGTTACATTAACAGAATCTTGCAAGCCTAAAAGTACAAAGCTTCCCCGCTATCACTTTAACTGCTTGATCTATTAATGGCAGATTCTTTCTAAGTTTCTTTCTCTTTTGACTGTTAAGCCACCGGGACCATTTTGTCTTTCTTCTCTGATTGTTTCCAAGGCAAAACCCCTTTCCCTAAGATCATTTCCACATTCCAATGTGCTTATTGAAGATAGATTTTGTATTGATTATAATGCTTGGTTTCCTGCCCTCAGTTTCTTTGTGGCCTTATTGATGTTAATGTTGCAATTAAAACTGTATTCTGATATTTTGTTTTGTTTTGTTTTGTTTTGTTTTGGTAATTTTTTACTCTTAAAATAGAATATTGATTAAAGAGTTACATTTTTCTTCTATATTTTTATGTAAAACTTGCCCTGTTTTGTCATTTCCATTGGAGAATGTTATTGAACTACATATACACAATACATTTCTTCATATTTTCATGTTCAAGTATATTTATTCTTTTATTGCCAAAGATAAAATACAAAACAAAAGCAAAAAAGAAAAATAAACAGATTAACACATGTCCAACACTAACAACTTAAAGAAAAAAAAAGCCCAAATACATCTAACATTAAAAAAATCAACCCTGGTTGAATGCTGAAAGATACATCAAAATGTAATATATTTCTTTCTCTTAAATAACTGGTTTACAAAATAGCCATAAATTTTCCCATCTGTATTTAACAGAAATGCTATATTATATAAATATCCCTGATGTAGAAAACTAATAATTAAATTGACCCAGTATATGTACATATACACACACAGAAACAACAGATTACTCCAAAGTTAAAACTAATTTTCAAATCCCTTTGTTAACCATCTGTCATTGTATTTAAGGTGTAGAAAATCTAAAAACTGCTTCCAGTCTCTTATAAATTTGTTTAATCCATTGTCTTAATATTACTTTCCAAAACACTTTGTGATACTTTTTGCTCATTTATTATATATAAATTTTATTGAAGCCAGACTTGGTCATGCATATTCAATGAAATGAATATAATTTTTCAGCCATGAGTGATTTTTTCCCATTCCTTTCAGAGGATCTAAATTAAGCATGGTTTAATTCAGATATGGCATATTATGTAGAATAAACATTAACATTGCTATTGATATTTTTCAGCATAAATTTAATAACACTTTTAATCTTCATAAAATAATGCTATTCCAGATTAATCAACTAGAGAAAATAAAAAGTAATCATTTCTGTCTAATCCTTTAAGGTTTGGTAGCCCTCTGGCTCCTAAAAAATTTGGAAATCCAGGAGAGCGTTTGCGTAAGAAGAAGTGGGACTTGAATGAATTACCCAAATTTGAGAAAAACTTTTATGTTGAACATCCGGAAGTAGCAAGACTCAGTCCTGTAAGTTCTGTTTTTTCTTTCACCTTTGTCTTGCTGAACTACTTCAGTTTTAATATCTCCAAATGCTGTAGCAATGAAGATGATTAGAATTGCAACCATTATCGAAATGTAATTTTCTATTAATTTTGTCAACTTAGTTCTGATCTGGGATTGTAAAGCAAAGGTTTGTAAAAATTTGGATGCCACTTGATGGCACAAAAGAAATGCTGCAAATAATTTTTTTGCAGCTCAAATCTACAATCCTGTTCTTATCCATATTTTCTGTATTTTTTAAAAAATACATTTCATTTGAGGATGGTTGTGGAGTGATTTTGTTCAACTGAATCTCCAATTGTCTTCCATTTCTCCTAGCTGAGATTTCCTAACTTGCAGGATAGTTTCTAGTGTTGTTTTGGCCAAAGGAGAAGTATTCCAAGTTCAAAATACATATCGAGATTATCTAGAGTTTTATATTATAATTTTTATTAAAAATAGGTTATAACTATAAAAAAACAAATCCGAAGGCTTGCATTTGCTTGTATTTTCATATATATAATAAAATTTATTTGTTTACATACTTTTTAAGTAAATCACTTTTAGATCATTGAAAGATACATGGGAGAAGCTAAAGTCTTGGGAATGTTGTACCTATGAAATTATCATGCTGCAAATAATTTTTGCAGCCCAAATCTACCTGTTCTGTTCCATATTTTCTGTATTTTTTTAAAAAAATGGATGGCTATGGGGTGATTTTGTTTAACTGAATCTCCAACTGTCTTCCTTTTTTCCTAACTGCTATTTCCTAACTTGCAGGATAGTTTGTAATGTTGCTTTAGGCAAAGGAGAAATATTCCAAGTTCAAAATACATGGGTGTAGTTGAAAAAGGCCATTTTGAGTTGGGACACTTACATTAAATTTTGGATTCATTTTTTCCATTTCAGAATGTTTACCCAACTATATAAATAAAAATATTTCTAATCAGGTGCATTGTCATCTTCAGTTAACATATCTGCAGAGAAAACAATTTGCTCTACTAATTTAATACAGGTCAAAACCAGAGGTGGTATTCAGCAGGTTTTGACCAGTTCTGGAGAACTGGTAGTGGAAATTTTGAGTAGTTTGGAGAACCAGCAAATACCACCTCTGACTGGAGATTTTACAGTATCCTTCCCCTGCCACTCCCACAGAACTAGTAGTAAAAAAATTTGAATCCCACCACTGGTCAAAACAATATATCTTTATTTGTTAATTGATATGTTTTTATTAGTTTATTACTTTGGAAATCGTAGTTCACTTTTCATGTTAAAGAGTATATGAAATATATAGCTTGTTTAAGTTTTTGTTGCAGAATTACTTAAAATCCTTTGGATGGCAAATTTGAAAGAAAACAGAATAATGTCTATGGAGACATAGACTTCTCAGTCATCCAGGTCATGGTTGTCCGAAAGGTGCTTTTTCAAGAGGCAACTGGACTTTCTGTTTTTTCTTTGAAGACATTTCACGTCTCATCTGTGATGAAGTGAAGAAACTTCTTGGATGAGAAGTGAAACATCTTCAAAGAAAAAACAAAGTCCAGAAAAAGCACTTTTGGAAAAACAGTAATGTGTGTTCATGTTCATCTGCATATAAAGGTTATATTGCTAGAAATTACATTGAATAAATGCATGAAATGGAGAATGTTTTGAATATTTTCTTTTTTTTATTCCAATCTTGATTTCATGATACATTTTGATAAGCTTCTGAAAATGAAGTCAATAACAGGAGAGTAATTGTCAAAAAAATAGCTAGAAAAATACTTTAGATTATTTATGGAGAATACAAAGAGATGGTGATTACTTGAAGTAAAAGGAATGAAAATTCATATTCAGTGATTGCTAACAATAATAACACTATAATTTCTGTTTTTCACACTTTACTTGCAATTTTCACTCTAAATAGTATGAAGTTGAAGAGTTGAGAAGAAAGAAAGAGATCACTGTAAGAGGGTCAGATGGTTGCCCCAAGCCAGTATTTGCCTTTCATCAGTGTAACTTTCCACGTGAGTAATCTGTTACACTCAAAAAACAACAGCATGGGAGGATGGGTGGGCATGTTAAATAGCATTATTTGTCTGGATGTATTTAGTTCTGGAAAATTAAGCTTAATGACATAGAGATTTGGGAAAATAGTTTTTGAAATTAATGCTATAATCTAAATTTCAGTACAAGATTTACTAACATAGCATTTGCAATATAAATTCATTTGTGAATCTGTGTTAATTTTTTAGAATATGTAATGGATGTCTTGATGGACCAGCATTTTACTGAACCAACTCCAATTCAGTGTCAGGGCTTTCCCTTGGCCCTTAGTGGACGTGATATGGTGGGCATTGCACAGACGGGCTCTGGGAAAACATTGGCAGTATGTATTTTTCAGTTTCTTAAATTTTCTTTTGTCTATGGATCTATAAAAGTATTTTTATTGTATTTTATTCAGGTAATTAATTCATGAACAAAATGAAAAAGATAATTTCTTTAAGTTTGGAACAAGGGCTTTTGTTTGGGCTTCCAGTACATTTTGGAGTTTTAGTCATTTGGGGTTCCAGCTCTAGGAAACAATGGAAATGTGTGGTCAGTTGTTGGCTCTGTTGTTTGCATTCCAGGGCTGTATCACTAGGTGGGGTGATAGTAGATACCTACTACTAGCCAGCCAGTTTTCAGAACTTTGCCAAAAGTGTGATTTCTAAAAATATTTATAAAAAGTCTTCACAGGAAAGCATTTGGATAAGAAAAATAATTCCTAGAAAAATATCTCTTAGAAAAGCTAAGTTGTTGATTGTTTTTCAAATAAATTCCCTGGGGCATCAGCAACAAGATAAGAGAATGAGATAGCTAGCTTCTCTCATCAAGTACAGCCTACGTTTAGATTATTACTATAAGCAAGCCAGTTTTTCTAAAACAACAACAACCCAGGTATAAATTTCATTGGCTATGTATGTTTCTACTATTTTATTTAACTTAGTTTCAAAAGTAATTTTTATCTAAGTTGTTCTGCTACTTGCATGACAATCATATGATTTTTATAATTTGTACTGTCTTAGTTGAACAAACTCTACCAAATGCATTCTGAAAAGTACCCGTTGGGACAGAAATTACATAGATACATAGCTGAGCCACCAAAAGTTAAACTGAAAAGTGTACAAGATAGAGTACAAAAAAATCATCATCAATCCCAAAAGGAATCAAGGCTTAATATGAAATTAGTTTGCATTCATTTATCTAGAGTTTTATATTGTAATTTTTATTTAAAAAAATAGGTTATATCTATAAAAAAAAGTAAATATGAAGGCTTGCATCTGCTTGTATTTTCATATATATCATAAAATTTATTTATTTACATTACATTTTTTTAGTAGTAAATCACTTTTAGACCATTGAAACATACATGAGAGAAGCTAAAGTCTTGGGGATGTTGTGCATATGAAATGTATCATCACATACATTTCTAGTGATGGAGAGAGCACTCATTCATTTCTCATGAATACATGATCTTTTGGTGTATGATGATAGTGGATGAATTAGGAAAAAAAGGTACCATAAGGAGGATATTATGTGGCTCGTGTCATTCATCATAATTGCTACATTATTAGCCATAGCAGCAGCTCAAATCCCATCAATCCTTTTAGTTTGTTTTTATTTCTTTGGGCTGAAGGATCAGATATCATCTCCCTGAATATTCAGGTAATGCTTACTTAATGACAATTCAAAGTCAAGACAATGTTAGAAAGGGTGCTTTATGGCCTACAAAGCACTTTTGAATATTACAAAATGGTACACCATGCCCACCATCTGCAGTCATATGATCACAATGGGTGCTTTGGCAGTCTGTTTGCATTGGTTGCCAATGTTCTGTGATCAAATGATGGACATTTGCAATCCGTGTCAGCTTCCCCAGAAGATCAGTGGGGAGCTAGCAGAGAATGTTGCTAGCTGCAACTGCTGCCTGCTCTCGTGTCTGGGGACTGGGTGAAAGAGTTTCCTGTTGATTAGTACCTGCTTGAATCTTTGCATCTGAAATCCAAGCAAGCATGGGGCTTGGGAGTCTTCCTCTCCTTGTCCCTGCAAAGAGTTTTAGTGAGACAAGGTTATGGGGATCTGCATACTTGGATTTCAACAGCCAAGCTCCAAGCAGACACAGAGACTGGGGTCTGTTTCTTTTCATCCCCTTCAAAAGTTTTCTGCAGAGGTCAGGAAAAGCCCCAAACTCTTCTGTCTGCTTGAACCTCTGCAGCTAAACTTCACACATGCACAGAACCCCAAATATCTCTCTTTGCCTCCATGGAGAACCTCACGGAGGTGGGGAAAAAGGATTTTAAAATCTGCATCTGCTACAGGCACTAAACTAACCCACCCACCCCAATCTGCAGTTCCATAGTCATGGAAAGGGATTCCATTCGCTGAATGACCCATGAGACAACTTTATGACTCCAATGGGGACTGCTGGGATCACGGTCATTGAGTGAAGTGTCTTGCTTAACTTCTGCTTCACTCAGCAACCAAGACTTTAGTCTTAACTGTAGTCATTAAGTGATTATTTCTAACAAATAAATGGACAAGTTTACATGATCACGTATAACCAGTGCAGCTTCTTCAGTAACAAGGAGCTTTAAAATTATCCAGTTGGGACACTAGTGCATTATTACTCTTTCTACTCTGTTTTTAGTATATCCCTCTGAGACTTAAATTGGAGGAAGCTATAAACTGATTTTTTAATTGAAACTGTATGCTTACTATTGCCATGCTTACTCCAGATTTTTCTTGTTTAATTTTATGTTTAATTTCTAATGTCGTCTTGCTGATTTCTTGAGAATATAGGAATGGATGTACAGTGATTTAAAACAACTAATTAGTTATTGCCTTAATTAGCTGTCACAGCTGAAATATGTTTCCCTTCTTTTTCAGTATTTGCTGCCTGCAATTGTTCATATAAACCACCAACCATACTTGGAAAGGGGAGATGGTCCAATTGTGAGTATTATTATTATTATTATTATTATTATTATTATTATTATTATTATTATTATTATTATTATTATTATTATT
>BLBF01000022.1:45450425-45627205 GCA_015471245.1 Laticauda colubrina
TTATTATTATTATTATTATTATTATTATTATTATTATTATTATTATTTTAATCTTTAGTGAGATTCACAGCCTTTGGGGCTGGTTGGTAGCTCAGCAGCTCGAGTCCTAACCAAGGACCTAGGAACTGTTAAGGTTGCGTCGGAGGATATAAGCTGTTCCAAGTAGGATGGTTTTTTGTAGAATCATAGTTGTTGTTATTATTAGTAAAGATTTAATCTTCAGTTCACGATCTGGGGATGGTAAAAGCTTAACAATTCAAGTCCTAACCAAGGACCCAAGAGCTGTGAAGGTAATGACTGAATATAGATGTTATAGGCAATTCTGAGTAGATTTGTTGTTATTGATGTATATGTTTACAGGCTGCCTATGGGTTTTATTTATCTAATTGGAGATGGCAGTTTTGTAAGCTCTGGTTCTGAAGTTTAAGCACAAAAAAATAATTATATCACTCAGTATTATGGATGGTTTCTTCCCAGTGTTTAGTTTTAGCTCCTACCCGAGAACTGGCCCAACAAGTCCAACAAGTAGCTGATGATTATGGGAAATGTTCAAGACTGAAGAGTACCTGTATATATGGAGGAGCACCCAAAGGCCCCCAGATTAGAGACTTAGAAAGAGGTAATTATGATGGACTTATACATTATAGGGTAATTGTAATGATCTTCCTTTATTAAAGTCACTATTAATATGACAAATGGCAATTTTGTATTGGAATAAGATGGTGTAAAACAATCAGTTATCTGGAGTTTAATGTGCTTAATCTGCACATATGTATGCATAAAACACATGCATGTCCAACTCTAGTGAGTTTCTTTTTAAAAAAAAAAACTTTTTAAAGAAGGAGCCGGGATATGGAAAATGGTATTTTATTTTCATTAAATAAATTGTTTTTGTCAAAACATAAGAATTGTTATAGTCTATTTAGTAGTATAAACTGAAGTTGCACACTATGTTCATGAAATGGTCCATGTATTTCTACAGTTCTGTAAATGACAGTTAGATTATTGTCTGACTATTGAACTCTCTTTTTCTATCCTGCTCTGTTCTTTGGAAGGTGTTGAAATTTGTATTGCTACACCTGGCCGTCTGATTGATTTCCTGGAAGCAGGGAAAACTAATCTTCGCCGCTGTACATATCTTGTATTGGATGAAGCTGATAGAATGCTGGATATGGGTTTTGAACCTCAGATTCGTAAAATTGTTGATCAAATACGGGTCAGTATTTCTTAATATAGTTTAGGTTTCTTCTTGACTTCTCATTTCAAGATTACTGTTGAGATAACACATGTCTTTTTTCAGCCTGACAGACAAACACTCATGTGGAGTGCCACTTGGCCAAAGGAGGTGCGCCAGCTGGCTGAGGACTTCCTGCATGATTATGTCCAGATCAATGTGGGGAACTTAGAGCTGAGTGCCAATCATAATATCCTGCAGATAGTGGATGTGTGCATGGAGAACGAGAAGGATCATAAGTATGGATGTTGTTACGTTATCTTCAGATTTTATCTTGGTTCCAAGTAGTCCTCAATTTATGACCACAATTAGGACTGGAATCTTTGTTGTTGAACAAATAAGTCGTTAAGCAGGATACCCATGTGATTGTTTTCCTTAACAACCATAATCTCCAGGTTATGGTCATTAAGCAATTCCTAGATTGTTAAACACATGGACTAAAAGCAGCTGGCCCAGTTCAGTTTCCCTCATGAGTAGAAGGAACTGCTTGAGCAGTTGCAAGAATGGAGCTTGGACTTTTGGGATCTGTTTTTCCATCCTGCCAGAAAAGTTCAGTTTCCCTCAGTAGGCAATTTCGTCAGTCAGCCCCCCAAATTTAGGCTTGCATCATTCCCCACTGGCTTCTGCATTGATTTTTCTTGGAAGGCCAGCAGAGAAGATTGTAAGTAGCTATCACATTATTGTGGGGTGTTTGATAACTTTGATAAGTGCAAACAGGTTGCCAGGCACCAAAATCGCAATCATGTGATCACAGATTGTGTGTGTATGTGTGTGAGAGAGAGACTTTATGATGACTGGAAGTGCTTTATTCTGTCAAGCACCCTTTCTGAGGCCACTCTAATTAGACTTTAAATGGTCTTTAAATGAATGGTCATAAGTTGAGGACTAGCTGTAAAATCATTTTAGTATTTTTATATGAGCTGTGATGGTTTAGTTACACAAACAGACTTAGCAAATTTTATAAAATCTTTTTAATATTTTATTCTGACTTTTTTAATCTTAACTGTATTTAAAAGCCTCTAAGAAAACAAGTCAGCGCTATTTGCTTTGATATTTTAGAAGTAATTCAAACCACACACCTAAGTTCAGGTGGAGGGAAGCTTTGATTCACCTTTTCAGCATTGTAGCCAATTACAGTAATTCATTAATTGTAGAGGGGTGCACAGAATAGAATATACAGGAAAAGAATGAAACAGTATGTTGTTTGTATTTGTTTAAAAGATTAATACAGCTGATGGAAGAAATTATGGCTGAAAAAGAGAATAAGACTATTATCTTTGTGGAAACAAAACGGCGATGTGATGACTTAACACGAAGGATGCGTAGAGATGGGTAAGGTTTGATTTTAACATTAGTGTTAAATTGGGAAAGACAGATTAATGTTGCACCCCCTCGCCATGTTATAGTAAAGAGGTTTTAGTAATTATAATTAAATTCTATGAAAGCAAAGATGAGACTGACAACTTGAAAAGTTGTCATAGAATGCCATGGTTCATTTAAAATACCAATAGATGTTACAAGGTTCTTATAGCTCATGATAATAGAAATGATAAAAAGAAAAAAAGATAGTCCATTAATTGCAACAATTCTTTCAACGACAATTTGACGTTATGGCAGCAATGAATGAATGGTACTTACATCTGGTCCCTGAAGTTTTGGCTGTTACATTTCTCTGCAATTGCAATATCAAAAGTCAGGCATTTGGCAGGACATCCACATTTACAACGGCAGGAGTGCTTCAATTCCCATGCTTGCTTATTTTCCACCCCTCCCCCAATCTCTTGCCCTTTTAACCACCCTAAAGAATGGCACATAGGAGTGAAGGGCCAGGGGCTAAAATAGAGATCCAGAGACAGTGGTGGTCCACTGAGACTGCTGAAGCTTCAATCCCAATGATGGTAACACCACTGAGGAATGCTGTTGGGCAGGGTGGCCAAAAGGACAAAGATGGTGGGAAGGAGAGTTCAGAAGACAGTCCCTTATCTTGCCAAGACTAGGACTTACCAAGCTGGGAACAGCTTGGATTGGGGTGTCTCCTTGCCTAACAATTGGTGGGATTCAGTTCACAGCAACTAGGACTGCTGGGTTGTTGTCCGTAAGCAATGCAATCACATGATGTCACTCTTCACAGTTGCATAGAGATGGAAATTCCAGTCCCAGTTGCTGTTGTATCTTGGGGGGCAAAAATAGTACCAGTTTAATACCATTAATTTGAGAGGATGTGGACTTCTTAACATATGCAAGAAAATAACATTTAAAAGATGATAAATAGAAAATTATGCTATTTCTGAAATAACAAAGGTTATAATTTGACAAATTATAAGCAAAGAACATGACATGATTCCCCAAAGTTTTTTGATGTTACCCTAAGATGTAATAATTTAATATACTCTATCCCCAAAAGTGTTCTGCACATTTATTAGCTTTTGTTTAGTTAAGTTACTTGAATTGGTTAAAAAATTCCTCCAGTGCAGAGAAAGTAAAAATACGGATTTGTATCTTCATTCAGAAAAATCTGTTTCTATGTATGAAAAAGCATCACTTGCTTCAGAAGCATGGTATTGTTTTGAAAAGTAATCTCTCAGTTTTTTGTTTTGATTTCTAAATCAAGATTTTTGCACATTCCAAACCAAAAGGTTTTCTTTAAAATTCTTGAAAATTACAGTGAATGCTTGGTTTAGTAGTCTTTTTAATAAACTCTGGATAGCCTGGGCAAATTTTGTGTTCAGGATTTGTCCTAATTGAATAGACTTTACACCCAGAATTACACAAATGACAATGCAACTCACAAAAATGAATCTTTATGAGACATCTTTAGATTTAACAGATCCCCCAAATGTTTAAATTGAGGTTTTAAAATATTTATATTCATTTATATTATTAATCTGTAAAAAGGTTCATATTTTTTTTGAATATGTGGAAGCTGAGAATGCTTAAAACTCTTTGTTACAGTTGGCCAGCTATGTGTATTCATGGAGACAAAAGTCAACCTGAACGAGATTGGGTGCTTAATGGTGAGTTGTAGAAAAAAGATTGTTTCATGTACCCAGAGAATTGTCAGAATGCTCTGGTGTCTTCAACCAGCTGCTATGTACATTTTTATTGCATAATGTAAACATGAATACTAAAACAGTTTTTAAAATGGTGTTTTTATGAAACAGAGATCAAAATTGTTTTTTTTTTCTTTCAGAATTTCGTTCTGGAAAGGCTCCTATCCTCATTGCCACAGATGTTGCATCTCGTGGGCTAGGTTTGTACACATGAGCTTCCTGCCTGTCATTTCTTTAGATTGACATTTTTTTCCCCAAAGAATTTTAAAGCGTGACTTTCTCATATATGAAATGCCTTTTTAACATTGATCTTTTTTTTCTTTCATATTCAAAATCTCTTCCTGCTCCTAATGAACAGGCTTTGGTCTGCAGCAAGGCCTAGGCATGACTAATCGATCGCCAATGGGGAGAAGAGACGTCCAATTACTCAATCCAATTCTTCCACTATACCCCATCTCCTTTAATTCCAGCTTTGTGGCTGGGTGGCTAGGACTGAACTGTATTCATTCCATTGTTATTCAGAATTATCAGATGGTAGAACAAGCATCTCTTTAACAATCCTTTTTTGCCCAAATGCATTACTAATGTAATTGCACATTATTATAACAGCCCCACTTCAGTATCACAATACATATATATGTGTGAGCATATTTTGCTTTTTTACACATATTCTTTTTCACTTTTCTTCCTCAATTTGATTGCTGAGGTTATAGTAAAAACTCTTTAAGGGGAGGATTATAAGGAAAATCCGTCAGCCTTTCAGTGTTTTCATTTGGATGTTTAAGCAAACAATTCCACTGCTCTTTATATTTAATGTTCAAATCTCTACTTCTAGTACATTCAGAAAGTAGATTTAAATGGGATTGTAGATACTTGAAAAACTTTTAAAAGACTTTCCTAAAAGGTCTTCAGTTAATGTCAAGTTCAGTAGACTCAATCAATCTTTTATTAAAAGTAATTTCTCAAATATTTCAGATGTACTTTAAATAGAGGATCAGTTAAAAGCTATTCTTGAAAATGCTGAAAAGACACACTGCTTGTTAGCATTTCTGAAAAATGACAAGTTGCTAGTCTTTTCCTCACATAAAATCCATTCTCCCATGCCATCTCCAAAATTACCCCAATACTCCTCTAGTACATGTGGTTTCAGTCTCTGTGTTCTGGGGTCATGTCTGGACCTATGCAGGTAGAACTTGGGCCTGTTAGGAGAAGGGGCGAGGCCAGTTTTTTAAAACAAAACAAAAGGACAATATTTTGGTTGGCAACATTTTGGTTTTTAAACAGGCTTGCTGTGTGCTGGTAGCTTCTTTGTGCATCTTGCCTAGACACTTAAATCAGCCCTTCTCATATATTTCCCCAAAACAACTCATTTGGATACTGTTGGAAGAAAACAGTCTCCCCGTTCTGCCTTCTCCACTTGACTTAGGCTGTGGGGAAAAGGTATCAGGGTCTGTTTCTTGTTACGAATAACATCTTGGCTTGTTTTGGGGCCCAGAGTTTGCTACTTCATAAAAATACAATATCTAACTGGCAAATCTCTGGACGAATTCCTCCAAGTTCCTGGAAAGTGAAGGCTTCTACCTAAAACATAGAACAGGGGCGCGCGCTTTTTGGCTGAGTCACCAGGGTTTTTCCTTCTACTCAAATGAACATTGGTCTCAGAAAACTCCTTCCAGGTAAGTTGAGTGCCCCATAATGGCTTGTTTGTGAATCACCCCCAGGGCAGAAGATTTCCCTCTGCACTGTTCATTAAAAATTTGGTTACACTTCACTCTGTTAAAGTCAAATCATTAAATTTCTTTTTGTTTGTTTTCTTTAACAGAAACTTTGATATCAGCTGCCGATCACTCAGTGCAGGTCTGGGGACATATCTACATTGGTGGTCGAAGCAGCTTTCTAGATGATCGAGTTTGCTAGTTTCTGCCCCTCCCAATTAACAATCAGACATTCCTTTGGGGGGCATCTCAGTGGATAAGCATCCCCAGGTAGTCATATTCCTTTTTAGAATGAACAAATTCTGTGGAAGAAACACTGTGATAAGCACAATTTTACACCAGTGCAAGATAGATAGGAAGAAACCTGCATTATAACTGCATGTTCTCTCCCTGAGTCCCCAGCCATATAATATGGATGTCATTACTGCCATTTGAAGGTGAAAATTGGCCCCGCCTTCTTTTTGTCCTCCTTGCTGTCCTTCCATGGATTTTCTGGCAAAATCTATTCCCCAGTACCTTCATTGTTGACAATGTCTATTTTCTAATAAGCAAATGCTCCCCAGTTTTCATTGTGACCATTTTGCTAATGGATGTACATAATGGGATTGATTGAGGTCCATAATCTGCTGTTTGTCAGACTCCAGTGAAGCCCTAGCTATGAAGATGTGAATGCACATGGTGTGCTGCCCTGTCCTTATCTAACACAAGCCCTTTTCACCAAGGACCCTAGTTGGAGACTCGCGCTGCCCCCTGTGAAATCTGCCTTCTCACTTTTTGGTGTGATTCAGGACTTTGGAGTCTGGAAAGATTGAGGAGCCCCCCCTTGCTGTAATAAGAAACAGACATAACATCTCTTTGCCACTGCTACAACCCACTTCCATTTTTGCTCTCCCTCCCATCCCCTTCCTTTTATTTGAAATTGATGCAGTCTGGGCAATAGATGCAGCCTGACCTGTTGGATGTAATTTTTTGCATCTTCAATTTTGGCCCCTTTAAGTCCTGTGAAGGGACAAAAGGTGTTGGAGGACCTGAAACATTTACGTGAACCCAGGTTCTCAAGCGCTTGACGGCCAAATAGGCTACAGAGAAGCATCTAAGCCAGTTCACAGAGTGAGCATGTGTGGGGACTTCTCGCTGCCATGGACCCTTGATGCATGCTCCCCGCGCTCCAGTGGTCCCGTGTCAGAGGGCGGAGTTTTCGAAAGGAGGCCGCCAAAAATAAAAGGCAAAGAGACGGGATCGGCTGCAGCGATTTCCCACAGGAGGAGGGAGTGTGCATCGGTCTGGTAACAAAACAGGGAATGTTTCTCATTTTTTTAAAAGAAAAAGTCAATCTGTGTTTTATCTTGGATATATTTTGAATATTCTTTGTAAAATGCAGATTTTTAATGGGTTGTTAATTTTAATGTAATACTGCTTTTGTTTGTCAGTTTTTTTTATCAAAACAGTACACTAACATTTACTTGTTTTTCTGTCCTCATTTCTGAAAACTCAGATGTTTATGACTTTAAATGTTTGCATCTGGGTTCTCTTTGTTCAGGTTACACTGTAAACAATATGCTAAAATTTTCTCTAAAATGAAAATGGTGGTGTGATCAAATGTTAGTGTGTATTTTTAAAAGGAAGATTAAAATAAGCTAGTTATCTATTTACCCAAACTGGCTATCTTGAGGTATCTTTTGGATATCAGGAAGAGGTAAGTGATCTTGTGTTGCTAGTTTTTGTAGACTTCTCCTAACAGAGTTAAAGTATTCAGCAGTTCTCTCTCTTGCTCACTCTGATTTGCTGCATTTGTAACAAAAACAGCAGTTTGTTCCTTTTGAAATGCTGTTGTGGAGCAAAATTGCCTGAATTATATGAGACAAGGTTTCAAAGATGACAATTTGTGTGTGTGTGAGTGTGTGTGTGTGTTCGTGACATGCATGCAGCAAAAGATGGATGAATTTGAGAGGAATTATGAACTGCTTTGACTCAATATTTGCTTTCTGTGCACAAACTGCTTTTTATGCACAATTATCTTAGTTTAGCGTTTTGCTCTGTTAGGAAGAGTCTATATTGTCTTTGTATTTTACAAATACTAACTTTTTTCTTTTCTCTTGTTACTGTCACTTGCATTTGTGCTCCCCACCTTCTGTTGGCACATCCTTCCTCCACTGCTCTCCTCAATTCCTCATTCTGCTTTGATTGCCTTACAAGATGTGGAAGATGTGAAGTTTGTGATAAACTATGACTATCCAAACAGTTCAGAGGATTATGTGCATAGAATTGGCCGTACTGCCCGTAGTACCAACAAAGGCACTGCCTACACATTCTTCACACCAGGAAATCTGAAACAGGCTAGAGAGTTAATAAAAGTTCTAGAAGAAGCCAATCAAGCCATCAATCCAAAACTGATGCAGCTTGTGGACCACAGAGGTGGTGGTGGTGGAGGAGGTAAGAGATTATAGAGTTTTGGCTGTTTCTGTGTCTTTAAACTAGGTTTGGTTTTCCAGCATGTGATAACACTTCATTACATTTGTTAAGAGGCTAAATCATTCTTTAAAACAAATACATTTCCTTCTGTATGTCTTGCTTCAGTTAAACTTCATTCTTTCTGTTATTGGGAGATATTTCTACAGCCCAACATGATCCTGATTATGTGTCAGGAATATTTCATATGTTATTAAAACACATATATTACTGGAAATCCAAACTATATGGTATTTCTCTGGAATTTTAGAATTTTGGATATTGTAAACATGCTGGAGAACAAGATTAGAATATTGTTTGTCATAACTTCTGCAGGCTAGTCATAAAAGAGTTTTGAGAGAAATAGTGTTTCTAACCTTTTTAATAATTAAATTTGGCTCTAGTGTGAATAACAGCATTCTGTAATGTCATGCTGGCCACACGACCGTGGAAATGTCTTTGGACAGTGTTGACTCAACGTCCATTGAAAGGGAGATAAAGACTTCTCCCTTATAGTCAGCAACCACTAGCAGAGTAAAATCTGTAGGGAGTCCTTTACTTTTTACCTTTAATGTGAATAAATCTAGTTCAATTAATCATTGTATTTGTGCCCAAAACAAGTGCATGTCAGGTTAGCTTGCCTGTTGTTGCTATTACACATTTTTTATCTGTTCTTGGATAATCTGATTTAAAATTATAGCAAAAACTGTAAAGATAAATAATATATCTTCACAACTTATTTTTTGTAGCCAGTAATAGCTCTCCCTATTCACTCTGTTATGTCAGAATAAAGTTGACAACAAGCACTTTCAATAGGAATAGGAATGACAGCTTTCATTAACAATGAAGTAAAATGATTTTCAATCTTTTGGCTATGTTTTTAAGAAAATAGTTGGGTGAGTGTTCTCAAAATATTAAACAAAAACCCTGTTAAGTTACATGAGGCCTTCATGATGAACTAGTAAACATATCTAGTTGTATTGAATATATTCAGTGGAAATTACTAAACTCAGGTCTATCTGTATATATATATATATATTACCAGGTGGTCGTTCTCGTTACCGCACAAGTAATTCATCCAACAATCCTAATTTGATGTACCAGGAGGAGTGTGAGCGAAGGCTCCGGGGAGTTAAGGATGGCCGAAGAGACTCAAGTACTTTCCGAGACCGTGAGCGCACTGACAGTTTTGCCAATGGAGCCAACAAAGCCTATGGTGGTGCTTACGGAAATGCAACTTCTGCATTTGGGACACAGCAAGGCCAATATGGTTATGCCCAGGGAGCCTATGGAACTGCAGCTTATGGAGCAAGTGGTTATGGGGCAGAATATGGCGCTGCTGGGTATGGGGCAGCCAGCACTGCTAATGCTGGGAGAAACTCACAAAGCACCAGCCAACAGCAATATGCAGGGATGGGCCGTTCAGGCCAGCAGCCACAGCCACTCATGTCGCAACAGTTTCCTCAGCCTCCTGGCACCAGTGTGATGGGCTATATGGGGCAGACTGCCAGCTATCAGTATCCTCCACCGCCACCACCCCCTCCCCCTTCACGCAAATGAAGCCACTTCATTTAGTGGCTGTCAGTCAAGATTACAACCCTTTCTCACTTTTTCTGTCTCTTCCCCTTCTCAACTCCATCTCCATTGTGATGTTTTTCTTAATGCAGGTTAGCTTTAGAGTTTCCCATCCAAATTCTGCCCACAAAAATGGTCCTGGTACATTGATTTTCTTTCTAAAAAATAGTATTGACTGGAAAACTAATTCCCTTATGCATATTTTGGCCTTGCAAAAATCTGAATTTTTCTGCCTCAAAATGAAGAAAGACCTACAAGGCAGGTTTGTCCCAGTCCAGCTATTATTGTGTCTGAGGCTTGTGTATGAAAATTTAGAGAGGACTTCTCTATAATATAAACATCAAAAAAGATGGTGCTAAGTAGAACCTCCTTTTTAATAGAATATTAAATATGGTGTGATTTTTGCTTACTGAAATTGAGACTTAGGTTTTCTACAGCTAATGAAATGAGGCCTTGGATTTGGCATAAGAGAATTTGGGACAATAATTTCTTTGGTTTCACTCTACTTGTTCTTTCAAACATTTACAAAACATAATTTTGAGCTTAGCATTTATGCAGCTCCTGAATCTCTTACCAGTCCTAAGCATAAGGGATGTAAGTGTTGGAGATAAATGTTCTTTTCTGTTGCAGTGCATTTTCACCTTAGATGTAATCACATAATTGCTACACTTTATTTTTATTGGATTTTTCTATGGCTCTTAGATTTCACCCAAGATACAACAAATGACATCCGCCCCATATTCAACTCTGGGGTTAAAATTGTACTTATAACAAAAGGTATATCTATAAACATGAGGAATCTATACAATTCCTTGATGTTCATCTTCTGATCCATTTACTTGGTATCAAGATTCATCACTGGACATGCGTGAGATCCCACTGCATTAAGCAAAAGTGTTCCATTTTTCAGATTTATTTTAAGCTAAATAAAATCTTAAAATCTCTTAAAGGGGTGGTGAGGAGATAGCTAATATGTCTTGAAGCTGCATTTATATCCAATCTGACTAAGCTTTCCAATGGCTTTACGAGTGAGTTTGTTCAGCTGGCTCTTATACTCAGCTTTTACAGGTAGGTAGCACCCTAAATTTTAGGAAGAGAACTTTAGCAAATACTTTCATTCTTGTTTTTTTTCCCAGTCTGAGAAAGGTGTAAAGTTGAGGGAGTGGGGGAAAGTGGGATGGGATTATTCAAATATTAAAGTTTCTGTCTTGTAACTAGCAGGAGAAAGTTGATAGTAGTTGGTTTCACCTGTTATATCCAGATAAATATGGCAGGAAAATCTCTTCTGTCCTAAGGGTCAGAATCTATGGGGTTTTTCTTTTTTCTTTTCCTTTTCCTTTTCTTTTCAGTTTTGGGAAACAGGTTGTTAAAACAACTGAGTTATTTATAGCAATGTGGGTTTGGCTTATAAAAATGGGATTTAAATACATGCTTAATAAGAGCAGGCTGAGAATAATAACCACTTGTGTGTCTGTGCACATCATACAGGTAGGTTGTTGGTACAGACCTTGTACAATAAAGGCTTGCTAGTTAAAACCCTCTTTCTCAGTTTGGTTTCCCTAATCATAATTAAGATATATATTTGGCAGTTACCTTCAGTGAAAATATTAGAAATGAGCATTCATTTATTGAACACTGCCTGATTTGTATTTCCTTTCTTAATAAAAGCATCACGGAGCTGCTGTTCATGATGAAATGAATCTACAGGCCTAGAGGAGGGAGGGCAGAATAAATTCTTCCCCATTGTCTTTAAAGAGATTTGGTCCTCATCTTTGCCAACAGAAAATTGTTAGGGCCTCACAGTGCTGTACTGTAGCTTGAACATAATTACAGCTTAATGTGTGTTGTGTTCAGACTGAGCATTAACAAATAATCGAACTCTGACATGTACAGCTTGTTTCCACTTATCAGTTTAAAAATGGCCAATTGGTAATCATTATTTGCTCAGTAAATATATCAATATCCAGCCTAAATTCCCCTTTACAAAAGTCATTGTGTAGGCTTTGTTTAGTTAAAAGATACAGACTCTTAAAACCCTGCAAGCTTCTTAGGTTGAATCATTGGGGACTGTTCCCCCCCCCCAACCCAAAAATAAAAAGAAAAAAGAAAACAAAAAAAATTACTGGTATTTGAACACATTCCTGTTCTGTGAATAAAGACTTGAAAAGAGAGATTCATAGCTCTGTGATATTCAGGCACAGTATATTAAAAAGCTATGTTACTATTAGTTTGTAAATTGTCCTTTTGATACCATCTTGTTTTCTTTTGTAGGTATGAATAAAAACACTGTTGTCAATAAAATTCAGAAATCTTGTTTTTTATTTAAAAATACAGTTGAATATTTAAAAATGTTTTCTCTAATCCCTTGAGGGAACATTGATAGTTTAAGAAAGAGTGTTAGGACATAACTGTTTTAGTCTTTATAATCATTTGAAATTTAGTTTAAGCTTTTTAGAAAAGGGTGTAGCCATTATAGAGGATACAGTGGTTACATCATCATCTGGTTTCTTTAGTTTTGAAGGAATACTTCATTACAAAAATGAGTCATCTTCAGTGCTAAATAGTTAAGTTCTGAAATGTTAGTTACTTAGATCACAGTCCCTTTGATGCAATAATGTTTTCTAATCAAAATATAAAGAAAAAGACATATGCTCTGAATTCAAATAGTGACATGGCAAAAAATTTAATCCCGAAACAGGCTTCATCCGCTTTCTTATGTGGTGCACATCTTCATATAGGCATTGGGAGACTCAATTTCTTCCCTTTTAGTACTAAAAGAAGAGGAAGGAAAAATAGCTCAATTGTAGAAAGCAGTGGCCTTTTAGTAAACATTTTTATGCTGTGCAAAGAACACTTAATGGTGTCTTTAGCACAAGAAAGTACATTGATTTCTGTACAAAGTATGCTAAGATGAATTGTTTTTTTAACCTTACTACTCAAATAGCAATCTCAGCATACAAAGATTGGGGTGGGGGACAACACAGTATAATTAGAAGTTAATATACTTTTTATTTCTGCTTGTGATTTATAAAACATGATTATGGAAATTCCCTCCAAAATCCTGCATGTGCATTTTTTGTTAAAAGTTAGGAATGAAAAAGTACAACTAAGGTGATGGGAAAGCTTCTAGGTTCACAAACTATGTGACTTCCCTCATAAAGAAAACAAATATTCAAATAATCAAAAGCAAAATCACTGTGATTGACAGCTCTCTCAAAGGAAGCTTTTGGGGGGAACAGGTACTCATATTCGGAAGCAGAGCTTGCTGTGTGTTTGATTAGGCCCAGCTGAAAATGGTTTTGACAGATTTTTCCCAAGGCAGGAATGCTGTCCAAAGTTGGTCTAGGAATTCTAGAATCCTGTCCTTTTAAATTGCTCATAATCCAAGAACTAACCCAAACCTGTGACTCGTGCCACAGGAGATAGCATGTCATAATCCATTTTTTTTAATCTTGGTGATCCTTACCTTTGGTGATATAGAGATAAAAAAAGTCACAATAGAATATTGTCTGTACTACTCCAGAAACAACAGCAATGTGATCAAAGAAGTCTTCTGTGTAATAACGCCAGACCCAGTTGGCAAGGTAAAGTGCACGATAAAGGCCCAAGAAGAAAAGGTAATGTGTTGTGATTGTCTCAGCTTCACCTGTTTTGCTAATCATAAAAAGTTGTGGAAGGATAGCCACAGATTCTAGATAAATTGAGAAAGTCCACAGTATCTGAGGAAGAACAGTAAATCCAAAATAAATATCCAAAACATTGACATGAAAAGTTACAAATATGCATAAGCTATTTAATCAAGTGCTTTCAGAAAGCTGAGCTCCCCAAAATATGGGCATCATTGTATTTAAGCAGAAGCAAATATCTTACCTCTAAAGAAGTGAATTTGTAGTTTTCTAAAAATGAGAGACCTGTGACAGGAACCAAAAGGAACTCAAGACGGAAAGAATCCTGTTCACTGTCAAAAGTTTTCCGGAATTTTCCATAGATCAGGTACACAGCAGCATAGGCACAAAGTAAGAAAATAACCTACACAGAAATAGAAATCATTGCATGCTATTTCTTAGAACTTCCCTGTTCAAGGGCAGCATTTCATAATTGGTAACTGACACTAATTGGACACAGACTGGTAGAACCTCCACTATCTAACATCTGATGAAGTGAACTGGAGTTCCAGAAAACTTTTGGGCCCAATAAGTTAATCTTGAAGTTCCTACTTGACTTTATGTTACCACAATTAAGTAACCTGGCTTTCCCCATCTTTACTTAAAATTATTTTAATATTTATTATACACACACACACACACACACACACACACACACACACACACACACATATATATATTATATATTATTTACTTAAAACAGTTAAGAGAAACAACTTTCCATAGGTTTCCATGTCATGCAAGTTTGGGTCTTTTCCCGTGTAAGATTAAGAGTATCTTGGCAACGTTTCGGTGAGGTCCCACTCACCATCCTCAGGCTGGTGCTTTTGGCTTGTGCCAGCCTGCTTGAACTGGCACAAATCCAAAAGCACCAGCCTGAAGATGGCGAGTGGGACCTCGCCGAAACATTACCAAGATAATCTTATATGGGAAAAGAACACACCTAGATCTACATACCTGTATCCGTGAAAATCTACACACACACACACACACATAGTATTCAGCTTTGTTCGGGTATTTTCCCACGTCATTATATTTGTGCTTTTAAAGTTGTAGCAACGTTTAGACAGAATCTCATTCCAAGACCAATAAACACAGACCAAGACTCCCAACCAACCAGGATGAAGAAAAAACCATTCTGGCACAGTAGTAGGCAAGCACCAAATTTAAAACAGAAATGACTGTGAAAGCCTGACTCAGACAAACACAACACAGAAGCCTGATGATGGCAGATGAGATTCTGCCGAAATGTTGCTACAACCTTAAAAGCACAACTACAATGACGTGGGATAATACCCGAAGGAAGCTAAACAGCACACATGTAAGTACCCGCGAAAGCCTAAGAAAACATATATATAGTTTTCGCGGGTACTTACATGTGTGCTGTTCAGCTTCCTTCGGGTATTATCCCACGTCATTGTAGTGCTGTTAAAGTTGTAGCAACGTTTCAGCAGAATCTCATCTGCCATCATCAGGCTTCTGTATTATTCTGTATTATTCTGTATTTCTGTATTTGTATCTGACATACAAACTCAATACAGAAGCCTGATGATGGCAGATGAGATTTTGCTGAAACGTTGCTACAACTTTAAAAGCACTACAATGACGTGGGATAATACCCGAAGGAAGCTGAACTGCATTCATGTAAGTACCTGTGAAAACACACACACACACACACACACACATTCCTGAAGTTTTCGCGGGTACTTACATGTATGCTGTTCAGCTTTGTTCGGGTATTTTCCCACGTCATTATAGTTGTACTTTAATCAGCACTGCTAAGAGAAAGGTGTACCTTACTGCTCTTTCATTATTGCCATGGAAATGGGAATTTCTGCATGACACCAGCTGCTTGTCAAGAATAGGGAGCTTGTCGACTTTTCAGTCTTTTTTTATATGTCTCTATTCATGCAGGAAAGCATTTCTGTGTATTTTGGGAGTTTTATAAGTGTAGAGAAATTAACGATATGGGGACTTTAGCATATCTGAACTTTTGGAAGCTGGAGGGCAGATTCAACTGGTAAATTTGGCAATAGGAACGTAGAAATAACTTGCAGCTCCCCACTTTTATCCCACTGGGATGGGAGCAGCTAGAGAAAGCAAAAACATCTCTAGTACTGACCTTTTGCTGCCTGGGGGTTTAATTGTTTCATTGCAGTTAAGTTAGTAAAAGTGAATCTGGCTCACTCATTGACTTGCTTCTCAGAAAGTTACCAAAAGTGATCCCATGACTCCAGGACATTGCAACTGTCATAAACATGAGTCAGTTGCCAAGCATTTGAATTTTAATCAAATGACCTCGGAGATGCTGCAACAGTCATAAGTATAAAAACCATCGTCACTTTTTTCAGTGCCGTTGTAACTTTGAATTGTCACTAAACGAACTTGTTAAGTCAAAGACTACCTGCATATAAATAAACTAAAATTACAATGCCTCCATTTGGAAATGGGAGGGGGTATTTAGCTATCCCTTACTCAAAATGGGCTACACTGAAATAATTGCATGACTTAAAATATATGAATTACTCAATGAGTGAATCAACTAGCTTTCCCCCCTCCCATTTCCTTACCTTCATGATGGTATTGTAAAAGGAGATGAAGGTTGTGAAGAGGTCAAGGTAACGGCTTGTGAAAACAAGTGCAAAGAGGATCTGACTCTTTCCTGAAATACCTGCACATCATGAGAAATGAACAACAAAGATAAAGAAACCAAGAAAAGGCTGTTTGAAGCTTTTTAAGCCTAGATGCAGATTACTTAGTTGGCTGTGGGAGGCAGCAACTGATACCTGATACCACAACCACCCAAGAGAATCCTCTGAGATCAAAGCACCAGTTTCTGTCATGGAAAGAGACAGTAACAGTACTGCACATTCAGTCAGGCAGTTGAGTGGTCCAGCCCAGGCCTCCCAGGTTCACATATTATTCTGTTTTGTTTAATGGTTCCAGTTGCAAAAGTGCGTTTCTTTAAAAAAAAACAGTTCTTTTTGCAAAGAAGCCTTCAGAATTCAAAGGAAACTTGGCAATTTGAGTTGTTTTGAGTCAAAATGCACTGATGATGTCTCCTGGAATGGTGATGAAACATTTGCAACCAAATTGCCAAGCTTGGAGCTGAAACCAACAGCCCATCTCTACTTTCAAGATATCTACATACATATCGATACAGTATGAATATAAAAACATTTCAAGAGGAAAAATCACTAAAATAATTTATCTAAAAACTATACTAATGTCTACCTAAAAGCAATAACATCAAACAAAGCTTGATACAAATGAATTAAAGCAGCTGAAAATAAATTCGAGAATCATCTCTTTTTTAGAAGTATAAGACACAGTAGAAGCAATTAAGACTAGTGATTGTCTCACAAAACCTCAGGAAGACTTAGCTACTTCCCACTACAAACAGACTAGTATTAACAATCTTTTTTAAAGACAGAAGAATGCTCAAGAGCTGAGAAAATTAACCTTTTAGTCTTGATTTGGAGCAATGATTTCTGGGAAGTTGTTTTCAAAAGTGGTTACACTATACAACATGTTAAAATAATTGAACCGTGCTGCCTTATTTTGGGAGGGAACTACATCAGAATAATTTAAAAGTTAAATATTTATCCAGAGTACAGGCTGTACAGGCCTTGGTCTTTTATCACAATGGAATAGTCTGCAATTGTAAGGAGGAAGGAATAGAGTTAGGCTTGATTTGTCTATATAGAGAGCCTCTTTTCTGTATGTACCTCTCCAGCTCTCATTCACATATAAATACACCCAAAATGTCAAATGTTTCTATTCTGTCTGAGAAGGGAATCATTGGATAATTCCAGTGATCTAAAATCTTGTACATTTCCAAAACCAAATGCTATTTATAAAAGAGAAAAAGCGTGGATGGGTGAATCAGCAAGTTGAAGACAAATTTTCAGACATTGTAATTCAATCATTCAACTGGCTAACAGGTTCTATTTTTTTCTATATTTCTCACAGTGTCACTGTGGGGCTGATGAAGAACATTTGAACATTGGTGATGATCCACCCTAATCAGTTACAAAATTTTCATCTTGTTTGCAACCAAATTATACAAGGGGATGCAGCACCTCGGTATGTATTGGAAAGTATACCTTTAAATTGTGCCTATAATTTTTAGTCTCACCCCCACTGAAGTCCACAGGATTTTTTTAACCATTCATTCTGAACATCCCAAACATCTTTGAATATGTTTCACTTCTCATCCAAGAAGCTTCTTTACCTCTGAGAGCTTCTTGGATAAGAAGCAAAATGTCATCAGAGAAAAACAAGAAAATCCAGTTACCTCTTGAAAAAGCACCTTTGGGACAAATATGTCCTGGATGACTGATTATCTCCATAGACATTCGCTATAAAATTAATGGAAAGCCCCATTAATCTCTCTCCATCCTGTTTTCCATTCATCCAATCCCTCTGGAGGGAAAAAAGCTTACAACATAGAGGACACTTAATTTGGAGTAAGCCTCACTAAATTCAGTAACAATAAAATCAGTTTCTTAAATGTATGTATAGCTGAATTGAGCATATATCTCTATCATTCTAACTGTACAGTTTTCAACAGTACCCAATATCAGATTGCTGCAGTCCCATTAGCCTTTTTATATGGCAAGCACCTGTCTTTTGTGCATTGATTGGTGTGTGTAGGAGGTGGAGCTCTCGCCTCACAATCAGGAGGCTGTGAGTTTGACCCTAGGTAGAGGCTAATATTTGGAATAGGACTCTCCTGCTTGTGAAGGGCATTGGACTAGATGACCTCCAAGGTGCCTTCCAACTCTTGTTATTCTATGAGGTCTATGAGGTGAAGAGACAGAGCTGGAAAGACACTTGTGTTACATCTGTCTTTATTCACCAGTGGAACTAACTCCACTCCATCATCCGCTACTTTGTTAACTCTCCTTGGATATTCTTTCTGAGACTTCATAAAAAATTCAGTACATTGGATAGGAAAAGAAAGATTCTGGAATATATTTAAGCATGCAGGGAGGGAAAAGGTTTCTTTTTTTTTTTTTTTGCCTTTTTGTTACTATTCTGATTAGATTCTCTCTTTTTGGAAATTTGAAATTGGCTGGTAGCTTCAGAAAAGCGCTGGCATAAAATGATTGCAAATAACAATATAAGCAAAACAGGAAAGGAAAGCAATCTATTGTAGAACATAGAAAAGAGTAGACTCAGTCCCTGAGAAACAATCATTTTATGAGCTAGAGCAGTGTTTTTCAATCCTAGCCACTGGATAATTGAAGTTCACACATCCTAAAGTCTCAAAGTTTGAAAACCGGGCTAGTACATTAAAAAAAAGTTCTTACAAATGTTCAAAGTCAACTTATTTATTATACAGATAAGTTCTACAAGCAAGCTGTTATTCCTTAAAATGCTACATGATTCTTTTCTTTTTCTCTCTCTAAATAGTTATTCTGGTGACCTGTTTGGATCTTACTGGGGTTTCTTTCCCATTGCTTTGCCTCAAACACAAAAATGAAGGCCTTAAGTAAACTTTTAAAAAATAAAAAGAAGACACCTGGATGGAGGGCTGAGAAAATACAAAAACAAGAGGAAAAAACAAAAACAAGAGGAATGCTAATGCTTAATCCAAGCTTGTATGTACTGATGTATTTTAAAGAGAAAATGTGTCACAGGTTATCTCTGGGTCTTTGACAGCACAAACATTCTAGTTACTGAACTCAGGGGACATCACACCTGGTCTTCCATCTCTGCCATCCAAAGTGGGGGTGGGGATGTTGCAAAAGACTAGAAATTCACCACTTCAAATACTACATCTAATTTCTGAAATCCATCAAACAAAGGCTGGGGCAGGGTAGAAGGTTAGGGAGCCAGACGATTAGAAAATAATTTGAACTGCATGGATATTAGTGGAAATTGGTTACTGCTGATGCTTGTGTCTGGAATAATCACTGCAGTTACAGACATTCTAAGTTTCACAGTCTAAGTGGAATAAATTAAAAGTGAATATTCCTATTAGTGCATTTTTTTTCAATAATAGTGACTGTGGACAGGTATGCTCTATAAAAATAATCTGAACTGACAAACATAATTGTCTCTGCTTATTTAACCTCCTATAGTATTTGTTATCAGATGCGTACACATCAACATCAGAAACTATACAATGTTTGCATTATATGACTTCATAACACTACTTCATCTAAACTCATATTTCATTCTCAGAATCAGGAAGAAATTGGTGTGATAGAGTGGAATAGGCTTGCAAAGAGAGAGTTGGGCATAAGTTATTTCCCCCTACCCCAGGTCTAGGAAATACCGATTGTGGCAAAGGATGAAACAGGTGAGAAGAAATCAAGAAAGTTAAGTAACTGGTATGAAGTTGGAGTCTTAGAAACTTTTTTCAGGAATACGGTATAGGCTTCAGTGCCTGAAATTTAACATTTTTTATATAGACTAATAAAGATGATATTGTTAAAATGGAATGTAATTAAAAATTTTCATAGTTTTAATCTACATTCAAGACAGTTTTTTTTTTTTTTAATATAAACACTCCAGTCAATATTGGCTCCACACCAAATATCAAAAAGTGTGTGTGTTGCTATGGTAGTAAGATTTATACCTCAAGTTGCAAACACTGTGGAGACCAGAAGACAGGGGCAAGACTTTCAGAAAGGTGGACAGGAGGACAACTATTCTGCCTTCCTTGTATTCCCTTGGCTAGCCTGCTGCTGTTAAGCATGTTGGAGCACAACTTTGTGAGCTGCTTCTCCTGTTGGTTCTGGCCCTAACACTGGTAGACAGAAAGGATGCCATCTTTTTGCTTGTCTTAGGCTGCAAAGGTTCTTGACTAAATTTCCTAGTCTTCTAAATCAGATTAAATGTGTTTTCTTGCCTCCTCCTCTCCTGCAATAAACACTTTTATCTAGATTGGGATAGGAAGAAATTTAGTTTTGTTCAAGGAATTACAAAGTGCTGCTGAGCTGAATAACTCATTTCCTGATTTCCTTCCCATATTCTTTATTCCATATTTATTCCTCTATGCTTTATTATAACAGTGTGCTACACATCTAGGATGAATGTCACCCCAACAGCCTAAGGCTAAATCCCAAATCTGACACTCTGTAGTCCATTTGTGTTCAAGTAACAAATTTCTGGCTGTCCTGCCATTCTATATGGCTTTCTTATCAGTTTCAGCAAGATAGAGAAGATAATAATGATAATAACAATAAAACCTACCAGAACATGACTTTGATTTCCAGATTTTCACGATCAAAATGATCATAGCTAAGAGATGAGAGACATCTCCAAGGATCCGAAATATATTCATGATGGCCCAATAATGTCCTACAGGAATCTGAAGAAAACCAAGTTAATGTAAATTGAAAAGGAAGATGCCGATTCTCCACACTCAAAGGTGCTGCTTCTCCTCTTTGTTGGCTTCCGGCTTAATGATCCCTTTTCATTAAATTTCTTTGGATGTGCCTGTTTCTAGGTGAAAAACTCTCACAGCTGAATGTCTTCAGAATATCTTCAGAAATATCATGCATGGAAGTTTGAAATTAAAACTTGGTTGTACTCTGCATAGACCAAAAGAAATTCCTTTTACATTCTTCTGTAGAAAGTTTCTGCCTTCTCTGAAACTGATCAGCTCCTCTCAACCAAGTAATAGAAGAACATTAGAGAACAGCCTCAGTGCAGGCACTGGGTGACGTGGCGTAGACGCTGTTTGTACAGAGAGGATGGCGGAAGGAGGCGGGAGCAGCTGCTAAGCCAAGTTAGCTAAACTTTCTCTTGCATCCCTTGACTTCTCAAGTTACAGCTTGAAATGTCCTTAAAGGGAAAAAGACAGGGAGGAGGCAGATGACTTTCTAATTGGGGGAGGTGGGGGAACTATTCAAATAGATGCAGATTCTGCAGATGGTGAAGGGCCCACCATTAAATAACAACTCTCACTTGGAATCATGGTGGGGGGTCACATTGCCTTCAGTGTTCACTTTCTGTGCATATTTTTTATCTTGTTGCAGAGATTTAGAAGTCAATGGATGCCTTCCAACTGTTAAGAGACATTTCTTTCTAATGTTCCAAGTTAGACCAGTTCCATTTCATTCTATCCAAAGAGCATATTTCCTTGACTTAAGTTATTCTGAAGAGGAAAATGCACATTAGGGGATGGAAACAGAATTCATTCATTCATTTATACCTAATTTTATACCTAATTTTTCTTCCATGAAGCTGAAAGAGCAAGCTGGGATTCTTGTGGCATTTGAAATTCCATCTCTTCTGATGGGAGATCCTTTACATGATGGGCCAAGCCACTGATATTGTGGCAGTGTAACTAGCATGCATTGACAGTGATAGCCCAGGTTCCCTTTGGAACAGCTTTCCAGGAGGAATCCTTTCTTTGGACTCATATTTTCCCCCCTCCCACCACCATTTCTTGACCTGCATATGGATTCCTTCTTCCTCATCTACAGCTTTTCAGGTACACAATTAAGGGACTGTTGAGGATCTGGAAAGAGTGTAGGGAAGGATGGAAGAAGCTTACAAGCTAAATTTCACAAAGAATAGTTAAAGGAACTTGATGTATTTAAACTAAAGAAGAAAAGATTAAGGGCTGGGAGTGCAGCATTTGAATGCATAAAGGAATATTAGAGGGCAGAGGGCGTGGACTCTCCATAGCACCTGAAGGTAAAACAAAACTCAGTGGTGGAAGCTTTACATGAGATCTAAATTTCAATCAGAGTTTTTCAACCTTGGCAACTTAAGAATGTGTGCAAATATGCTGGCTGGAGCATTATGGAAGCTGAGGTTCACATTCCTTCAAGTTCACAAGCTTGAGAAATACTGATTTGAAGCAAAAAGGAACTGTAAGAATTCCTGATGTAAGAATTCAGAGGTAGTGAAACAGTTTGTCTCCTGAAGTACTATTCCAAGAAAAGATTGGGCAGCCATTTGTCTAGGAGGGTATGAGGATTCTTGCACTTGTCAGGGAGTTGGATTAGATGACTTCCAAGGTGCCTTCCAATCCCATGATTCAGTACATTAATGAGTGAAACCCAACTCAATCCACTGTAGAATGTAAAGGCACCCATGAACAATCCAAAATATGCATATATATTCAAACAAAACAAAAAAAAACCCTTTAAATTTAAAAAGGCTTTTCTTAGTAATATTGGGTGGAGGGTGCTGAAAAATAAAGTAGGATTTCAGAAGATTGGTTTGTAGAGCAGAGTAGAATCCTTTATTGGCCAACTGTGCTGGACACACATGGAATTTGTCTCTGGTGCACAAACTCTCAGTTTACAAGAAGTGATAGGTCATAGATCATAAATCATAGTTACAATCATTAATCATAAGATACAAACAACAAGTGATAAATCATAAAGTGCCAATGGAAGAAGATAGTAGGAAAGATAAGAAGATGAGAAAAGATGAGAAATTAGAACATGAGGAGGATAATAGCAATACAGCCCTAACTACATGGGTAAATATCTTTAGGCCTAAAGACCAGTGCTATGAGAATTGGGTGTTCAACAGAATGATGGCACGAAGAGAAAACACATGTCCATGCAATGTTTAAACTTTGGAATGCAAAGAAAAGGTGATAATCACCTCCTTAGATGGGCTTCAAAGAAAGTTGGGTTGACTATTGTGAAAACAGAACATTCAGATCAGACTAGGACATTTTGCTTCCTGTATATCATCAAAATATATGTATTTTTTTGGCTCTCTGCATCTTTCTGCCATTTGCTCATTACCCCAACTGGGAGTAGAGTATCTTATCTGCTCAAACTTGCTACTGTACAGTAGTACTAGCGTGTGTCATGTGAACAGAGCAATATTAAAGTATACGGGCAACTCCTGATGGATTAGAGGAAATGCCTGTTTGCCAGATCTCTGAACCAGGTGTTTTCCCAATTATTTGGCAATAAACTGATCTGACATCCCCTTCATTGCCCATCAAATGATTATTTTGTTTACAGAACTACAGTATATACCTTGCTTACAATAAATTTATCTGCTTTTCTTAACAGTTATATTCTCAGCTTACTCTGGTTACTGTTCTTATTGGATTTTCTCTTGTCATATAAAGTATTGGCGCCCTCTGTTCACTGATCAGGATCATACTTCACAACAGTGAACTCCTGAGATAAGCAGGCAACACCACCCGCAAAAAGCAAACCTCTTAGGAGGCCAGGAACTATGAAGAGAACAATACTATTCCTCCTAGCCTCATTGTTTGAGGGCAGCATCCTTCTGCCTCAAAGTAGGACCTGGCATGGAGTTCTTGTTTTTTTTTTAATTCAGCAGCACAATGTACTACTTGGTGTAAATGTCAATTTCAATTCATGTGGCTAATGGCTTATTTGGGTCTACAATTTTAGGACTTGAGGAGCCAACAAAATGCATCATTCTATATGTGTGTGTTGAAAAATAAATAAAAATTTTAAGTGGGTGCTGTCCTCTTGAATTATTAAGAGAAAAGGGGCCAGCCCTTGCTAGTGAAGCTAGAAACATGAAACAATCTAAGGCCTTAAGAGATGCAAACAGCCCCTCCAATGATGCCAACAAACTGTACATTTTTAATGACAGAAGGAAAATATTATATATATACATACACACACACAATTTATTACATAATTGCCAATTATCTTACCCTGGTTTTATATAGATTGAATTTGCCCTGGCTTTGCCCACATCCTTTATCTGATCTCAGCAAGGTTTTTTTGGAGTGTGAGTCTCAACTTATCTATCAAAGTCCAAAAATGATGCACCCCTCCCTTAAAGAGTGGAATGAGCAGGTACTTAGCGTGACACAACATTCCCTTGCCAAGGAAATTACCCCTTCTCTCCCCCAAATATGGAGCACCTCCTATGGCTGTCGTAATCTAGAGTGAGAATTTGCCCTGCAATGGGTGCCACAGTAGCCGAGCTCAAAAGGAAGATGAGTGAGCAGGGACCCATCTCTTTCCCTTCAAAGCAACCTTGTGCTGCTGCACTTTTTCATGCCATGTTCTTCAGGCTGAGGAGAAGGCAGAGGAGGAGGCAACCAAGCATGAGCGATCCAAAGGCTCTGATTGTGACATCCATGTGCCATCAAATGGCTGAGGGAGGATGTGGGTGAAGACAGGCTTGAAAGAAGGGGGTAGAGTTTCCAAATTTGGAATAATTGAGAAAGAAAAAGTTGGCACATGAAGTGGGGACAATTAAAAATAAACCTTCCCCAACCTCCTCTCTTGCTGCAAAATAAGCTTGAAGAGCCTCACTCCAGGTGTCTCCCTGTCTCCTAAAATAACCCAGAATGCTGCTACTGTCTCTTTCTTTTTCTCTGTGATGCTTTCCTCCCCATCTCAATGAGTGCCTTGAGTTTCCATGGTGACTGCAAGTCATGTCGCTAGGGTGACAAGAAAAAAAAATTAAAAAATCAAAAAAAGAGGTATTTTGGGTTTTTTTTTACTTGAGGGATTTATTTATTCTTTTTTTTGTTTTAACCAAGATGAGGCCTAGTCATTTCCAACCCTTGTCCAACTGAGTACCTCCTAGAGTCACGGCCATGCTGCCTAAGAATTTAACACCCCTAATGACATTCTTTTTCCTAAGACTTCTTCTCCAACACAACTGCTTACATACACATAGAGTAGGTAAGAATGTCTTGTAGGAGATGCCTGATTTCTCTTCTACACCAGCAGTAGTAGACCATGCTCCTTAAAAGTTCTCCCACATGGCATGTTGATTTCAGAGTTGGTTTTGATTAGAATGATTTATAAGTCCAATCAAATAAATACATAAATAATCCAATTCTTATTTGTTATGGATATAAAATTTCTGCATATGCCCTTCAAAATCTGAAGGCATGTGCAAGAAAAAATTGCAAAACATGGGTCTGAGTCTTGAATTTAGGGCCTCCAAGCATGGAAGTTTGCTTTATGTATTTATGGTAATATTTATATTCCTCGGTCTTCTGCACAATTCTAGGTTCCTCACAACAATTACTAACATAGAAATATAAAACAATGAAATAATTGGAGAGAAACACAACATCAGTAATAAAAAACACGAAAGCAATGTGATAAAAAAGCAACAAGTTTATATACAGTAGGCCTTCCTCTGAAATCAACTTCCTATATTTCTTAGGGAAAGCTACTGCAAAGGACTGACTCCTAAGGAGTCCTCTCCAACACCAAAAGTGTCAGTTCTCTTTCTATCCTGCTTCTTCAAATTCTAAAATATATATCCATAAAGTATTACATGGAATAGCATTACTTATATTATTCTGATCTTTCTAGATATAGAACAGGGGTGTCAAACTTGATTTCAATGAGGGCCACATCAGGGTTGTGTTTGATCTCGGGGGGCCAGGGTGGGCATGGCCAGCTTGATGTCACTCGTGCCGGGGGGCACCTGTGGAGGCCCAAGCGTTTTGCCAGTGAAAATGGGCTCCTAATCTCTGTTTTTGGCTGTGATGGCCTCCTGCAACCCTCTACCAGTGAAAACAGAGCTCTGTTTTCGCTGGCACAGGGCTGCAGGAGGCCTTCGCTACCAAAAATGGGGCCTGGGAGGGCCATGCATGGCCCTCTTGAGCTCCATTTTGCTGTCAGAGGCACTGGGGGCTGGTCCTTCACTGTTTCCAGAGTGGCCCCATGGGCCAGATCTACTGTAAGCACCCCACAGGCAGGATTCAGCCCCTGTGTCTTGAGTTTGATACCCCTGGTATGGACAGATCATAACAACTGATCTTTTGGTTGAAGACCTCAAAGCTTTTGTGGCTGTTCTATTCTTATGTGCTATTTGGTTTGGTTTTTTTTTTTTTTTTTGTCATTCCTGATTAAATAGTTTACATGGGGTGGAGATTTTCTTTATCTTTAGACAAGACCAGGATTCATTGAGGCTAATTCTAATCTGCCTCTGGGTGGACTAGAGAATCAGCAGAATATGCTTCCTATCCCATGGCCATGTTGTGTGAACAAGACTAATAGAAACCAGAGACTTGAGATGAAAATCCATGTAAAATTTTGCAGCTCAAAGACAACATCAGTGAGTTAGAAATGCCTATTGAAATAATAAAAAAATAAATAATAAAAATAGCTTGGGGTAACAGTACATTTACAACTGAGGTCCATAGAAAAGTTTTATAAACTTGTATGGTTATTTAAGTATTGGGTGTTTCAGCCAGATTCCCTCTTCTATATTAGCCACACATATAATAGAACCTCCCAATCCATATTCCTTCCTGCCTGCCTTTCCTTCCTCCTCCCTCCCTCCTCTCTCTCTCTCTCTCTCAAATGTAAATATCACCTCTTGTGTATAGAACTTGGTAGACTCCAAATACCTCAATCTGATTGGCCGATATATATTGGCTGATATTAAAGGACTACCAGGGAAACCGAATCCCGGTAGTGGGCCTTGGACATTTCCTAGTTGAATTTAAAAATCACGCTGAAATCCTGCCTCTACCAATCGTCGACCTTGATTGCCTTAGCCTGCTGGGTATCGAATGGTTCATGCCCCTGGGAATCGGATTGACAGGGATCAACAGCGTCGTTGCGGCCAACTGGGAAGAGAGCCTGTTGCAAGAGTTCCGGGATGTATTCGACAGGACCCTAGGCAAGTACAAGGGGACCTCAATCTCGTTTAGCCTAGACCCAAAGATAGCTCCCATCAGGCTCAATGCCAGACACATTCCCTTTGCTTTAAAACCAAAAATAGACGAACAACTAAACAAACTTATAGCACAAGGGGTGTTAGAACCAATCGACCATGCCAGGTGGGAAACACCCCTGGTGACTCCTGTCAAACCAGATGGGTCAGTGTGCATCTGTGGAGACTATAAGGCAACCCTAAATCATGCGCTCCAGCAAAGTGCATACCCAGTACCGGTAGTGCAACACTTATTGCACTCACTAGGGGGAGGAAAATTTTTTGCGAAGCTCGATCTCGCACAAGCATATCGACAGCTACCAGTTGACCCTGCAACTGCAGAGGCACAGACTATTGGTGCACAGGGGGGCATTCAAGTGCAACCAACTACAATTTGGCATTAGCGTTACCCCAGGCATTTTCCAAAGCCTCATGGAGCACCTTCTAAATGGAATCAAGGGCTAAATCCCCTATTTTGATTATGTATTGGTGTCAGCAAAGAATGTAAACCAACTAGAAAGTAGACTAAAAGAAGTCTTGCGACGATTCAGAGACGCGGGGCTTAAAGTCAAGAGAGAAAAATGTAAATTAGCCACCGATCAGGTCAAATTTTTAGGCTATCTCATAGATGAGCAAGGGATATACCCCACAACCAAAAAGATAAAGGCAATCAAAGACGCACCTAGACCTAAGAACAAAACTGACTTACAAGCATTCTTAGGTCTCATAAATTTCTACAATGTATTCCTGCCCCAAAAAGCAACCATAGCAGAACCCTTACATCGGTTGTTAGACAAAAAAACTATATGGAAATGGGGCCACCGGGAACAAACAGCATTCCAAAATATCAAGGACTTATTAACGTCTAACACCGTTTTGATCCAGTACAGCAACACCTTGCCTTTTACGGTCACCTGTGATACATCACCTTTTGGAATCAGCGCCATATTGAGCCACCAGCTACCAGATGGCAGAGAGGCACCAATCACCTTCTACTCCAAAACACTGTCAAAATCGGAAAGAAACTATAGCCAACTCGACCAAGAAGCTATCGCAACCATAGCCAGTATCAAAAGATTCCACGAATACCTTTATGGTAGGACTTTTTCAATTATCACTGACCACATTATTCCTGACTGCAGGAAACAAACCAACCCCGAACATTCTATCACCAAGAATGACGAGGTGGTCTGAATTCCTCGCTGCCTACAACTACACACTCATCCATCGCCCAGGAAAGACCATCACCCATGCGGATGCCTTGAGCCGTTCCCCACTGTCCAACACAGAAGACGACCCAGTTCCCACCATCTCCACTCTCCAAATCGAGTCCTGGGTGAATCTGCCACTAACCGCAGCAGACGTCGCTAAAGCTACCACGAAAGATCCGCTGACTGCTCGAATCCTGCATTGGGTAGGTAAGGGCTGGCCAGATGAAAACAAAAGTGAGATTTTTAAACCTTTTTGCACCCGACAGACTGAACTGTCTATTGAAAAAGGCTGTATATTGTGGGGGGACAGGGTGGTAATCCCAGAAAAATTACAGGAAGAGGTGTTGTGCATGTTGCACGAGGGGCACCCGGGCATAGTCAAAATGAAAGCCCTGGCCAGGAGCTATGTTTGGTGGCCAGGGCTGGACAAGGACATTGAACGATGGGTGAAAACATGTCATGACTGCCAAAAATCGTGGCCTACCCCCCCACTGGCACCAGTCATGGAATTGGAAACTCCCAGAGGCCCATGGTCGAGACTGCATATTGACTTTGCTGCGCTACAAAAGGGAACACCTATTTTATAATCGTGGACGCCTACTCGAACTGGTTAGAAGTCATTCTTATGGCATCCACTACCACTGAGGCAGTCATGAAACAGTTAAACAAACTTTTCGCCACGCAAGGACTGCCAGATGTAATAGTTTTGGATAATGGGCCCCAGTTTACCATTCTAGCGTTCGAGCAGTACTTGGCTGCACAGGGCATCCGACATGCCCTGACAGCGCCGGCTCATCCGGCTTCAAATGGACGGGCTGAATGCATGGTTCGTTATACTAAGGAGGCCCTAGAAAAAATGGACATGCAAGATAAACTAAAGAGATTGTTAACACTCCAACATATCACCCCTAGCACAACAACCAACAAAATCCCAGCAGAACTCCTCATGGGTAGGAAACTGCGTTCCCACCTCGACAGACTGCACCCCACCTATATCTGGGACAAACCCCCTGACTCCTCCAGTAAATACCGCTCATTTGAAATCGGTGATTTAGTCTACGCAAAAAACCTCACTGGGAACCCATTATGGCTTCCAGCCACAATTACCCAAATCACAGGCCCCCGGTCTTACCGACTTGTTTTGAATGACGGTAGAACATGGAAGCGGCACATTGACCAGCTTTGCTCTCGAACACTAGAATGCAACACCACACCAACGCTGCAAATAAATGAACCAAAAACAATCGAGGAGGGGGGGGAAAACACAAAATAATAAAAAAGGGAGAGATGAACCTCCAATAACATGACAACAATTACTACAAGAAACTCAAATAAAACAAAAAAAAGCACTCACAGTTAGTCGACCTCCAGAGAAGAAGTCCGGGAGCAGAAGAACGAGGCGAGACCTTCTTGGAAGAAGACAGCCAGGCCAGCTCGACCAGCCTGGATGAACCAGGAGGGAGTGGCGGAGTCACCTCAACCGGCCCGAGAAACTCAAGCTGGAACGGCTCCTTCCAGGAGGTTCCATGGAAAAGACGCAGAGAAAAAGCGATCCCGTCTGAACCGCTTGAGGACCACACTGAAACTGAGCTGCACAGGTCAACCAGGACTCACAAAAGCCCCGCCTACCTGCATGACAATGTTACGCCCAGTAAAATACTGGGAATAAGGAGCAAAGAATGTCAAACTGTTACTGTCTGACTTAGGCTTCCCAAGATCATGAAGCAGACTCCTCTTCCTGATAAAAACCCTTTAATTAGGTTAAAGTGATTTCTTCTCCAGCAAAGTCCTAGCAAACAGTCTTTCATGAGATTTCACAACTACAGATCTTTGTCAGGCTTGAAGAGTTGCCAGATCGATATCTTCCAAATGCCACACTGTTGCAGCAATTTTTGCAGCAAAAAATGACAAGAAGTCAGGAAGAGATCTTTATTCTAATGAATTGAACTAATTATCTCCTGCAAATATCACTCTCCTTTCACTCCTCTTTATTCCTTATGGGAGGGGCCATTCACCGCCCATCTGAGCCTTTACTCCCAAGCCGACCCTTGTTCCTTAACTATTCCCTTCTCCTGGAAGCTCTATAAATGCACACAGTGGGAACAGGCTCCAGCTGTTCTTCTGCCTCACTGATCTCTGACTCTGAAGGCAGCTGATAACTGTCAAGACAGCCCTGGCCCCATCTCTGCCTGCAATGCAGAGCACTTCTCAGAGCCTTCCCCAGACTCCAGGACTGGCCCATGTTCCTCCACAACCTGCTCACTCCCCGAGTCTGCTGACAGCTCCGCTGGCGGGCCCCAACAGTTATTTCCCTGCCCCAACTGTTGTAGATCCTGGAGTTTAAAGCAAATATCCTTATCTCTACTTTGTGGAAGTAGAAAATATTTTTTAAATGCCCCACCTTTATTTTGTATGTTATATGTTCATAGGGGGAAAAATCTAAGCAGTTTTCTTTTCTCATAAAAGTAGCCCAAATTCACGAGCTGGCAAACAGCAATTCAACTAGAACAGGGGTGTCAAACTCACATTGTCATGTGACGTATTGGGACTTTTCCCCCCTTCATTAAACCGGGCGTGGGTGTGGCCAGCGTGTGACACATCCAGCCCACAGACCGGGAGTTTGACAGCCCTGAACCAGAGAATATAAAAAACTATCAGAATCAGCTCTCCAACACTATCAGTCTCTTAGGATTGAAATTCTACGTTTTTATTTATAGTAATTTTATTTAAAAATTACAAATAAAAAGATAAAAAACTATTATTAAAAATAGAAAATAGAGAAGGAAGAAAAAATATGAATATAGCAAAGAAAAAAAGAAATATATAAACTACTTCCCCCTTCATCACAAAAAGTATAAACAATTTATCACCTCCTTTTAAAATATAACAAATGATCTCTTCTTCCTATATACCATTTCTTATTTATAAAGAAATTATTAAAGCTTTGTCCTGCTCAGCAAAAGTCTATTTAGGTTTACCAGAGATAACAATTTTTAAAGCCTTGATCAAATAAAGAAATTTAATTTTTTTCCATTTACTTTTAACACCTTGATTTTTAGTCCCTTCAAATAATCTAATTTCTTTTCATTTAATTGTTTGTCCCTTCCAACAAAATTCTTCAAAGTTTTAACTTGGATTTTTCTAAATCCAATATAGGAACGCATGTCCTGGTCGCTCTTTTGCTTTGTTATTTGTATATCCATTTTAATTATTAAGACATCAACCAGTTTCATTTGTATGTCCACTGTAACATCTTTTCTCATATAATTCTTGTAACCTTGCATTTTAAAATCCACTTTCTTATCCAGTAACATTTGTTTCTGTTTCATAACATATTTTAAACACAGTCTATCCATAGTGGCAGACAATCTTAAAATTAACTTCTGGGTCCATTGTCCAAAAATATCCTTCAATATGTCCAATGTTACAACGTTTTGCTCAATTCTGTATCAAAGCTCAAACCACACTTTTGCTGTTTATTTAAAAAAAATCCTTCAATTCACCTAGTGCTCTAATACTTGTCAATCCAAGGCTTCCTAATTTTGAAAATCAGTTACAAGCAATATCTAAAAATGATTTTAAAAGGAAGTATCTAAACCTAGTGTTCTTTTTGAAGTTGCCAACCGCAGTTTCAGCAAGATAGTTATTGCTTCATCTCCCAGAGCTCTAAATCCACTGTTTTCAATTTCCTCACAAAAAGCAACTGTACAGAGACCTGTAGGTGATCTCAAGTATTCTTCTTGTCTGGAGAAGAATTACAATCTCCTCACCTGTTCTTCATTCTACCAGAGTCATCACCATTTCTTCCGAGAAATGCCAGGACTGGAAACTTTCAAACAACATGTATCTGGGAATTACATTCTCTATTTCCCTTTCCCAAACTAAATCATTTTTTTATGTTTTAATATGTAATATAATATATTTCTCTCTAAAACATCATTTCTGGAGGTGCCTGAATGCTTCCATTCCTATCTTCCATATTGCTAGAATTTTCAAAAGGTTATCTTGCTGCTGGTTTTGTATTCAGTATTTCTGGAGGGAAAATATCTCTTTCCCTCTCTCTATCTGCCACACAACTCCAGTTGGGAGGTCCCAGGTGGTTTTTAATTCCTCCTCAAGCCAAAATTAAAATGGTAGATAATATTAGAAGAAATAATTTCCTAACTGAAAAAGCTAGAACCTAAGAAGATTTGAATTGTGGTAGCCCCTCAAAAAAATCCTTGGGATCAGTTGAGAGGGAAAGCCATCCCATTTTCTGTAACTTTGCTAGACTGGTTCCACTTAGTCTAATTGACTTACTTTGCATTCCATTTCTCATAGTGATCAATTTTATTCCCATTATTAAGACTAAAAACATATATTATTTTTTTATGTAAAAGTATTTAAAAATGGTTTTCCAAATATAAACTAAGTTAATAATATACACACATATAGTAAAAAGGGAGAAACAAATAAAAAAGAATTTGTACAGAAAAGTCCTAATTAAAAAGATCATTTAAAACTGTTGCTTAAATCAGGAGTCCCCAACCCCCAGGGCGTGGACCAGCACTGGGCTGTGGCCTGCCAGGGTGCACAAGTGAGTGAAGTCCCATTTGCACACCTGCAGGATCCAGACAGTCTGTGAAATTACTCCCACCCCACCTCCGATCCATAGAAAAACTGCCCTCCACAGAACCAGTGCCTGGAGCCCAAAAGATTGGGGGCTCCTGGTTTAAATGGTTCTTCTGTCTTGGAAGGAGAGATAATATGAGGCAAATATATGCACCAGACTAATATCAGCTTGCCTTTTCTGGCTATCCAATGCTCATTCTCTCCCTGAAGGTACTTTGTGCTTTGAGAAAGGACTCTCCTCAAATTCCAAGGGCATACAAGTTGGCTTTAAACATACAGAACCTAAATGGTATGGTTCATTAATTTTAAAAAGTGTCTAGAGACTAGGTAACATCACTGAACACATAACAGTTAATTTCAACAATCAGTGCCAGTCTTCCCCAATTTGGTCCCCTCCAAGTATTTTCTGTTTCAATTCCAATATTCCTTACTGCTATTATTGAGGAAGCTGTTTTACCATATGCTGAACAGAAGTTAGATTAGTTTTTTTAAAAAATACATAAAATTGATTGAAACAGAATACCAATCTTCATGTTCAGTTAATTATATATCAATATAGCAGTATGTGGCAATCATATAATCATTTTAGCAGTGGAAGAGATCAACGTGTATTAACTGAAGTTACAGCTATCAACTGTTTAGAAGGTGGTGTGAATGAATGTTTATATTTTCCCACTTGTAATTCTCTAATTCTGATTCCAGTTGAGTCAGCTTAATATTATGGAAAGGTTTTGGCAAGGAACAAGGAGAAACTTCAATCATTGCATCACCTTTTAAATGTGAGAGAATACCACAAAGAAATTACTCAGAGAAAATACGTACACCAAAACATAGAATTTTTAACTGCAGACTTAATGTGGCCTTCAAGGTTCTTCATCCAGCCTCCTGAGGACTGAGCAGAAGTTCATTTCTTTCTCCAATTCTCCACATTAACCCTGGTTCCTTCAGTTTTTCATATTTTCCACTTGCAAGCCAGATTAATCCATGTTTTTCTGTTTTTACAGTGTAAACAGAATTTGACACTGGAGATTTGGGCTTTTTCTAATCATAGATCCTGAGGAGGTGAGATTTGCGGTAAGGAAAGTTTGGAGGAAGAGGGATCAATTTTGATACCAGGTTCTCAGGAAAGTAATTTACCCTGAAAATAACCTTCATCCCTACCTTCACTTTATTCTTTAGAAAAATAAGTTCTGAAAACTGTCCTTAACACCAATAAAAATTTCGCTACCTATTATCTCAGGCTGGAAAGTGGCATCAACTTCAGGTTGGGACAGGTGGATGACAAAATAGTTTTTCTACTTTTCCAAGGAGCTACTAGTTCTCCATTTCTACACCTCCCCCATCCCCACAACATTAGCAGCAGGAAAGGTTGGCGGAATGGGACTATTTTGGGAAATGTCTCCTTAGCAACGGCTGCTGCCACCGTCTGTGGTGGTTTATCCATAGGTGCTAAAATATTCTATGCTTCTTAATAAAGAAAGCAGCTGGTAAAGTAAAGTTGGAGGTAGGAGAGATTGTCTACCCAAACGATTTGCCCAGTAGCTTCAAACCTTGGAACTTGGAATTCCAACAGAAAACCCTTGCTTAAAAACAAGTATAAAATATGACTGATGTTTTAAAACAGAATTTGTTTTGGCAACATTTTCATTAAGGTCTTGATCAGGAAGCAGACACATAGCTTCCTACTGGTGAAAAGTCTCAGTTTTGTATTTACAATCCAAATGGTTATAACCCCAATAGCAAGTTACAGGTAAAGTTTTTTTTTTAAAGCTTCTTTATGTCTATGGAGATTCTCAGTCATCCAGGTCATGGCTGTCCCCAAAGTGCTTTTTCAAGAGGCAACTGGATTTTCTGGTTTGTCTTCCCAAGGAGGTGAAGCGAAACATCTTCAAAGAAAAATCAGAAAGTCCAGTTGCCTCTTGAAAAAGCACCTTTGAGACAAAACTGTTTTTGCTTTACCTTGTATTGTTTTTGCTTTACCTTCTTTACTTTTGTTGCTTAGTTAGATTTGCAGAAGAAGGCACTTGTTTTGGAATGGAAGAACTTTATGATTAATTCTTTCCTATGGGGGGGGGTGTTTCTAATTCTTACAGATTAAAAGTGAAGGTTAGCAGATTAAGAAAGTCTGAAAAAGAAAAGGTATACTCAGAAACAGAAGCTTTTCTTAATCCTTTCTATCTTCTGGATGGAATGTAGAGCAGGAAAGCAAGTCCTTCAATAAGGTCTGGAATTATCTCCAGATAGAAGAAGAAACTTACCCCACACAAATGATGAAGATGAGAGCCCTTCACACAGAACCACCCTATGCTATTTGAAGTGAATTTGTTAAATAGTCACTATGATTGTTTGCAGGCAGAAGGGTATATCCTGATTTCTGGATTGCCTTACATTTATTTTTTGTTTCATTTTCATCCTTCAGCTAAAATAACTTCTCAAAGCAATTTCCAATATAGTTACAATAAGATATGACATAGTATCACTTGAATCAAAAGCCTAGAGAAATAAGAATGCCTTGATCATTCACTTAAAGTTATTAATCCCAACCCATGCTAACTGGTGGATGATGGAAATTGTAGTCTAACACATCTGAAAAAGAATAGTCGAACCAACTACGCATCCTGAAAAAGGGAAATATAGTGTTTAACTCACCAATGAAAAGGTCTGGCCCACAACCTAACCAGCTGAATTTCTGAAATTAAAACATATGGAATAAGGGTATGAGTATTGTATTAAGATGAGTCAACCCATATAGAAGACAGTGTTTCAGGTAGCATGAGTTCAGGTATCAAAGTATATCGATCCTTTTGGATAATCACAGGCATCTTGTTTTACATTAGTATGTGGTTAGAATGGTGCATGCAAGATCCATCCTGAGGCCTTCAACCGTGTAACAATTTGAAAATTAGAAACTTACTTGTTACTATGCATCATATATGTAGTCAGGTTCAATGAGCACCTTACTAGAGATAAAGTTTTCACTTTCTGTGTGCAAGACACTGAGTCTTACTCTCTAAGTGTATAATATGTACAACTTCTAATTTCAAAATTAATTAATGCAGGAGGATTTCTAGCCCTAGAAGCATGATTAAATTAGAAAATGCAGATGGAGATGTGTTAAGCGTAATTACACTGAATGAGCTTGAAGATCAAACAAATCTGGAATTACTTTTTAGATCTAAGATGAAGGTATAGAAGAAGAACTGAAGAACAGAAACCTTAGTGACAGTTAGAGAACAAACAGCACACATTGCTCAACATTTTTGAAGAAAACAAGTCTTTTTTAAGCATAAGAGAACATATCAGGAAAAAGTTATGAAACTGTACAATGTAAAAGTCATGCAATCCAATAGTTACTAGTATGCAAATCAAAATTTTTCAAAGGGTGAAACCCAAATGAACATTATCAACCAATCTCTCAGAGGGATTGGAGCTCTTCAAGATTAGATCATTTTCTTCTGCAAAGGTTCTGGACTGGTCAGTTTATAAGTGCTGATTGGGCTAGTGGTAAGTTGGTATTCAGTTTCTTTCCTATGGATCATAAGCTATTATATAAAATATACTAATACTAAAAGGCATTTTAAAACTGTGTACTGTACATGGCAACTTCTTGTATCTTGTATGAATGCTGCCTAGAGTCATATCACATGAGAAAGGCAGCCATATAAATAAAATCTACCAACTGGTGGCAGAAGCTGATCCATGAAACTTTTCATGTTCCTGCCCTGGTTTCTTTTTAAGAAGAGATTTGGCAAACCATTTGTCTGAAATAGTATTGATTTCCTGCTTGAGCAGGAGGTTGGACTAGAAAAACTCTAAGATCCCTTCCAACTCTGTTTTTCTGGTGGTGTAATTTTAAAGACTGAATGTTGAAATATGGAAATGTTACATCACTAATTGATTGGGTTCTTCAGTTCAACTATATATCACTCCAGAAACTCCCATTGTCTCTAAGCATCAGACTGGCAGGGCACTAGTATCTGCAGCCTTAAAACATCTAGTGGGCATCATATATAAATGAAAAGTGCAAATGTGGAAATATTATATTGAAAAAAATATTATTTCAGCAATGATACCAAATGCAATAATTAATAGCTTCATTTGAAGGCACACATTATAGAAATTACTATATGGACATATATACAGTATTTAATATATGGTGTGTGGGATTTGATCAATTACAACATGTATATGACAATACCTATGGTGGAGCCAGGTTTTCGTGGCTCCATGTGAGTCAAATGTGAGATTTGTGCAGGGAAGGGTATCATAGGATAGGAGGAATAGTGACGAACAAAAAACAAAAATTTAAGTTGCAAAATGGAGAAAACCGAACTTGCAAATTTTTCATGATTAGTCAAAACTTTTCTGACATCTACACATAAATCAGTTATAACATTGGACTACAATCATGTGAAGCTTTCAAAGTTGGTCTGTTAACTTTAGCTTGTGGTTAGGCTAATCAGCTCCAATCAGGGTACAGCTTCCAATTCTATGCAGAATTGCAGAATTGCTCTGACCATTCTTGAGTCTTTTTTCACCACTTTGCTCCAAAACAGAAAATACAACTTACAATATGCCATACTCTGTACAAAACTACTCAACAAATATTTTCACAAAACAGTTTGGTTGTTGTTGAGGAAGCTATACAGAAAGCCAAAATATCTGCCCTAATAACACACTTGGGGCACAATTTGTATTCTGAACTATTCATGGGGTAATTTGAATTTTCTGTCACAAATGCCAACTGACTTGTGATGTCACATTAAAGGCCCAGTCCCACTGGCTGACGGATGCAAAAACGTATGCATAAAGGACACAGTGGACGAGCAAAATTTCAGGGGTGGCTCCATCCATTGACATCCGCTCCAAAAAGTGGCAAAATTTGCATAAACAGAACGGAAAAGAACAGAAAAGAACAGACGTGGGTAGGATGTAGCGGGGATGTTAAACGGATGTTCATCAGAAGCCTAGCGGATGAAAGCGGATGACACCTCCGAAGGGGTTACGGGGGATAATTGTGAAGCGGACACATAGCGGATGAAGCGGATGCATCATGTACGCCAAAAGGAAAGAAAGGGGATGCCGCGCAGATGTATCTCAGATGCAAACTGTTCACTGTGCATCCTTTCTATTTCCGTGCTACTAATGATGTAAAGACATTCCATGTACCTTTTCTTTCCTCCCTCTTTCCATTTTCAGCTGCAGCGGATGTGAGTTGCGAGGATGCCCAGAGGATGCAGAGAGGATACAGTGGACGTTTAACGGATGATAACGGACATAGAACATATGTTGCTCATATGTCGTGGATTCACATCGTACATGGCGGAAAGTTCATCCGTTCGCAAAGTTTTGTGCAGCTCAAAACTTCTTGCATGGATGAGATCGCAGTGGACGGATGCTCGACGGATAGAGTGTATGAAACACGTATGCATTGAGTACACAACGGATGCATAGCATTTTCCAATGGATGGCAAGCTTTTTTTAACATTTTACATCCTCTTTGCATCCGTAAGTGCAGTGGGACCGGGCCTTTAAGGTATCCAGGGAGAAGGCACTGGAAATGCAGTAGAACTTAATTCTATCTCTATTTCTACAGAACAGACTCATGTTGCAACAGTTTGGAAAAAATAGAAGAACACAAGGAACACATTTATCTATACATTTTCTGAAAGAGACACCAAACTTCTTCAGACCAGGGCATTCTGTGCTAAGATGCTTAGGGCTTTATACTTGGAGGTCTTTGCATGCCCACTACTGTTTCCATTGCTTTGGATTATACTCCTATCATTCCCCATTGCTGAATCTGCAGCTTGTATCCATGGTTTTGAGATCACACACAGGGATGGGTTAAAGTAGTGGAAGGCTGTTGAATTCTAGTGGAATTGCTGACTTCTTAGTTACAGGCTGCACAGCAATCAGATAACGGGAAGCAAGCAATTTGAAAAGAAGAGTGAAAAAGAAAAATAGAGAAAAGCAAGAGGAAGAACAAACCCTGGAAGAAAAGTATGAATGAAACAGCAGGAATGTAAAAAAGAAGGCTAATGGATAGGAGGTGAGGAGGAAAGGCAAAGAAAAACTAGAAACAATATTTGAAAAGCCTAGGACCGGGCTGCAAATTTGCAAGTGGGAACTCCTAACACAGCATGTTATAGCCAGAAAACTATCAAACAAAGAAGAGAAGATTGAGAAAACAATGAAGGAAAGCTGGAGGAAGATCAAGAGCACAAGAAACTATAGTGAGTTACTTGGAAATCTGAAAAAAAAGATGGACCTAGAAAGGGAACACTTTTAGGGAATAAAAATGAAACTGAATGGGATACAGACATTGCTCTCTTCTCCTTTCCCTTATTAGCTGGATTTTGCAAGGTTCTGATGGAATAAAGTGGCTTCAGAGCAGGTAAGAGATCATTTGTGGCACTTATGTACCATGTATTTGCTTTATCCCAAAGTTGATGTGATTTCAGTGCCTGTTTGGGTAGACAAGGGTACACTGTATGTCTGAGTATCTGTTTCAGCGAAAGCACATAATCTATTGTTGGTTGAAATTCTGAGCATCATTGCTTTTGTTCTAGCAAAAGCATAATAAGGGGTGGGGGTGGGGAAGGCTCTGGTCCTTTTATAAAAACTTATGTTAACAGAAATCTTGGAAATGCTACATTACTTAGAATGTTATTTTAAGAATATTTGCCTGCCTTATTTTATGTTTCCATCAAAACAATAGTGAACCATGTTTTAATACAAGTTTGTAAAAAGATCAGTTCTGCATCTCTGTTGTTTCTTGTCTGGACAGTTGTTCTTTAGTATGGCTTTCTAAACAACAGTTTTCAAGTTATTTTAGAAAGTCTGAAATTATTTTAATAGAATTATCACAGACTAATTGGTGGTGGTTGGTTTTTTTATGTTTTTTGTTTTGGCAGGGGGCTCATAGGATTTTTATGGGAAGACAGGATCAAAAATATCAATTTACTTACATAATATAGGTATACCAACATTCGTTCTTGGATTAGAACTGGCCTGAATTCATCTCTCACACTGTGATGCCAAACATACAGTGACCCATTTCTATTAATTTTCTATTTTCTTACTTTAGAGCAACATTTCCCAACCTGGTATATCCCACATGTGTGATGATTGCAACTTCTGAATTGATTCCAGCAATCTGGATGGTACCAGGCTGGAGAAGGCTAGTCTGTGTTCTGAAAAATCAATCGTTGAGCTGTTTTTAGTGGTGATAAAAGTAAATCCTGCCATGTGATATCCTCTAAAATAGCATCAATTGCTAGCGTTTCTTTAAAGAATTCAAAGGAATCTTTTAAAAAAAATATATCTTGAGTGAGGATAGTGGGAGTGTAGACAGCATCAGTGGCCTCAGACTGAGCTCTGGATTACATTTCATGAATATAGCAAAAAATGGACAGCTAAATATACTTTGCTAATTTCAAGTATTAATTTTTTTATTTATTGCCATAGTTACACCTCCCTTCATCCTTGAATATAACAGAATGAAACATGAGAGTACACTTAGAATCATAATAGGATGTAGAATTAATAGAAAAACTGGTAAAAGGACACTTAAAACCAAGAAGAAGTAGCAAATGTGATAAAGACACAATCAGATTAATCATTTAAAGCAAGCAAAAAAAAAAGTTTTGAGCTGATGTGAAGAAGAATGCAACACAATGCCTTCTTGGGTGCCAAAACTAAGTTAGCCTTTTCTCTTATATAATTCAGGCTACTTAAAGTGGGCAGGCTGATAAAGAGACAGACATTCCTTCAGATCTTTGATTCCCAATTCTTTATGCTTTAAAGTTAAACACTACTTAATCTACAGCAAATACCTACCCCAAAAATTTACTGTAGGACTACTTTTAATGATAAGGAATCTAAAAAATAAAACATACCTTTGGAATCAATGTATTGTGTTTCTATCTGGCTATAACCAAAGTATTCAGCCTCAGATGAAGTATTCACATTGTTTTCAAGGGCAGCCCCACAGAAAATAATCTTATTGAAAAGTGTCTAAAGTATCAACTAATATGGCCAGATTATTTTTGCCCAAGATAACTCACAATGGACAAACCAGACAAACCAGACTGGTTAAAGGCAATCCTAACATGTGCTATTTTGCCTTATGGCACCTTTCTACATGTAGTGATTTAATATATATTTTTATTTTTAACAACCCCATAATCCCTTAATTTTGAATTAAATTGGATAATGTCTTTCTCTTGACAAGATGTTTCTTTGCTGACTGATCTGATTTCTACCTCATAACAATTTATGTAGACACTCAGCGGCTTTCAAATAGGGTAAAATGCAATATATTATCAAAATTGAAAACAATAGCAATAAAATATAACCTGAAATGTGTCACATACATGGATGTCCCTCGGTGCCTCTTTCTGAATAGTTGATATTTTGCAGGTATGGTCAGATAATTAGGATGTGGATCTTGGGGCTGGTTATCTTATCTTACATTGCTGGCAAGCGGGAGACCATTTAATCATCTATCTAATTTTATATAAAACTGAATAAATTTAGTTGTGATTTTAATTTTTTTTAAGTCCTATGGAAACTCATAGTACAGCTTACCACAATCTGTGCTTCACTGGCAAGTGTTTTAATCTTTAACAGTATATGCATGGCTAATGTCTACTGTCTATACAGGCAAGGCTAATTGGGGATGAGAAAAGTTTTGCTCCAACATCTTTGAGGTTAGGAAAGAACTATATTGACATGTTTGAATGTATGCATTTTCCTTGTATTATGGTGATGCACAGGCTAAGAATATTTCATTGTTGGAACTACACACAACTTAAATGTTTCACAAGGAGGCATTTTAAATTTTGAATTTTGCAATACTACAGAGGATTAAATGACCAGATTCTCATATGATAAAATAATTTAATATTATTGATTGTGTGGGTCCAGTTAAAAAAATTATTCAAGCTATGGGGCATTTGATACAGTCAACACCGAATGCATTTGCTTCTGATGTTATGATGATTAATTATAGGTATAAGAAGGAATTTGGCCTAAATATAATTAGGGTTTTCAATTGTGGAATATTGTGAAAGCTGTACTGTACTGTACTGTATGTCCATTTAACACAGTGTTATGTACAACAGAATTAAGTGTTCATAATGCAGACAGAGAAAATAAATGAAGAAAGATTAATGATATAAAGTTGCATGGAGAAGGAGAAGGGGAAAGGAAACGAAAAAGAGGAGGAGGAAGAGAAGGAGGAGGAGAGTGGTGTTGTGGAAGTATGTTTTGTTAACAGAACAAAAGAGAAATTAGAGAGAAAACTTATACCTGCACTATTTCACATTATTTGCTATTCAGCAATCTATTTGCTGAAATACCAACCAATTACATTTTGGCTTGTGATTTTAAAAATGGATTGTGTTATCATCCTGAAAATTGGATTGTTATCCCCATAAACTGGTGGCAGCTTCCAAGGGTATAAAATTGGCGTTGAATAGAGCCGGTGGAAAACAGAACTTACAGTTACTTGTATCATCACAGTGAAGCACTTTAATTCCTCTGTGATACTCCTGCAGTTTTTACACAACTGCAGTTCTTAGTAGCAGTTCAAATTGCTACAGAACATCTCTATGTCATAACACTGGGATGTAAGGCAATGCCCTGCCAAGTTTCATTCTGCTCATCTACTCCAAACATCAAAGAAGGCCTGCTATAATGATTTTGCCCCAAAGAGAAGTGTACAGGACTTCAAAAAGGAAACAGAAATAGTAGCCCTCATGCTCTGGAACCTGCTGTCACTAGAAATGGAATTAACAACCATCTTCCTTTAGTTTAAAAAGGCCTTAAAATTATCATCTTTCAGAGGGTCTTCAGACCCTGGCCTAGGAAGATTGAGGAGCACATGAATTCTAATTATTGTGATTGTTTGGACGCTATTGATTATTTTAACTGCTGAGATTGTTCTATTTGTTAGGTTCATGTGCTCTGTTCACACTCAGTTCAGACTGAGGTAGTTTATAGATCAATAAAATAAGATAAAATAAAAGTATAAGAGATGCAAACCATATTCTGAAAGATTGCAAAACTACTGACTTAGGAATAACCCCATTGAATACAGTATGGGGTTGACATCAGAATTAATGTACATCGGATTTCGCTGTCAACCATTTTTCTCCCTGTGGAAATAAGTTCTTATTATGGTGGTTCATCAAGGGAATCATAAATGATTTTTTAAAATAATTAGGTATGTATTTGTGTGCAAGTGAAGATAAAGTCCAGAGCCCCTACATCTATTGAAGCACTACTTTACATAATTCCAATTCTCCTATGTGCACATATCTGTTGTACATGCTCAAGACAGTTATGAAGAGATTCATGAAGTTATTAAGTTAATCTGGCTTCCCAATTGCTTGTTGTTTGCAGGACATGAAGTGGGAAATCGCAAATAGCAATTGCATGCTCCTGGGATTCTACAACCATCATAATACATGCCTATTGCTAAGCATCCACATTTTGATCACGTGACTGTAGGGATGCTATGATGGTTGTAAGTGCAAGGACTGATCATAAGTAATTCTTTTCAGTGCTCTTGTAACTTCAGATACTTTCGAAATAAATGGTTATAAGCAGGGGTGGGATTCTACCAGTTCACATCTATTTGCTAGAACTGGTTATTAACATTCTAAGCAGTTCGGAGAACTGGTTGTTAGAAGAAATTACTGGCCTGATCCTGTAAGGAAGGCAGGAAGGAAACATTCTGGTGTTGCTTATAGAAACTGCCTCTCCTTTAACCCTTATGACGTTCTTGGCAGGACTAGACTTCCTGTCTCTGGAACTTCTCTGGAGTTTTTCCCCCCCTCCTTTGCTGGTACTTTGCTTGTGTGGAGTGATCATTGAAAAAAGTGACTTATGACCATTTTTCACACTTACGACTGTTGCAGGATCCCACAGTCCCACATCCCACAGTCACAAGAGGCCAGGCAAGGAGATGTGTGCCTTGATGTGAGTGATGTTGAGTTGACCATGCCCAGCCAGTCACATGATCACCAAGCCATGCCCACCAACTAAGCCACGCCCACAGAACCGGTTGTTAAAAAATTTCAATCCCACCCCTGGTTATAAGACAAGGTCTACCTGTATTTCCTCTATTACTTCCTCATGAAAGTAATGCCATAAAACTTTCTTTTCTATTTAGAAGCATTCCATCTCATTTCATCTATCTATATTTATTTATTAAATAACTCCACATTTCCCAGGGAGCCATCCTCAGAACTATCTTGTGGAAAAAGTTGAATAAGGAACAGCACCAAGCCAAAAAAAAATCCTTAAAAGTTTGCTCTGACTATTTTCTCCTCAGAATTGTCTTTATTTCGGTGAACAGGAAGCAGGTGTTGGTCTATAATATAAGGGCACTTTCTGGATGGAGGAACTATCTGACCCTTCACAGCTTATGTAAGAGGTTGAAATGAGGAAAAAAAATCAGGTGCCAAGAGAGGATTTTAAAGGTCCTCTCTGTTGAAAATGGTGCCTTCAGAGGAGTGAGTCATTGATGCATGAGGCCTTCTCTATAGAGCTTCTGACAATGGTAATAATTACATAGCAGAGAGAGAACAAATATTTTAAAGAGTAACTCTGATGGGGATGGAAAAAGGGAGGTTAGTGAAGGAAGGAAGATGAGATGAATACCAGAGAAGAAAAAATGAAAGAAGCACAGAAACTCATAAAACTGATGGCAGAAAAGACCCAGTGGTCCACCAAGTTTGTCTTTTGAGTTTTTTCTTGTTTCAGTTTTCTTTTTAATTTATTAATTATTTTAAATAATAAACAAATATTTATTTGTTTATTTTAATTTTTGTCAGATGAAAAACATGTGTTCAACCCAAGCATGGGTTGAAAAACATGTTAAACTCAGTTACTGATTATTACTGACCCACTTACCTTCACTAAAAGTTGGTTCCACTACTCTTTTTATGAAGTAATACTTTATAACATTACTTTTGAACTTCCCCTACTGCAAGTTTGAGATTACGTTCTTGATTTTTGCAGGACTTGAATTTGTGGTCTCCTACTTTCTAGCCTGGTGTCTTTATCACTAGATCAATTTGGCTCTTCATTTGCAACAAAAAATGATACTTTCCACATTGAAATATTTTAGAGGTGTCTTTATGATGCTGAAAGTTTAGGTGAACTCCAGAATGACTTGGCCCTCCATTGTGTATTTATATAGCCATTATTCTGATTGACATCAACGAAATAAGAGACCCCAGAAAATGCTGGGGTTTATGTCTTCTGGAATTCACAGAACTTATTAAGGTTTTCTCTATCTCTGAGGAGCACCCATTGTTTTAATGCAGAATAATCAGGGATGGGATTCTACCAGTTTATACCTATTCTCTAGAACCGGTTGTTAACAATAGGTGTAAGCAGTTCAGAGAACTGGTTGTTAGAAGAAATTACTGGCCTAATCCTGTAAGGAAGGCAGGAAGGAAACATTCTGGTGTTGCTTACAGAAACTACCTCTCCATTAACTCTTATTACATTCTTGGCAGGACTAGACTTCCTGTCTCTGGAACGTCTCTGAGTTTTTCCCCCCTCCTTTGCTGGTACTTTGTTTGTGTGGCGTGACCATTCAAAGTTACAATGGCACTGAAAAAAGTGACTTATGACCATTTTTCACACTTACAACTGCTGCAGCATCTCCACAGTCATGAGAGGCCAGGTGAGGAGATGCGTGCCTCGATGTGAGTGACATATATTTTGTTATATATATGGCCACAACCAGCCAATAACATGACTACCAAGCCATGTCCACCACCTAAGCCATGCCCACAGAACCGGTTGTTAAAATATTTGAATCCCACCCCTGAGAATAATTCATATTATGAAAACCCTAAATATGTGTGAATCTCTGCTTGGGTACACAAAACAAATTCATATCCAGATAATACTAAGTGACTAATGATGCTGAATAAAAGGCAGAACAGAAACACAATAAGCATTTATTCCCAACAGTAATCTTTGTTCCTCCTGCCCTGTATTTTATCTTATAACTGCAGTGCAACCAATCAAAAATGAAAGGAAAATTACTTTTTATATTTTCTTCCTTCCAGTTCTCTGCTACCAACAATACAGAGAGGAAGATTCTCTCAATGAAAGATGGTATTAGTAGCATAATTATTACTTGTTCAGTTTTGCAGATGAAAAGTAAAACTGCACATCCAACAGTTGCTCAAACCTCATACATAACTGGACATTATCTGGAATTTCAGTTTCTCAGACAATGAATCTTATGTCCATTACACTCTTAAGGAAGTCATGCTAACCACGAAACAGCTAATAATTATTTTCCTATGCAGGTTCTGAATTGACTGTGTTTTTACTTTGCCTGGTTATAGCTAATTCAAGTGCACAAAGCAGGCAATATGACAATTTTTTTCTTATAAATCAGTTCTTTATTTGTAAATGTTCCCAGAATGCTCCACATATATGTATATGATAAAAATATCTTCGCCAACACAGAAATGTCTGTCACCAGATTATGCTAATAATAGCATTTGAATTTATTGTTGCTTCTGCTATGTGAAATTGCTTTAAACAGCAGTTGACCAGACTCAATTTAAAAGATAAGATCCAATTTATCTAACAGCATAAATCATCCCTGTTTTTGACAAGTTTATCCATTTTTTACACCAAGGGTGAGAAATCTATTGTTCCTCCAAATGTTTCAAATTTCCATTTTTTATTAGTTAGTTTGGACTGGATTGATAGCAATTAAATTTCAAAACAGAGGAAGATAAGTTCCTTGGGGGCCCATCAGTATATTTTAACCTTTGCAAATTTATTTTGAGAGTCACAAAGTCCAACCATTAGGAATTATATGACTTTCTTGCCCTTGGAACTTCCACAATGCTAACACTTTCATTCCCCCCAAAGCTTGAAAGCAGTTTGAAGGAAAGCTATCATTGCATTTTCTTCTTCCAGTTTGCAATGTTGAGAAAAAGCAGCAAAAACCATTACCTCACCCCAAACTCCTATCAGTCCTACAGCAATAAAAATTCCCTTATTTTTAATCCACAATAAAGACAGACAAAAAGATTCACATTCCAGCAGTGCATGCCAACTCCTCTCATGTTGAAAAAGGAGAGAGAAATTGACAAAAGTTTGTCAGTTTCAGTCTTGATTTTTATTTAGGATAAGTACAAGGAGCTGCAAAGGTATTGTTCCGTCCGGAAAAACGCGAGGTAGACCGGGTTCCAACAACAAAGTCTTTATTTTATAACACAGTTGAAAAACGGAACATTGGCTCAAGCTGCGGCAGCCTTTTATAGGTTTTTCTCTGCCGGCTTGTAGCCAATGACAGGTATTTAATATTTGCCGCCTTTGAGCAGCTATGTGGATTGGTTCCTTTTGAACCAATCCCCATTCAAGTTCTTTAGCCAATCAGAAACCTGTATTTAGGAGTCTACTATTCTTTATACAGAACACCCCTCCCCTCTTGGCTTAGTCCTATGTGGTGACGTAGTCGCGCAGGTAGGTGGGGCTTCTTTTGACTCGACTGGACTTGCGCGGTTCATTCCTGTTGAAGACTTCGACCGGTTCGGAAGGGGTTGCCGTCTGTCTTGTTCTTTCCCATGGAAGGGTGAGTCAGCCATTTTACTGCCACCTAGATTTCTTAGGCCGGTGGTGTTGCCGCTCCCTCCTGGTCTCTCCGGGCAGGTCGAGCTGGCCTGGCTGGCCCCTTCGTCTGGACTTTCCCCACGATTTTCTTCAAACTGTAAGTCTCTTTTATGCTCTTTTTGATTGCTATTGTATTCTGTATTTAATTTTAACGGTTCTTTATTATTTTCTTGTATTTCCTTCCCCCTCTTTGGTTTGGTTTTTGTCATTTTTTAATATTTGTGGTTTTGTGTTTCTACTTCTTTCGATGTTTTGGGAATGAAGCTGGTCTATGTGCCGCTTCCATTCCCTGCCATCGTCTATGGTTAGTTGGAAGGACCAGGGGCCTGTAATTTGCGTGCTTGTTCCTGGTAGCCATAATGGGTCCCCAGTAAAATTTTTTGCATAGACTAGGTCGCCTATTTCAAATGTCCTGAAATGGGTGGAGGAGTCGGGGGGGGGGGTTTCTGGTGTGTAGTTTGGGTGCAATCTGTCTAGTTGCGACCTTAGTTTTCTCCCCATTAGTAGTTCCGCCGGACTTTTGTTTGTTATGGTACTGGGTGTGATATGCTGGAGGGTGAGCAGGCAATTTATTTTATCTTGGACATCCCCAATGTCCATTCTTTCTAACCCTTCTTTTGTAAATCTAACCATTCTCTCTGTCCTGCCGTTCGCAGCCGGATGGGCCGGCGCGGTTAGGGCATGTCTGATACTTAGGGAGGCTAGGTATTGTTCGAATTGAATGCTTGTTAACTGTGGCCCGTTGTCGGACACTAGGAAATCCGGCAGGCCATGGGTCGCAAAGAGTTTGTCAAGTTGTTTAATAAGGTTTTCAGTTGTCGTAGATGGCATAATTTTAACCTCTAGCCAATTTGAGTATGCATCTACGACAATGAGGAAAGTATGTCCCTTAGTCAGACCCGCAAAGTCGATGTGGATTCGTGACCAGGGGCCTCATGGGGTTTCCCAGTCCCTTATGGGTGCTTGTGGTGGGGAAGGCCTATTTTTTTGGCATTTGTTACACGAATTTACCCAGTATTCAATGTCCCTATCTATACCCGGCCACCAGACATAGCTTCTAGCAAGGCTTTTCATTTTAAAAATTCCAGGGTGGCCTTCGTGAAGCATATTGAGTACCCTCGTTTGTAATTTGGAGGGGATAACAACCCGATCACCCCATAACAAACAACCATTTTGAATTGAAAGTTCAGTTTGTCTGGTCCGGAAAGGCTTAAAGTTCTCAGTTTTTTGGTTTTCTGGCCAACCTTTACCTACCCAGTTCAGTACACGGGCAGTCAACGGGTCCTTTGCGGTGGCTCTGGCAACATCATTTGCAGATATGGGCAGATTTGGGCATGTCTCTATCTGCAAGGTGGTCATCGTTGGTGCCGGGTCTTCCTCTATAATTGGTAGCGGAGTTCTGCTCAAAGCGTCTGCATGGGAGATTTGTTTCCCAGGGCGATGTGTTAGAGTATACAAGTAGGCTGCTAGGAATTCTGACCATCTAGTCATTCGCGGGGATAAAATGTTCGGTGTTGGTTTGTTTCCCACCAAAATTCCAAGTAGCGGTTTATGGTCCGTTACTATTACAAATGTTCTTCCATATAGATATTCGTGGAAGCGTTTTACTCCGGCGACGATTGCCAGGGCTTCCCTGTCCAATTGACTATAATTTCACTCGGCTTTAGACAGAGTCTTTGAATAGTATGCGACGGGTGTCTCTCTTCCGTCTGGCAATTGGTGACTCAGGATGGCACCGACTCCGAATGGTGAGGCGTCACAGGTTACCGTCAATGGCAGTGTGTTGCTAAACTGGATGAGAACAGTGTTTGATGTTAATAAGTTTTTTATTCTTTGGAAAGCTTTCTTTTCTCTATACCCCCAAGTCCAAATTGTTTTCTTATCCAGTAATCGGTGTAATGGTTCCGCTATTGTTGCTTTGTGGGGTAGGAACACGTTATAAAAATTTATTAGTCCCAAAAATGCCTGCAGTTCAGTTTTATTCCTTGGTTCTGGTGCGTCTTTAATAGCTCTGACTTTTTTTTCGGTAGGGTGTATGCCCTCTCCATCTATCAAATATCCCAAAAATTCAACGTGATCAGTCATTAGACAGCATTTTTCTTTCTTTACTTTAAGGCCAGATTCTCTGAATTTATTTAGGACATCTTTAAGTCTTTTCTTAAGCTGGGTTGCACCTTTGGCCGAAATTAGGACGTCGTCGAAGTATGGTACGACCCCTTTTATACCATTTAACAGGCGTTCCATGAGACTCTGGAAAACGCCTGGGGCTACGCTTACTCCAAATTGGAGTCTGTTGCATTTGAATGCCCCTTTGTGAGTCACTATTGTTTGTGCTTCCGCCGTTAAGGGGTCTACTGGGAGCTGTTGGTAAGCTTGTGCTAGGTCTAGTTTAGCGAAAACTTTTCCTCCCCCAAGAGAGTGTAATAGGTGTTGCACGACTGGCACCGGGTACGCGCTTTGTTGCAGCGCGTGGCTCAGGGTAGGCTTGTAGTCGCCACAGATTCGAACCGACCCGTCTGATTTAATCGGCGTTACAATTGGTGTTTCCCATTTGGCATGGTCGACTGGTTCTAAAACCCCTTGATCTATTAATTTATTTAGTTGTTCCTCTATTTTTGCTTTTAGAGCAAAAGGAACTCGTCTGGCCTTTAGTCTTTTAGGGGCTACCTGGGGGTCTAGACTAAAAGAAATTGGGGTCCCCCGATACCTGCCTAGGGAGCCATCGAAAACGTCCTGGAATTCTTGGATCAGGTCTTTTTCCCAGTCGGTTGTGGCCACCCGGTCTACTCCGGTCATCCCGATGCCCAATGGTGCGAACCATTCGATGCCCAGGAGGCTTGGTCGATCTTGGTCGACTATCATTAATGGTAGTACTGCGACATGTTGTCTGTAGGCGACTCGGAAATGTCCTAGGCCTACTACAGGAATTTGGTTTCCTTGATAGTCCTTGAGGGTTAGTTTTTGTCTCTGGAGTTCCTTGATCTTGATGTCTGGGACCAGTTTTTTGATGGTGTCCCATGACACCATTGATAGGAAAGATCCAGAGTCAACCTCCATTTCGCAGGGGTTGTCTTCAATTTTTACAATTATTTTTACTTTCTTCCCACTTTCCGTCTGAGCGCTTCTGATAGTGAAAGTCTGGTATGCTTTCTCTCGGTTAGTGGCTTGCTTGTTTCGCTGCCACTTTCTTTCGGATAGTTTTGGCTCAGTCTTTGTTGGGGAGTCGCTGCGTCTTTTTGGGCTGTAATTCTTTTTGTTCCTGCAGACTCTCTTGATATGCCCCCATTTCTTGCATGCTCTGCAAATGGCATCGAGGAATCTGCAATTGGCTCAGGGATGGTTTCCCCCGCAGCCAGCGCATTCCTGCCGATTTCTGTTTTCGTGCCCTTTCTTGTTGGCATATAGATGGTGGATTTCGTCGTCTTCCTCCCCGGATTCTGATGTCTCGTCGAATTCTTCGTAATGAGTGGTGGTTCCCTCTGGCCGGGCTTGTTTTGTCGTTGTTCGCGTTCATTTGTTTCATTTTATCCGCCGATTTTTTCGTGGCTTCAGCGGCCAAGGCTTCTGCGATAGCTTCGGCTACTGATATGTTGGGTTTATTCAGTCGCTTGCTCTGTATATTAGAGTCTCTTAACCCCAATATTACTCGATCCCGCATCGCTTCATCTAAGTTCAGAAACTCGCATGCTCCCCCTATTTGTCAGAGGGCTGCCACAAAATCAGCGATGGTTTCGCCTTCTTTCTGGTCTCTCCGATAAAACTCGTGCCGCTTTATTAAATTTGACACCACCGGTGCATAGTGGGCCTTTAATGTTCTTTGGAGCTCTGTCCAAGTCAATTGTTTTACATCTCGGGACTTCGCCAAAGCCTTGGCCATTTTGAAGATTGCGGGTCCACAATGTGTCAAGAAAACAGCTCTCTTGCGCTGGTCTGAGATTTCCTCCATCTCATTGCTCTCCAGGTACATCTGGAAACGGTCTACGTAGCATTCCCAATCCTCTTCATTGGGATTGAAGGATGCGGGCGGCGCGTTGTTTCCAGCCATTGTTCTTCGTCTGGTTTTATCTGTCACCGCATGCTCAGTCTCACGTTTAGGACGATCCCATCCTCATCAGCAGTGTTCCGTCTGGAAAAACGCGAGGTAGACCGGGTTCCAACAACAAAGTCTTTATTTTATAACACAGTTGAAAAACAGAATATTGGCTCAAGCTGCGGCAGCCTTTTATAGGTTTTTCTTTGCCGGCTTGTAGCCAGTGACAGGTATTTAATATTTGCCACCTTTGAGCAGCTATGTGGATTGGTTCCTTTTGAACCAATCCCCATTCAAGTTCTTTAGCCAATCAGAAACCTGTATTTAGGAGTCTACTATTCTTTATACAGAACAGGTATCAAACTAATCTTTTTTTGGTAGGACCTAAACTGCACAGGTCCAGAGAAAAGATAAGGCAAGAGTTTCCTTCAGCATAGAAATGAAGTTATCATGGCTTAAACCAAATCTATGCCACATGAGAGAAATCAATTTTATGGTTTGTTCGTTTTTTTAACTTTGCCAACATTGTAGGAAGACAGGCATCTGGAACTGCTTTTAAACTGGCTCCGAATTCTGGTGTGAAAGAACCATTACTCACACAATTCTGAATATTCAAAGTGTTAAATATAACAAAGCCCTTGTTCCTTTTTTACCTACCTTTTGCTTATCTAGTGTTAAAATTCAAGTCCAAAAAATTTCTGCTGACATAATCAATTAGTGTGATAGTCTTCTGGTGATTAGGATGTGAATATATAATTTCATTTGTTTTTTTCCAGCTTTACAATATTCTTTTAAAAGGGGGTGATGAAAGCTGTATTCCAGACTCTGCCAATATGATAATGATCTTGTTTAACACTTTATTTTCAATTCTTTTCTATTATTCATGAACATAGAAAATGTTTTTCCCCTAGCAGCCATAATCTCTGTTCTGGTCACCGCATAGTCTACCACAAATCCGCACGCCACAACTAGTTTAGACTCCATCACCATGTACTGTATACAAAATTAAGGTTTTTCTCCCCAATGAGTGTTACACTTTATACTTCTTAACAAGTTTACACCATTCCTTCCATGTGAAGAAACCATTTTCTTTTTGTTTGTTTGCTAGGTAACATTTCTGTTGAGTCATGGTCCACCCTGACTGAACTAAATGGATATGTTTATATGGTTTTCTTTAAAAAGGAAATAGTACAAAAGCAGTTTGCCACAGCATTTTCTGAAATGTTGTTTAAAATTTTCAGTTATAGCTTACAGTCTTGGAATTTCCTGGTTGTTTTCAATCATAGTACCAACTAGGTCTGATTACTTAGCGTTTTCTTTTTCGTTTTAATTCAGTCAAAGTCAGTCAAGCGATACCACCATGAAATATGGCACTCTTGGTCATCTCACATTTCATCCCTCTATTCTTCACATCACTTATGAATACTTTTTAAAGCAATGGTCCCAGTTCAAGTTTCCTAAATGCTCCAGATGTCTTCCTTCTGCCACTAGAAGCACTTTCAGTAGAGAGTAACAAATTACTGAGTTTGTTAGAGACTATCTTCTCTTAGCCCAGGTCTTTGTCAAAAAAACCTGGACTTTATCAAAGTCCAGCTGAACTGAGTCAGCCATATGCTTATGCTTATGTTCATGTTTTAACAAATTTAAGACTGCAGTCATATATTAAGTGATCATATTTATGATTTATACATTGATTTATTCAACATATTCCACTCCATTCATTTCCAACAAAGCCTCCCTATGGTGGTTCATAGTATAAATGTAAAAACTACAAATACATTATAAAGCATCAATCTATTTTAACTATTATAACATCTATAAATAATAATGCTATATAAGTAAAAAAGCATTCATGGTTTCAGTCCTTCAATACCCTAGTAATAATTTTAAAGTAATATATTTTTGATGGGAAGGCTTGGGCTTAAAAATAGGTTTTTACCTTAGAAGAAGCCAGGGAAAAACCATGATCTAAATTTCTAGTAGGAAGGGATTCCAAAAATCTACTTCCACCTCTGATAAAACTTGCTCTTAATTGATTCTAAAGGAGTCTCCCTTTGGATTAGAAATGCCAAAAAACCACAGAGGATGATCAAGGATCATCCAGATATACTGGCTCCAGGCCATAAGAGCTGTATATATCAACAGGCATTTTGAAATTTATAGATAGGGATACCTGTATGAACTCAGGCAATTATAATTGATTTAATATACCATGTTTTTATAGCATGGATTAGTGAGATGTTCAAGAAAGCAAAGTGGTAATTTCTAGTAAAATCCATTTGTAGTTAAAAATGTTCCATTGCTTAACATTGTTTTTGATTTCAGGTGATGCTGGAACACCATGCTGACATGAGTATTGTTTAATTACACACACATGCACACACATAGAGTTGCATAATATTTAACAAAACTGAGATTAAAGAAGTAATATTTTCCCAATTACAGTGCCATCTCCTATAGCCCTTTGGGTAGTTTTTGGAAGCACAATTGGCCAATGGGAAGAAGGTGCAATGGGAAGAAAGTGCTGAGTCTTGGTCCTAACTCAATGGCAAAAAGATACAAGCAATGAGAATTTCACAAGATGAGAGCATAAGGCTACTTCAGCTATGAGTACAGCCATAACTCAAGACCATTAAATCCAGGGTAAATCACAATCACAGCTGTGCCAATTTTGCCTCTCCCTTCTTTATTTCATCAAGCTTTCCTTATTTTGAGCAGGGAGGTGACTGGTTTTATAGCCAGTATTCAGCTGTGCTATGTCAACCCTGAAGTGAACATCATTGAAACCATCTTGAGCTTGGAGGCTTCAGGGTTGCCACACAATGGGGGGGGGGGAATAGTTAGATGGGGTTTTGCAGCCAAAATAATAAAACTTTCCTGTGGAAACCAAGGACATTCTCAAAGGTGGCTGGCTAGAGGAGCCCAGTAACCAAGCAATCAGCCAGCATCAGGATTGTACAACATGACCAGTGACTTTTAGAGTCGGCTTTCACCAGTCGTGCCTATACGATGTATCCAATAAAACTGTCCTTTGAGGAATTTGACTGCCTTGGAGTTCTACTTTGTGTGGGTGCATTCCTTGGAACCCTGGCAATGCTATCCTCAAATTGGTCAGGCATGGGACCCCACTCTTCTTTCATCAATCCCTCATCCCATTTCACTCCAAGCTGACAAAATTCCTTAACAAAATTCCATCCCTTCAGTAGAAAGAAAACAAAAGCTTGTCAGCCGTCTACTTTACCACCTTAATCAATCTAGTTTTTCCTGTGAGCCGAATGTTTTAAACCTAGGCAGGTGGTGGATTGAAAGGCTAGGTGACTATCTTGCCTGAAGGGTGAAAATCAAAAATTCCAGGAACCAAGGAGGAAAAAAAAAAGAGTTGAGTTTGTAATGCTCTCCCCCATGCAAGGCAAAGAACAAACATCTCTTCATGTTCGCTGCTACAAGCATAGCAGAAATAGTATCAAGAAGAAGTGGTAAAATAGGAATTAGGAAAATATTCCAAAATATTTTAGGAATTAGGAAAATATTCCAAAATAAATTATCCCAGAAAAGTCTATATAGTTGCTAAAAGCTGACACTAGCTTTATGGCACATTGATTGATCTGCTGGGTGGAGGAAATGGCAATGTCATTTCTACTAATGGGACATATTTCCACCCTACATGTAAATTGGGAAAGATTAGAAGTAGTGAGTGTTCTGCCCTTTTGCTTCTTTACCTCCACCCTATTTTGGCTTACTCTGGCTATCACTGACATCTTTATTTCTGCAGTTGAAACAGAAAAAATATATCAGATCTGCAAGCTTTGAATAGATTCTCCAACATGGGGGAGGTATGAGGTGACAACTCATAATTTTAAGTAGGGATAGCCAAAAACTGAGAATTAAGAAATTTAAAATCTAACACAGTTGAACCCTGAATTTAATACAGGGTGAGGAAACAGACAATTAGCTTTATAATACAAATTCCATTCTCTTGTAGATTGGGTGTTTGCAGCCTCCCACACCAAGCACCTTGAATTCATGCTACTGAAACTGGCAACAAAAAAAAACTCATTTCATATGATTAAAAAAAAAACACCAAATGGCTACAGAAGAGTTCAAACAGGAAATTTGTAATTAAGTATTCTGCCAATTTTTTGTCTTAATTCCTCTCTTTTTCTCTCTCATGTGTTGAGCAGACAAATTGATTGCTGTTTTCTTTTAAATACTTCCTTACTCATTTGATTGCATGACCTTTGAACATTCCTAAGTAGGCTAACTTTCTCTCTGAAAACAATAAACAAAACTATTGTGGTTAGCCTATGAACTCTGACTTTTGGTATAACACAGACACACAAACAGCTGGATAAGACAGCATGGGGTGTGATTGTCCAGTTTTATCTGTCTATTGTAGTCATAATCTGCTAAATATTTGTCATAGGTGGTGACACAGTGGCTGGGAACACGTGCTAAATGATTACTTGTTTATTCATAATACATTGACTAAAGGCACATCATATTTAGCCATAAATCCTTATTTACAAACTATAATGCACAATAGTCAGACGTGGTACTCAACAGGTTCTGACCAGTTCTGGAGAATCAGTAGCGGAAATTTTAAATAGTTCGGAGAACTGGCAAATACCAATTCTGACTGGTCCCACCCCCATCTATTCTCTGCCTCCTGAGTCCCAGTTGATTGGCTGAATCTTCTTTTGTTGCCCTGCACAGAAGAATGGAGCTGGAAAGCAGGTTAGTGGGGTGGGGAGGGAATGGGATTTTGCAGCAACTTTTCTCCTGGAGTGGGGAGGGAATGGAGACTTTACAGTATCCTTCCCTTGCCATGCCCATCAAGCCACGCCCATAGAACCAGTAGTAAAAAAAAATTGAATCCTGAATAGGATACATGCAGAAAGCTAGAGAAAATCTAATTTGTAAATTCAGACAGTGATTTTCCTTTTTCCACCGCATGATATCAAAGACATTATCAACAAATTCTGCCACTTTGTGAATGATTATGAAATTGTTTGAAGACTTTCCCTGTTTACTGCATTCTTAAGCCCATGTTCCACTGCACCAACGGATGCAAAGAGGATGTAAAACGTTAAAAAACGTTGGAAAACGCTATGCATCCGTTGTGTACTCATTGCATACGTGTTTCATACGCTCTATCCCTCGAGCATCCGTCCACTGAGATTTCATCCGTGCAAGAAGTTTTGAGCTGCACAAAACTTTGTGAACGGATGAACTTTCAGCCGTGTACGATGTAAATCCATGACATACGAGCAACAAACGTTCTATGTCTGTTTATCCTCCGTTAAATGTCTGCTGTATCCTCTCTGCATCCTCTGGGCATCCTCGCAACTCACATCCATTGCAGCTGAAAACAGAAAGAGGGAGGAAACAAAAGGTATACGGAACATCTCTACAGCGTTAGTAGCACGGAAATAGAAAGGATGCACAGTGAACGGTTTGCATCCTATATACATCCTCTCGGCTTCCTATGAACATCCGTTTAACATCCCCACTACATACTACCCATGTCCGTTCTTTTCCTTTCTTTTCCGTTCTGTTTATGCAAATTTTTACCACTTTTTGGAGCGGATGATAACGGATGGAGCACCCCCGAAATTTTGCTCGGCCGCTGTGTCCTTTTTGCATACGTTTTGCATCCGTCGGCCAGTGGGACCTAGCCTTTACATGTTATCCAAAACTCAGTGTTTATGTTATCCTCCATTTAGATGTTGCACTAATGTGTGTTTGTACTTTCACTATTGGTTTGCTAAACTAAAACTGTATTTCTTTCCAAATTCTTTGCAGCATAATAGATGAGATATATGAGTATATTGATAAATATTGAAAAAAGGCTTCTCCAGTGGGATTTAGATATGAAATCAAAGTCTGATCAAAAGCATGAAAGCTAGATAAAATTTACTGATATTACTTTAACTTATTTACATACTTACTGATATTAATTATGATAATAGAGATAGAGATAATGATATTAAGTAAGACTAAAATCAAATACCACACTAAGCCATTATTAATTTATGGTTTACTGAACAAACCACAATTGGACATGTTCAGATAATATGCTAAGCCATAAAACTTAATTTATCAACTCACAATATCTGGGATTCATATAATATGCCAAAGCAAAATGAAATAAATCACTTTGTTGCTTAGCGTGAAATGCAATCCCTATTTGAATAAGAGAAGATAATGGGTAGCGTCACTCATTTTTATATGTCACTCATTTTTGCCATACTGCCCTAGTTGTTTACATCTGATCCAGCTGATGGTATTTTGGAAGTAGTCTCAATTCTGCCCTAAAGGATGTCAGGGTAGGGAAGACTGCTCCTTCAAGTGTTTGTGGTCTGCAAAATGCAAAGCCTTGGAAATGGAAGAGAAAATGGAAAATGAAATTGTGGAGGTGATTGCACATATAAGCCTGATGATGAAAATTACATGGAAACAATTACACATTTCAAATTCAGATATCAATTTTTTCATGAAAGGAGTTGTGAATTTTGCAAGAATTGATCTGAAAAGTTGATCTGTCACAGTAACCATAAGGAAATATAGCACAAGGTGTTTCCACGCACTAAGCCTACGCCATGTTTACTGTTTACTACGCCATTTTTCTTTCTTTCTGAGGAACTGGTACTAAGTCCATCTCACTATTATATTCTGTAGACTTTTGCTTTATTCAGCTATTTCTAAATATGTTGTTTTTGGAAGAAATGTTTAAGCAGTTAAATATTGGCAGGGGATTATTGTGACAAATTTAAGTGTACTCATTTGTTACATTCCACTCATTGTTCAATTCCTCAAGTAACCTGGATCACTTAACTAAAGACAAAGAATATCCAATGCACCCCAATTCTTACATGCAATTTTTCTATCTCATCTTCTCCCTGTCTGTGAGCCTTTTCATCTGCAATCACAAGAGGATTTCTAATCCTTCATTTGTCAATAAATAATGTTGTATAAGTGCTTCTACTTAAAGCTCATATATACAATTGCTTTGTTGGATTAAAGAAATTAAAGAGTCTAAGTAATATTGGTTTCCTTTTGTAACTTTCCTGTTTCTGCCCCACATTTTCCATCTTTAAGTTTTCAGGGGAGGAGGGGGAACCAACCATGTCAATCAATCAATCAGAAAAAAGATGGCAGGGACTTAGAGGTGATAGATAATAGATAATCAGAGTTGGAAGAGACCTTGTAGGTCATCTAGTCCAAACCCCCCACTGAAGCGGGAGACCCTACACCATTTCTGACAAATGGCAGTCCAATCTCTTCTTGAAAGTCTCAAGTGATGGCGCTCCCACAACTTCCGAGGTCAAGCTGTTCCATGGGTTGATTGTTCTCACTGTCAGAAAGTTTCTCCTTATGTCCAGGTTAAATCTCTCCTGGTTCAGTTTCCATCCATTATTCCTTGTCTGGCCTACAGGCGTTTTAGTAAATAGCTTGACCCCTTCCTGTCTGTGGCAGCCCCTCAAATATTGGAAGACTGCTGTCATACCTCCCCTGGTCCTTCTCTTCACTAGACTAGCCAAGCCCAGTTCCTGTAACCGTTCTTCATATATTTTAGTCTCCAGTCCCCTAATCATCCTGGTTGTTCTTCTCTGTACTTTTTCTAGAGTCTCAACTTCTTTTTTATAATGTGGTGGACAAAACTGGATGCAGTACTCTAGGTGTGGTCTTACTAAGGCTTTATAGAGTATTAGTACCTCCCTTGATCTTGATTGCATTCCCCTGTTAATACAATTTAGGATTGCATTAGCATTTTTGGCTTCTGCTGCACACTACTGGCTCATATTTAGCTGGTTGTCCAATAAGACTCCAAGATCCTTATCACAGTTACTGCTATTGAGCCTGGTTTCATCTAGTCTATATGTGTCCTTTTGGTTTTTCTTGCCTAAGTGTAGGACTTTACTTTGCTCTACATTGAATTTCATTTTATTAAATATGGCCCAGTGTTCTAGTCTGTCAAGATCCATCTGGATCTTGAGCCTATTTTCTTGGGTGTTAGCTATTCCTGCCAGCTTAGTATTATCTGCAAATCTGGTAAGTTCCCTCATCTAAGTCCCTCATCTAAGTCGTTAATGAAGTTATTGAAAAGTACTGGGCTTAAGATGGAACTTTGTGGCACCCCACTGCTTAATTTCCTCCATGTAGACTTGGACCCATGAAGGACTACTCGTTGAGTACAGTTTGTCAGCCAGTTGTGAGTCTATCTATTGTTGGTGCTATCTATTCCACTTTTTTCTAGCATACTAAGAAGTAGGTTGTGGTCTACTTTGTCAAATGCCTTGCTGAAATCTAAACATAATTATGTCCACAGTATTTTGCTGGTCTGCTAATTTAGTCACTATGTTGAAGAATGAAATAAGACTGTTTTGGCATGATCTGTTCTTAACAAACCTATGCTGACTGCTAGTTATTACTTTACTTGTTTCTAAATGTTGGAAGATCTGTAGGTCTTCTACTCCAACGCCCTGCTTAATCAGGAGACCCTATACCATTTCAGACAAGTGACTATTCAGTCTGTTTTTAAAAACCTCCAGGGAATGGAGCATCCACAACTTCTGAAGGCCAAGCTGTTCCACTGGTGAACTGTCCTCACTGTTTGGAAGTTTCTCCTTAGTTCCAGGTTGCTTCTCTCCTTGATTAGTTTCCATCCTTCCTTCCTAGTTTCTTGTCCTGCCTTCTGGTAAAAAAGTTGATCCCTTCATCTTTGTGGCAACTCTCAAATATTGGAATACCGCTCTTTTCTCTAGGCTATCCAAACCCAAATCCTGCAGCCATTCTTCATATCTTCTTTACACTTTTTCTAAAGTCTCAGCATCTTTTTTGGAATGTGACAACCAAAACTGGATATGGTATTCCAGGTATGGTCTTACTAAGGCTTTATAAAGTGTTACTAATACTTCACATAATTTTGATTCTATGCCTTTGTTTATAGAACCAAGGATTGTATTAATGTTTTTGGCTGTTGCCGCACATGGCTGGCTCATATTTAAGTGAAGGTCCACTAGGACTCCAAGGTCCCTATCACAGTTATTGTTTTTGAGCCCTATCACAGTTATTGTTTTTAATTTGTACTTCTATCTTTCTTTTTTCCTGCCTAGATTTTCCTGCCTTGCTTTTCTCTCCATTAAATGTCAAGTTGTTGGATAAGGTCCATTGTTCAAGTCTGTCAAGATCTTTTTGGTTCCTGAGCTTGTCTTCTGGGGTGCTGGCTATTCCTACCAGCTTAATATCATCTGCAGATTTGCTGAGTTCCATCATCAAAGTCATTTATGAAGATATTGAAGAGAACTGGGCTTAAGACAGAATCCTGTGGCACCCCACTGCTTATTTCTCTCCATGTAGATGTGCAATCATTAAGATTAATTATTGAGTATGGTTTGTCAGCCAGTTACTAATCCATCTGGTGGTGATGCTTTCCTACATTTTTCTAGCATACAAAGAAGTAGGTTGTGATCTACTTTGTTGAATGCCTTGCTGAAGTCTAGGTATACTATGTCCACAGCATTTCACTGGTCTACTACAGAAATTTAGTCATTTTGTCAAAGAATGAAATAAGATAGGTTTGGCATTATCTCTTTTTAACAAAGCCATGCTGGCTTTTAGTTATAACTTTATTTGTTTCTAGATGTTCGCAGATCTGTTTTTTGATTATCTTTTACAGTATCTTCCCAGGTATTGATGTTAGGCTGATTGGTCTGTAGTTTCCTGGGTCTGTTACCCCCGCCTTTTTTTTTTTTTAAATGGGAACCACATCAGCTCCTTTCCAATCCTTAGGTAATTTCCTGATGTTCTAGGATTTTTGAAATATATGATTCAATGGTTCTGAGACAATATCTGCCAGCTCCTTCAGAACTCTGGGATATAAACCATCATGTCCCGGTGATTTATAGTCATCAAGATCAGATAAGTGTTCCTAAATTATTTTCTTGATTATTTTAATTTTTATTTCTAGTCTGTCTTTAACAGTTAGGTTTTTGGTAGGTTGGGCTATTTTGTTTTGTTTTTTTTGAATGAAGACTGATGCAAAAAATGAGTTAAGCAGCTCTGCTTTCTCTCTACTATCTGTTACTTCCTTGCCATCTTCTCTCTTAAGTGGACCTACTGTTTCCTTGCCTTCTTTCTTGTTATTTATATATTGAAATAAATGTTTCTTTATTATTTTTTATTTTTGTTGCAAGTCTTTCTTCACTGTGAACCTTAGCTTTCTCTACTTTCTTTACTACTTTCTTTGCAGCTTTGGACTATATGCTGGTATTCTTTCTTAGTAATGTGTCCCTCTTTCCATTTTTTGTATTTGTCCTTTTTGTTTTTCAATTTATCAGAGAGAACTCTTTGTGCAACAGTGCTGGTTTCTTCTTGGATTTCTTGTTCTTCTTTTTCAGTGGTATTGTACTCGACTGGGCTTCTATGATCATATTTTTCAGAGTTTCCTATGCTATTTCCATCTTATGGAAGAAAATATGCAATAGTTATCAGATAGCTTTGGATTGTTACTGTGAAAAGTTATCTTGCTTGAAAGACTCCAAATCACCAAGTACCTTTCATTTTCAAAAGCAGCTTTGCAGCACATCAGTTATGGCCAAGCTTTTTGATGTGCTGCATAAACAGGCAGTGCAAATATTGGGAAGACCTATGCAGTCAAACAACAGTGATTTCACATAAACAATACTTTGTGTGAAATGCCTCTTGAGAAGTGGGAGTGTGTTGTGCTGGCAGAGAGAGTCATGTGAGGTGGCAAAATTACTCCAATTTGCTGTCTTGCAAAATCAAATTGTAGCAGATTGTTCTGTTTTACTCCTGCATGAGTGCTGAAAAAACAAGGATACATTGCAAACATCATATTGTAATACATGAGTAAAATGAAATGTTAAACAAATGAATTAAATATCCAACCCTCGAGACTAGCTGTGTCAACCTACATAATGGTAGGCCTGATCTACAGAAGTACATTAGTATAGCTATGTAGAGATCTGAATTTGAAGAGGAAAATATCAAGGGCAGGGGTCCCCAAAATTGGCAACTTTAAGACTTGTGGACTTCAACTCCCAGAATTCCTCAGCCAGCAGCTGGCTGAGGAATTCTGGGAGTTGAAGTCCACAAGTTTGTGAAGTCCACAAGTTTTGTGAAGTCCACAAGTTTGGAGACCTCTGATCTAGAGCACTCATGTAGCATCTGTTGGTAAAGCCCCTGTCCCACTGCATCAACCGATACAAAGAGGATGTAAAATGTTAAAAAAAGCCTGCCATCCATTGGAAAATGCGATGCATCCGTTGTGTACTCACTGCATACGTGTTTCATACGCTCTATCCCTCCAGCATCCATCCACTGAGATTTCATCCACACAAGAAGTTTTGAGCTGCATAAAACTTTTTGAGCGGATGAACTTTACGCCGCGTACGATGTACATCCGCGGCATATACGGGCAACAAGCATTCTATGTCCGTTATCATCCATTAAACGTCTGCTGTATCCTCTCGGCATCCTCTGGCCATCCTCGCAACTCACATCCACTGCAGCTGAAAATGGAAAGAGGGAGGAAACAAAAGGTACACGGAATGTCCACACAGCGTTAGTAGCACAGAAATAGAAAGGATGTAGCGTATGCATCTCATATATAAAGGATTAAAACGGACAAAACATTTGTATCTGGGATGTATCTCGGATATTTAGGATGTCTGCAGTATGTCTAGAGTATGTAGAAGGACACCTAGCAGACTACCGATATTTCCTATCAAAAGGGGGAAGAAATCACCTGGATCTCAGTATGAGTCCAGCAGCTGTGGTGTACAGACTTCTTCACCCTTGGTCTTGGTCTTCCACATCATCCATTGTTCTCCACCATGGATCATGACACAGTCCGTATTGTAGCTGCCATCATTCATCACCAGAACCAAACCCTGTTCAGACTGTTTCACCTTTTATATACAAGGAGAAGAAGGAGACATCCAAGAACTGTGTGGGTCCGAGGATGGATTGGGAGAAGAATGGAGTTTGGACTCTATGACCAGTTGATGGTGGAGCTGAGGAATGAAGACCCTCGTGCATTCCAGCACTTCATGAGGATGCCACCAGCCATGTTTGACAAACGTCTGAGACCCAGGTTGACCAAGCCTAGCACCAACTTCCATCCCAGCCTGGACCCTGGACTGAAGGTGGCACTGACTCTGTGGCATCTGGCCTCTGGAACCACACAGAAAAACATGCAGTATGCGTGGAGGGTGCCACACAACACCATCAGCAAAGTGGCCAGAGAAGTGGTGCAGGCCATCATCGAAGAATACGTGGAGGAGCTCCTCAAGTGTCCCACCACTGAACAAGGCTGGAGGAAACTTGCAGAAGAGTGGTATCAGAGGTGGAACTTTCCCCACACCATTGGAGCCATAGATGGGAAGCACATGGCCTGCAAAGCTCCAGCCAACTCAGGGTCCACTTATTTCAACTACAAGGGCTTCTTCAGTATCATCCTCTTTGCCATGGTTGATGCTGGCTACAAGTTCATGTACATCAATGCTTCAGGCAACGGGTCAGCTTCAGATAGCCAGGTATACAACGCCAGTGACCTCAAGGAGGGGCTGGAACACAACCTCATCATGGGTTTTCCAGATCCAGACCCCCTACCCAATGATACACAAGATGTGCCCTACTTCATCGTGGGTGATGACGCCTTCTCCCTCAGAACCTACCTCATGAAGCCCTACACTTCAAGATACCTCACCCGTGAAGAGAGGATCTTCAACTACAGGCTGTGCAGGGCAAGACGGGTGGTGGAGAACGCCTTTGGCATCCTAGCCAAGAGGTTCCAGATACTTCTCACCACCATGCAGCATCACCCACAGACTGTGAGGAGCATCGTGGAAGCTTGCTGCATCCTGCACAATCTCATGCGCACCCGCTACCAAGTGTTGCAGAACAGACTTGTGGACCGTCAACAAGGGAATGGGGATATGGAACCTAGTGAATGGATGCAAGGACATAACCTGATAGACACTGTGGATGTACAAGGCCCCAACAGAGCTTCACGTGGAGGGAAGAAGCAGCGCAACCTCCTAAAACACTGGTGCAACTCCCCAGCTGGAGCAGTGGAGTGGCAAGACAGGATGATAGATGATTAATGGATGCTTCCTTGAGCCTGTCGCATAACACTGATGAGATTGTGCCATGTATGTTGAGTGGTCCTACAATGAATAGGGCATTAATAAAGAGCTTTGTTTATCTTGAAATGTGTTGATCAATGACTAAATTGTTATTGATAATAAAGGTCCATATGTGTGGCAGCTGGGAGGGTGGACCATACAGTCCCACTATGCTTGCACTGGAGGTTTATCTATCCCACAATTATCCTTATCTATCCCACAACTATCCTTATCTATCCCACAGCTATCCTTATCTATCCCACAAGCATGCAAAGGCTTAACCATTTGTTCAAGATTTTCACCAACACTTTATTAAGTAAAAGAAATGAACCAAGTATCTCAAGAAAGATAACCTTTATTAACTTTCTTAGATAACCTTTATGACTTTATTAAATAAGCAAAATGAACCAAGTAAACTGAATTAAGTGTGTTAAGCAAAGATAACCTTTATTAACTGTCTTAAGTAAACTGTATGACTTTATTAAAAAAGCAAAATGACCCAAGTAAAGTGTCTTAAGCAAAGATAAAGTGAACAACTTAGTCTCTGGCACTATTCTCAGTCACTCTGAGTCATGTCCATGGTCTCAGCTGTTAAGCGGTCAGGGACTGTGGAGGTGGCTGTGGCTTGAGTGCTGGTCTGAGGCGCCAGTGGGATGCTTGGCCCCAAGAGTACAACAGGGGATGGTGTGTTCAGGAAGCTCTCAGAGAGCTGACTCAGTCCTGTGAGGTTGAGAGGCCTTCATCAAGTACCTGGGATGTCAGGCACAAGACTAATGACAGATTGTCCATTGAGGGGCTTGGCTGTGGGGTGGAGGAAGGAGGAGTGTAGTGGGGCTGTCTGGTCTTCAGCTGGGTGAGGACTGGACTCTGTGGCATGCGATGTACTGGGAAGGCCTGGACTGGGAAGGTCTGCTTCTGCTGTGGGAAGTCCTGGTAGTCGTAGCCTTGGTAGGTGAGGGGCTGTTGAAAGCCGTGGAGGGGCTGTGACATCGCCTGGGGTGGAGGAGCAGACCTGGACTGAGTAGGAGCAGCTTCAGCTGGGCCTTGAGGGTTGTGCAGAAATGCTGTTATCTTCTGCTTCATCACCTGGTACTGGGCCTCTGGCATATCCCTGAGAGTGTGGCTCACGTAGGTGATGAAAGTGTGGTTGCTGGAGGATCCTCTGCCCAAGTGGACCAGCTGAGAGACAAGTTCTCTGCTTGTCTTCATAATGTCCCTGATCTCCAACAGGACAGCGTGGCTCTGGCCCTCCAGTCTGCCTCTCTTCCTGCATCCTGTGGAGCTGGGGGTAGGGGTGCGTTGGTCTCTGGTGGCTACCGCTTCTTCCTCCATTTGTGACAGGGGATCCTCCAAGTCTGCCGGCATGGGGAGTGCAGCTGTCAGGGGGGTCTCTGCCGTGGGGCCCTCTGAAGACACCTGCCTGGATAGGCTAGCTGGCTCCTGGCTGGAAGAGGAGTGGCTGTCTGTGGGCTGTCTGAGGGAGCGGGGTCTCAGAGGGGCTGCTCCTCGGTGGCGGACCTCACCCTCCAGGAAACTACACTTGGCCATGACATACATCTCCCGGTCAGTAAGTTTGACAGCGGCCTGCCCAGATTTTTTGAGGTGTAGCTTGCCATACCAGGTGTGCATATGTTTCCACCATCCCAGGAGTACTTCTGCAGTGTAGCCCAGGCTCTCTGCCTTGTCTCTCCATGCTGCCTGTTTCTTCTTGGTGTCATGATAGAGTCTGTGGCCCTTTCTCCACAGGTACTCGTTCTCCCTCAGCCATTTCAGCACCTCCTCCTCATGGTCCTCGGAAATGGTGTACTGTTTCCTCTCTCCCTTCTCCTTCCCTTGCCTCTTCCTCCCTCTGGCAGGGGCTTCAGCAGGGCCTTCAGGGGCTTGAGCAGCAGGGCCTTCAGCAGCAGGGCTTTGAGGGCCTTGGGGCTGGTCCACCACAGCAGCAGCACCAGCAGCAGCACCACCAGCAGCAGCAGCTTCAGAGTCAGTGCCAGGGGGTGGGATGCTAGTTCTGTCCTTCTTGCCAGGGCTGGAACGAGCAGGCACCAGCTTCCTCTTCTTTCCTGACTGACGAACCATGGTGTTTTTTGAAGATGTATGTGGCAGCACGTCTTTCCTCTGAATGCTGACTGCATACAAGCTGCATCCTTTTATATCCGCGGAGCTGACGCAATTCATACTCCCCGCATGTGCAGTGAACACTTTGCATCTGATATACATCCGCTCGGCATCTGCTTTGCTTCCTATAGGCGTCCGTGATGCATCTGCGTCATCCACTACGCATCCGCCCCTTCCGCTAGGCGTCCGCTTTGCTATTCTCCCCTGGAAGCCCTTCGGATGTGTCATCTGCTTCCATCTGCTGTCATCGGCTAGGCTTCCTATGAACATCCGCTTAACATCCCCGCTACGTACTACCCCCGTCCGTTCTTTTCCGTTCTTTTCCATTCTGTTTATGCAAATTTTCGCCACTTTTGGGAGCGGATGACAACAGATGGAGCCACCCCTGAAATTTTGCTCGTCCGCTGTGTCCTTTTGGCATGTGTTTTGCATCTGTCGGCCAGTGGGACTTAGCCTTAACATCCTAAAGAAGTAGTGCCTGTTCTTGAGCTCCCAAAGCAACTGTTGTGCAATTCCAAGGATATGTCCATTTGGTTTATAGAGATATTTTCAAATGCTACATGTGGGCACAGTTGTATTATTTCTTCTTCTAAATCTGGGTTTCTGCACATAATAAGTAGAGAGTGACCTGGGTTTTACTTCTCACTACTATGGCCTAACTCTTGTTTGTTGACACAGTACATCAAGCCATAAATCATACAGTGCAATAAGTGAAAGGAAAGAAAATGTGTTTTGAATGAGATGAGTGTTCAAGGGCTGTGCATTTGACAGTGGTTTTGCATATCATCCTAAGTCACAGTCTGTTTTAACCATGGCGTAACAAGACATTATGGCATGGTTCACATACAAGGCTGGGTCTTGTATCTTTTGCTAAGCCAAAAGCAAAAGAGCCATATAGAGTAGCATAACACCTCTACATCTATAAGTGGTAATACCAGATGAACTTTATCAACTCATCCCAGTAAATGATTGCACTGCAAATTTCCATAATTAGAACAGTCCGATTAAAAAACTTAATCAGTGATTCTAGCTAAAATGAAGGTCTGTCTTTGTGTTCTACGTTTGATTGACTCAAGAAGACAGACTGTAGATGCTTATCTGAAGATTCTGATGGAGATTTCACTTTTCATCTTATGCTTTCTGTCCTCTCAGCTGCTTCTCCAGAAACAGTGGTATAGCTTCTGCAGTAACAAAATTTGCAGGCTGTGATGTTCAGGGAAGAGGTGAGAAGCCTCTCTTATTTCTCCAAGTTGCCACCCAGGATGCACCCAGGATGTTGTTTGAGATGTAAGTCCATAGCCTGATTTTCTGTTCTGATATTCTGATTTTCTGTTGCAACTGGGGGAGGCTGTGTCTTTGTGAACTTTACCTTTGCCACATGTCAATTGTGTCATTGAGTAGGCCTTGGTGAGCCTCTTTAGCTTGTCTGACTTTTCTCCCTCCTTCCCTTTACCATGTGGGCTGATCGTGGCTCAAACTTTTAATTCAGATGGTAATTGAAATAATAATACGGGCAGAACCCTTCTGTCTCTGAAACTGCAGCTGGCTTTATGGAGCTATGAATAGCTCTGAGTCACGCTCCGAAGATGGTTCTACTTGCAATCGTTTGTTTTGTTTTGCGGGTGGGCTTTTTTTGGTACTTTTCTAATGACTATTAACGAAAAGAAAGGGGGGAAATCATACCCTCTTCTTTCCTCAATGTATCCAATTAGAGATGTGTTAATAAAATTGCTATTTAAGCATAATGGCATGAGATAACCTAAAAAGATCAGTCTATTGATAACGACTGTAAAGACAGATGGAGACTATTGGCCTAGATTTGGTATATTTATAATTATTTTTTAAAACACACATTTGGTTACATTCCCCTCAATGTACCTTTCATATGCTACTTGGCTGAACAAACCCTGGTTTACCAAATGCTTGGCATTTTTTTTTAAATAAGTTTTTATTGGTTTTTAAAAACAAACATAAACAAACAAAACATAAAAACATCAGGCCATCTTCCATATATGAACATACAGTGTGCCGGTTGGTTTACAAATTGTTTTGTGCTTCCATTTCGTAGTCTTCAATTACAATTACATTGTATATGATCTCGTATTTTCAATCCAATATTAAATAAATAAATATCATTATTAATCAATCATTTGACTATACTTTTATTCATTCATGCTTTAGGAAATAATCATATTTTACTTAATTTGTTTTGTGAGAGTTCATATTATCATCCCAAATCTATCCGAAAATCATTTTGTAGATATGATAATACATCTTTATATGTTTAGTATTTTCTAAAAGTCTACATATTTCGTTACTATATTTTATTGTCTAACCATTGATAGAATTGATCCCAAATTTTATAAAATTGTTTATCATCTTGTTCTCTAATTTCAAATGTCAATCTATTAATTTCAGCACATTCCAATATTCTCTTAATTATTTTCTCCTGTGATGGTATTTTCTCATTTTTCCAGTTTTTAGCAAATACAATCCTAGCCGCTGTTAATACATTTACAATCAGGTATTTCAAGTCTTTACTACATATTTCAGGTAAAATTCCCAATAAAAATATCTCTGGTTTCAAATCTATATGTTTTTTTGTCATTTTTTCCAATCACATGTGGATTTTAGTCCAGTATTTTTGAGCATCCGCACAAGTCCACCACATATGGTAATATGAGCCAGGTGTCTGATGACATTTCCAATATTTTTTGAATTTATTCTTGAACATTCTTGCTATTCTTGTTGCAGGAAATGCCACCTGTAAAACATCTTATACAAATTTTCTTTATATGCTGTTGACATTGTCATTTTATAATTTTGAGACCACAATTTTTGCCATTTCTCTAGGTCAATCCCATATCCAAAATTCTTCCCCCAAGCAATCAAAGTTTCTTTAACTTGTTCTTCTTCTAGTTTAATTTCTAATAAATATCAATACAATTTTTTAATCATCTTTTCATCAGTGCCTGTCAAAATCTTATCTAAGTCAGTCAGTTTATCATAGAAACCTTCTGTTTTAGAATCTTTATCATACCTTGAATGTATTTGTGTGTATGAAAAACCAATTCATCTTTATACCTAGTTCCTCTAGTTTTTGAATAGATTTAAGTTTACCCTTTTCATTCAATATTTCACGATATCTGTTTGTTCCTTTTTGTATATTATAGAATAAGAAAATGCTTCAATAGTCGATGGCCAGACTGGAATTTTCAAATAACATTGTCTTTTAATCTTCTCCCAGTGAAACCACAGAGACTCCCATATATAATGTCTTCTAAAGTACCCCTGTATTTCAGTTCCTTTGTACCATAAAAAAGCATGCCACCCCAACAACAGATCATGTCCTTCTAATGTCAACAATCTAGTATTTCTTAATGTTATCCATTCCTTAACCCACATCAAATTTGTAGCTTGGTAATACAACTCCCAATTAGGCAAACCAAATCATCCTCTTGTTCTAGCATCTTGCAAAAGTTTTAACTTTATTCTTGCTTTCTTACCTTGCCATATGTATTTCAACACAATTTTATTTAAATCTTCAAAGTAATCTTTTCCAAGCCTAATTGGAATTGTTTGAAACAAATATAAAATTCTGGGTAATATATTCATCTTGATTGTTTATATTCTCCCTATTAATGACAGTTGTAAATTTTCCCATTTCACCAAATCTAGCGCTATCTGCTGTTTAAGTTTGATATAATTATTCTCTTTTAACGTACTGCATCTTGCTGTCAGATGTATCTCCAAATACTTGATCTTGTTCGTGACCTGAATTTTCAATAAGCCTGCCAGTTCTTCCTTTTGTCTTGATAGCATATTCTTTGTCAAGATCTTTGTCATATCTTTATTTATTTTCAAACCAGCCACCTTACCATATATCTCTATCTTGTCTATCAATTTTGATGCTGTTTCTAGTGGGTCTTCTAAGATAAAAACCAGACATCTGCAAATGCTTGCAACTTAAATTCTTCCTTTTTAATTTTCATCCCTTTTATGTTCTTTTCATCTCTAATATTTCTATTTAGCACTTCCAAAGTTAACACAAACAACAAAGGTGACAGTGGGCACCCTTGTCTTGTTCCTTTTCTTATATCAGTAGAGTCTGTCAGTTCTCCCTCTATCATTACCTTTGCCGTTTGCTCATGATATATAGCTTCTATTGCTTGAATAAATTTTCTAGTAAAGCCCATCTGTTCCAGCAGTAATAACATGAATCGCCAATTCACATTATCAAATGCCTTCTGTGCATCTAGAAATATCAGAGCAATTTGTTTTTCAGGATGTGCCTCGTAGTATTCTAAAGTGTCCAAGATTACTCTCACATTGTCTTTAATTTGTCTCTTTGGCAGAAATCCATTTTGATCAGGATGGATAAAACTATTTAAGTATTTTTTAATATCTGCCAATATTGAAGCAAAAAAATTATAATCTGCGTTTAGTAGGAAAATAGGTCTAGAGTTCTTGATTTGTAATGGATCAGCCTCTTCTTTTGGAACAAATGTAATATAAGCTTCTGACCATGATTTAGGTATCCTCTTCTTTAACATAACTTCATTAATAACTTCTAACAATGGAAGATTCAACGATTCTTGTAATGTTTTGTAAAATCTGCTGGAAATCCATCTGGGCCTGGTGCCTTTCCATTATTTTGCTTCTTGAGTGCTTCAGTTAACTCCATTATCGTTATATTGCTTTCTAACATTGTTTCAATCTCTTTAGGTATCTGAGGTAGCTTAGCATTCTGTAGGTACTGTTTAACTCTTTCCTCATCAATATTCTCTTGCATATATTGTTTCCCATAATAGTCTCGGATGATTTCCTTCTTCTCTTTACTACCATAGCAAATTTGGCCTTGATCATCTATTAATTGCAATATTTTCCTTGATTCTTTCTCCTTTCTCAATTTATATGCTAACCATCTACCTGGTTTATTTGCATTTTCGAAGTAGCTCTGTTTAGCACCTCTAATTTTCTGTGCTAGTTCTTCTTTGTCTGTTAGACCTATTTTATGTTTAGTTATATCCATTTTTAACTTGATGTCCTTTTTCTGTGGCATTTTCTGTAGCTCTTTTTCAAGTCCTTTATACTCATCCTCTAATGCCTTAGAGGCTAATCTTTTCATGGTATTTTTTCCCTTGTATAGTCTATTACCAAGCCTCTGGTATATGCCTTCATTGTATCGCATACATTCTGAATTGATGTATCTTCTTTTTTTGTTTTCTCTGAAAAAAAAAGGCAATTCTTTCTCCATCCACTGTGTGAAGTCTTTTTCCTTTAAAATAGCATTATTTAACGTCCATCTAGATCTTCTTTGTCCTTTCCATTTAATTGTCATTGGATTATGATCTGCCCAAGGACTTGTTTCAATATTTATTTCTTGAATATTAGTTAACAATTCTGTTGACATCCATATCATATCTATTCCAGACCATGATAAATGTCTATTTGAGTAGAAAGTGTATTGTTTAATTTTAGCATTTCTTTCTCTCCATGTATCTTTTAAGTTTATTTCATCTACCATTTTAAGGAAAGATTTAGGGAGAGTCTTTCTGTTTTGCTTTATTGTTTTCTGTGCTGCATAGTCCAGTTTGTTGTCAACAATTCCATTAAAATATCCCATCATAACTATATTAGCATAGTCCAGTTCAATTATTTTCACATGTAATTTTTTATAAAATTCTTCTTGTTTGTCATTCGGGGCATAGATTGCAATCAGGAGTGTTTTCGTATTATTATCCATTATTTCCACCATTAGTATTTTTCCGTCGTCCTCAGTATAAATCAATTTCGCTGGAATGGACTCTTTAATATATAAAACCACTCCTCTTTTCTTGCATTGTGTCAAGGAGGTAAATATTTTCCCTAGTTTTGGCTGTATCAACAATTGTTCATATAGCTTTTTAATATGTGCTTCTTGTAGGCAGATAATATCAAATTTTAATTTCTCTAATTTATGGAAAGTTTTCCATCTTTTAACGGCTGAATTAAGTCCATTTATATTAATTGTAATCAATTTTTTCTTTTCCATTGTTATATTTTATAATTAGGTTTGGCAGTTCTCATGGATCTTGGTTCACGTTGTTCTTTGGCTTCCTCCTTTCCACCTACTGCACCTTCCTCTTTTGCAGTCATCATTTGGCAGGCCTCTTGGAATTCAGTTAGTGAGATTTCTTTTTCTGCCTCTTCCTCTTTCCCTCTGAAAAATTCTGTGTTATCATTTGTTTTGGGGGTGGGCTTTTTTTGGTACTTTTCTAATGACTATTAACGAAAAGAAAGGGGGGAAATCCTACCCTCTTCTTTCCCCAATGTATCCAATTAGAGATGTGTTAATAAAATTGCTGTTTAAGCATAATAGCTTGAGATAACCTAAAGAGATCAGTCTATTGATAACGACTGTAAAGACAGATGGAGACTGTTGGCTTAGATTTGGTATATTTATAATTATTTTTTAAAACACACATTTGGTTACATTTCCCTCAATGTACCTTTCATATGCTACTTGGCTGAACAAACCAAGTCCCTGGTTTACCAAATGCTTGGCATTTTTTGATAGATTTATTTATTTGTATCTTGCCATCTTCCCAGACTGTTGAAACAGCAATAGCAATAGCATTTAAACTTCTATTCACAATTCTTTACAGCTTCATAGTGCTTTACAGCTCTCTCTAAGTGGTTTGCAGAGTCAGCATATTTTCTCCCAAAATCTGGATCCTTATTTTACTGACCTTGGAAGGCTGGAAGGCTGTGTAACCTTGAGCTGCTGAGAATAAAACTGCCAAACTGCTGGCAGTTGGCAGTCAGCAGAATTAGCCTGCAATACTGTATTCTAACTACTGCACCACCATGGTTGATTTTCCCAAGTTTGTCAGGGAAGCTGGGACTGTGACACCTGGAATTCTTAGCTAACATAAGAATTCTGGGAGACGTAATCCAAACAACAGCTCAAGGCTACCATGTTGGGCAAGATGGAGATCTGTTCAGTGGTACTGTGTTCATAGACTAATAGACTTGGAAACTGTTATTTATACTGTAGTAATAACACTGGGAAAACATTGGGATTGAAATTTCTGTGAAAACTGCTTAAAAACTACACCCTACCAAATGTAGAATTCACAGATATGCCTCTTCATTGCTCCCCCCCCCCACTGTATTATTCTTGTATTAATAAAAGTTGATTTAATTACTGCATCTAATTACTGTTCTACAAACCTACCTCAACCAGTTCTATTATATAACCTCTCAAGAATTCTTAGAGATTTTACTACTCAAGATCTTAATTCTATCCCATTGTTTGAATGCCAGCACATGCTAACATTCAAATGAGCCACAGTAATAGCTAAGGCACCTAACTAGAAATTGGAAGATTATGAGTTTTAATCTTCTCATCAGCATGAAAATCAACTTTGGGAAAAATGTCTATGGAGATTCTCAATTGTTCAGATTATGGGTTTCCAAAAGGTACTTTGCCTTTTCTTGTTTCTTTTTCCAGAACTGAAGAAGTTATTGGATAAGAAGTGAAATGTTTTCAAGGGGAAAACCAAGAAAATCCAGTTGCCTTTTGAAAAAGCACATTTGAGAGAGTTATCCCCACTCTGACTCATTATTCTGAGGAAAATAGAAAATGGTGGTATAATGTACACTGCCTAGCGTTCATTATATTTTATTTTACAAAAATAAAAGTGGGATTAGATCAAATTAATAAAAAAACAAAAACATCATTTTAATGGCATGTGTTTGGTTACTGTATTTTCACTCTAAAAAGGATGAGATTTAATTATCAGAGTCTGGAGAAGGAATGCAACTTAGTGTGGAATAACAACATAAACTGGAAAGAAAAAAACAAAAAAAGGCACCATTACAGAAAAGCAAGGGAATAGAGAATACCATGTAAAAACTGTTTCTAGTCAGACAGATTTATCCTAAGCCTGTTCTAGATCAAAAGTAAACTCTTTCAAAGCAGCATCTAAGTTTAACTTCAGTATGCAGTTCAGTGGTGGGATTCAAAAAATTTTACTACCAGGTCTGTGGGCGGTGCCTGGTGGGCATGGCAGGGGAAGGATACTGTAAAATCTCCAGTCAGAGGTGATGTTTGCCGGTTCTCCGAACTAGTCAAAATTTCTGCTACCGGTTCTCCAGAACGGGTCAGAATCTGCTGAATACCACTTCTGCTGCAGTTGTATCAGCCAAAATCAATATTTGAATATATATGCCAAATACTGTATGTTCCTTCTTCCTGTGGACTTACTTCCAAATAAACTTAAAAATGATTCTCTCTCTTGGGAATCCTCAAAAATGTGGGATGGTTGGAATCTGGAGATCTCTATTAAATTGTTACTCTCAGCTGAACATTTCCAAGGATAGGGGTAAAGAGAAAATGACCCACAGCAGTTCATTTCACATAAAAGTGGTTTCAAAAGGGGAGAGAGAGGGAGGGAGGGAGGGAGGGAGGGGGAGAGAGAGAGAGAGAGAGAGAGAGAGCCATTTCTGAAACCTGTATTAAATCAGGTTTCACCTACCTGTCAGTATCAGATATTCTAAATAGGCCAGTATTCTAGGTTATTAGTTCTTGAGATAGGGAAGGGATGGTAATTTATTCAAGGTTAAAAGAATTGAGGATATGATCATATTACAAGTGGTCTCAGCACTCCACTTCAGAATTTCAACTAGCAGAAAAATGTTGTGAGAGCTATTCTAATTATACATTTCTCTCCAGCCTGTGAAGTCACAAAATGAAGCACTGACAGTTGATGACATCATAGATCATGGTAACTTCTGCTTCCTCCACTGTTAAAGAGACACATACCTAAAAGGATTAAATTCAGATGCTTCAATAAGCCCATAAATAGTAGTGAAGCCAACATCACTGGCTCTACAGTTGACAGGGCTGGTTTAACCAGTGGAGAAGAACTGGGAGCTATCTTGGGGCTATCTTGGGGCTATCTTGGGAAGAATGCAAATGTTCTAGATGTCAGTTGTCTGTCCAAAATGCCACGGCCACTTCTTGCTGGCTGCTCACATACCCGAGCCCTAAAAGATGATGAAGAGGAAATCCAGCCCTGTTATCACCATCATGTTCCAACTACTCCAGGAGACCATGTCAAGAATCATAGCAGCTCTGGAGACAATCAGATGAAAATTTCAAATGACCCACCTGCATCTTCCTTAAAAGGGCTGGTAAAAAACAAAAACCGTGGTACATCAAGACAACATGAAGGAAAAACCAGAAATAATAAGAAGAAAGTATCCAGGCAGAACCTTGTCCTTGAAGAAGTGTCTCTGTCTCCAGAACCATTAGGCTTGAGTTTGGAGTTTCAGGAGCCATTATACAAAGAGGCAACAGTTTCTACCCGTTTATCAGATGATGATGATGATTGGAGAGAAAAATTCCCACCCTCTTCCTATGATAAAACACATTTATCCAGGATCTGTAATGTTACCCAGTGTGATCCTTTTGATTACAATTCAGCAATTCTTTCAGGAATGGAATCTTTCTCTTCATGGCCATTCAATGATAATGACCCATGCATTGGGTGCCCTTCGCATGCTAAAGTCACAGAAAGCTATACTTCCCATGAAGAACCTATTGAAGAAGTGGATTTTGTGTCCTCACAGTTGAGTTATCAAGAACTTAAAGAGGAAAACTCCATGCTGAGGAGAAAGATCAAAAGAATACAGAACTTCTCTGAAAGTCAGACCCAGATGGTACGAAACCTTGAGAGGACGCTGCAAGCCACTATGAACAAGGAGGAGAAAGAAGCTCAAGATTTGGAAGCACTGATGCAGCAGGCAGAGCAGGATCTTCAGTGTATGACCCAAAGAGCTCTGAAGGCAGAAAGCAATATTGAGAAGCTGAAACAAGAAATGGCCTTCCTTCAGGCCGAATTGACCTGCTACAAAGTAGAGAATGAAAGCCTGCGATCAGGCCAATCTACTAATATGGGGGCAGTGAAACAGCATGTGGACATCGCTTTGCAAAATCTTCTTAGAGTCACCAACCATGCTCATGCTACAATTCATCAGTTGGTCTTTGGTGCAGAAACACTAACACTTGTTGCTGATCTGCTGAAATCTGTGGGTAGAATGTCAGAAGTTGAAAAGGAAGAAGAGACCAGACTAACTTAGGGGACTCTCTTGCCTATGAGTGTAATGCTCCTGTAGTGCTCTTGGGGCTTAAACCTTTTGCTCTCGTAATGTATGGCTTCAAATAAGTAACCTTTCTCTTTTCCCCAGAAGTACTTTTATTACATAATGGAATATTAATTTCATACTTTAATGCCTTGGCTGCTCTTTCAAAGCTACATTGTACAAAATGTATAGTTCCCAGGACTTCTTTCGGTTGACTGTTCCAAACAGAGAGTTAAGGCTAGGTCCCACTGGCCGACGGATGCAAAACATATGCAAAAAGGACACAGCGGCCGAGCAAAATTTCGGGGGTGCTCCATCCATTGTCATCCGCTCCAAAAAGTGGCAAAAATTTGCATAAACAGAACGGAAAAGAACGGACGTGGGTAGTATATAGCAGGGATGTTAAAGGGATGTTCATAGGAAGCCTAGAGGATGTATATAGGATGCAAACCATTCACTGCTCATCCTTTCTATTTCCGTGCTACTAACGCTGTGTAGACGTTCCATGTACCTTTTATTTCCTCCCTCTTTCCGTTTTCAGCTTCAGCGGATGTGAGTTGAGGGGATGCCCAGAGGATGCAGAAAGGATACAGCGGATGTTTAACGGATGATAAACGGACATAGAATGTTTGTTGCTCGTATGTCGCAGATTTACATCGTACACAGCGGAAAGTTCATCCGTTCACAAAGTTTTGTGCAGCTCAAAACTTCTTGAGCGGATGAAACTCAGTGGATGGATGCTCAAAGGATAGAGTGTATGAAACACGTATGCAATGAGTACACAACAGATGCATAGCATTTTCCAACGTTTTTTAATATTTTACATCCTCTTTGCATCCGTTGGTGCAGTGGGACAGGGGCTTTAGCATCAAAGTTAATGTGTTTTGAAAATATGTGGGAGGGGGGGTTTCTTAACCAAATAGTTGCTGAAAGAAAAAGGGCTGAGACATCCAAATTGGCATTACAGTACTGGAGGATGGGCTTTGTAGTCCTAGTCTTCAATCCTACCTTCCACTCCTACCTTCCATAGTTTATGTTTATAAAGAACATAGTAAGAAATGGGAGGAACGACATTTCTAATGAGAAAGAGCCTTCTTTCCAGGATATTGCACTAATATTAAAAGCCGTGGTAAGAATGCAGTATTACATGCTAATTTTGCTGACTGTCAGCAGTTTGATTCTCATCGGCTCAAGGTTGATTCATCGGCTCAAGGTTGATTCACCTTCCATCCTTCTGAGGTCGGTAAAATGAGGACCCAGATTGTGTGGAGCAATATGCTGACTCTGTAACTCTGGTAGAGGGCTATAAAGCCCTGTGAAGTGGTATATAAGTCTAGGTGCTATTGCCATTACAAATGCAAAGACTACACTGGAGTCCTTTTCCTTCTGGGCTTAACAACCCAAATTTTTCCAGGAATTCCATTGCTAGGGGAAGTGGTCATTAGGCAAAATATACTGTAACTGCACTACTTAGTGACAGTAGTCCTGGTACTCCTTGTGGCAATCACAAAGCCAGGACCTCATGCTTCTCCTGCCTCACATTTGCCTTCAACTTCCACCCATCTATTTCCCCCCACCCATCTCTGTCCCTTTGGCTGCCCTGCACTCCACCACCTTTTGCCCTGCACTCTGCCATTCTTGATGCCCCCACCACCCTGCACGTCCCTGCCCCTACTGCCCCCAGCTGTCCTTTGCTGTCTTCTTCCTGCTGCTGCTGCTGAGACATGCTCAGCTTAGCCCTTTGCAAGACCTTGGGAAGGTTGTGTGGGGCCAGCAGCTCGATCACAAAGGGCAAAACCAAGTCTGCCTCATCAACAGTAGGAGGAAAAAAATGGCAAATGTCAGCTTCGGGCAGAAGGATTGGTAGAGCAGTGGACTGTAGGACAGAATGGGGGGAGCAGAGTGGAAGGCAGCAAAAAGAGGAAAGATGGAGGGGAGATAGTGGGAGGTGGGAATTGAAGTATATGCTGCAGTTGGAAATGTGGGCAGACTGCTAAGTGCCTGTATTTCGATCACATGACCAAGGGACTGCTGCAATGGCCATAACTTTGAGGGGCAGTCATGAATGCTATTTGTTGAGTGCTGTTGTAATTTTGCATGATTGCTGAACAAAGGGTCATTGAGCAAGGACTACTTGTATTATGCAATGTACTCTGTATGTATGGTACGACATGTCATTATTTATTATTTCTTTCACAGTTTTTAAGTACCATTCTAATTAGTATAGACTGGACAGGGTACAACCAAAATCTCTACTAATCCCTCATATAAAACAAAAACAGTTGTGTCATTAAGTTATTCAGTTACTTCTAACTCTTTGTAGGAGGAGAATCAGGCTAGTCTGACTTTCAAATTTTTCTGAGCTACCAGATTCCTGCTTCCCCCCCACCTGATCAATATTATTTTACTAGGAATTGTTTGGCAATAATTGCTTCTGTTAGGTCTTTTAACAGAATTAACCAAAGGGAACATGTTTTTGTAACAGGACATGGTTGTGTTGCCTAAGATAATACCTAGCCACATTGTCTTCTTTTTTGTAATCATTGGTTCTTCACCAGTGATTCTATTCTTCACATGATATCCCTATTTAAGTTGTAGCTTCATTATTAAGGCTTCCAGTGAGCAGTCTTGTGTTATACTTTCTAGAACTGAATGATTTGTTGTTCCTGCATCTAAGGCATTCTGAACAATTTTCTCCAATATATACGCCATACAAAGGAAATAGTGGCTTTAAGTAGCAGATATGATACAAAGTTGTACATCATGTGACCTACCCTTGCTTCCTGAAGTGTAACATAGAATGATCCCATCACTAGTGATGAAATGGCATCAGTTGCCAAGGAGTAGAGGTACTACTATATTCTTCACAAGCAACAAAACTTCTTGAGACAACTTATATAGTATTATGCTAGAGATGGGAAAGTTCATATGTCTCAATTATGTTAATAAAGGGACCACCTATCACAGCCCTTAAGTACTGAGCTGGAAATGACAGCCATGCAAGTTATTTTCAGGCTTTTATGAATTCCTGTTTTCCAGTGCCTGGAGAAAAAATGTATATTGGGGTATAAACAATGTTGAAGAAATAATTTGGAAAAGCACTCTGGGTTATACAAGTAACTAGATGTTCTACCATGGTATAAAAAAGTCACCTTAGCATAGATTGGCTAGCAATGTAAATGTGCCTCATCAGACTCTTTCTTCTACTTTGTCTCCATATGACATTGCCTTCCACACTTCAATGAGTCAAAGTTAACTTGTCCTTAAATAGAATTGTTAAACTCCAGTGTTGCTGTAGCATTTTTCTGCTCAAGCTATTAACTTGATAATTAACACAGTTTCAGTGTAATTAACACAGTTTCAGTGTAGATAAAATCTGATGTCCATCTATAGACGAGTCATCTGTGGGGTCAGGGTTGGCAATCTATGCTTATTGACCATTTTGGCAGTTGAACTTCCTCTACTCAGTTCTGTGTGGAATGGGACGACTTTCCACAAGCAACTCGCTGCGGCCAACTCACCACAGTCAACTCACTGCAGGACAAATTGTTGCAGGACAATTTAACAATTCTATTTAATTATTTAAAATAAAAAATATTTTAATTTTTGCCTTTCACATTTCATTCTCTCCATCCTTCTGCATCCTTCAATTATTCTTTTCCACTCTTTGATATTAATGTAATTCTTGTCCTGCAGTGAGTTGTCCTGTGGCAAATTGGCTGTGGCGAGTTGGACATGGTAAGTTAGCCCTGATAAGTTGACCATGGTGAATTATCATAGACCCATCCTGCGCTCTTTTCCAGCTCCCTGGTGAAAAGTCTGGAACATAATTGTGATATTTACTTTATTGGGCAGCCCCAAAATCTTTGTTTTGAGAATACTAAGCCATACTCAAAGTAAGCCCATCCAAGGAGCTCTGGGGTATGATGGAAGATAGATGCAAACAATATGGTGCCAGTTTTGTTCAAAGGAATCTGATTTGAGCCATATGGGAGGTTCTAAAGATGACTATGATACATAAATGACCGCTGTTTATCTCTTCCCAGCCTTTTTATAATGAGTTTTGATTTTAAATGCCTGCATGACAATGGAATAATCTTTCATTTAACATTTTTCCTGTGTAGTCTATCTTTTAAAATTATTTTGGTTGTTTTAGTTCTCCTGTGTTTTGTCTCACTTTGTAATCTATCCATAGAACTCCATTCCTTAGATGGATTAAAAAATATAAACTTCTCTTAAATGGACCTTTTGAAAACAGACTTTTAACAAGAATAACTGAATTTGAATTCACTCTTTATCCCCAAAAGGATGTACAGGTTCATTGTTTCTAATAACATAAGTGATGTTTTTACATCATTTATGTCAATGTACGTCATGATCTAAGAATATCAATTATTTCATTATGTAAATGGTGCAATTATATAAATGTGGATTCAATGGACATTATGGGTTTAACAGAATTCCCCTCCCCCCAAAAAAGTTTTATTAAATCTTTTGTCTTGATGTAATGTTCAATCCGACTCATTATAAGTAAAGCATGAAAATTTGGCCATAATGCCTCATTCAGTTAATCATAGTTATAAAATCCTGGCATTGTGGCATCTTAGAATGTTGCATTGTTGTTGTTGTGTCTTCCTTTATCTAGATTGGGATGAAATATAGTTCCAATGGGAATGTCAGATCAGGAAAAGCTAATCTAATCCTAGTTGCCTCTTGCCACTGTTAGTGCTTCTATTTCGCATGATATTGTTAACAGGATAACAGAGCTGGAAGGGACCTTGGAGATCTTCTAAATCCACCCCCTTCTCAAGCAGGAAACCTTATACCCGTGATGGTGAACCTATGGCACGCATGCCACATGTGGCACGCAGAGCTATTTGTGCTGGCACACCAGCTGCAGGAAAACTTATCTCACTGCGCATGCACACGCCTCATGGCTGTTTTTCAGCTGGTTTGAGATCTTTTTTGCCTCCCAGAGGCTTGAAAAAAGCATCTGCAGGCCAAATAGGCCCATTCTGTCACTTCCTGTAATACTGGAAGTGATGAAACGGGCCTATTCGGCCTGCAGAGGCTTTTTTCAAACCTCTGGGAGGCTGAAAAAGGCCTCAAACCAGCCAAAAATAACTGTGAGGCTCAGTGCAGGTAAGGGGGGATGGAGGGATTGCGCACTTTTGTGCAGAGGGTGGGGGGCGTGCATTGCTTTCTGGGTGTTGGCATGTGAGTGCATGTGCACCAGCATGCACACAATTTTTGGCACAGGAGCCTAAAAAGGTTGGCCACCATTGCCTTATACCATTTCAGACAAATGGTTGTCCAATCTTTTAAAAATATTTTTCAACTTGCTTTTAAATAAAAGTAAATAAAGATAATACAATTTATCATGCTTTGATAGTTTCCAAACTTTTGGATTACACATTCACATTTTAACTTTCATTTTCCTCGACACCATATTAATATTATGAACATTAAATCAAAATGCTACCTATGCAACAAGTTATTTATGTCATCATTCCAGCCCAAACGTTACACTTCTAAAACAAAGTTTGAAACCAAACTTTTAATATATCCCCTCTATGGTGACCTCTAAGCACACAGACTATTAACTGATATTAATTAATATCTAAAGGCCCTGTCACACTGCCCAACAGATGCAAAACGTTAACAACGGACGAGAAAAATGTTCCATCTGTTGTTATCCGCTCTCAGAAGGGGCAAAAATGTGCATAACCAGAGCGGATAACACGGAAAGGAATGGACGGGGGGAGGATGTAGAGCAGAAGCCTAGCGGATGGAAGTGGATGGGAGCGGATGGCACATCCGCTAGGCTTCCGGGGGACCTCAGCAAAGTGGACATGGAACGGATACAGCGGATGCAGAACGGACGCCGAATGGATGAAGTAGATGCACAGCGGATGCACAGAGGATGCACAGCAGAAGCCTAGTGGATGCCGAGCGTTAATTGCGCATGCGGGGAGGATGCATTGCGTCAGCCCCGCAGATATAACGGAAGCAGCTCGGAAGCAGGTCGCCATTTAGAGGAAAGGCCTGCTGCCGGACGGATTGACTGCCTTGCCTGCCCTGCCTGCATGTCTGCCTGCCAGCCTTGCTGCCCGCCTCCCTGCCAGCCTCGCTGGCTGCCTGCCTGCCAGCCTTGCTGCCCGCCTCCCTGCCAGCCTTGCTGGCTGCCTGCCTGCCAGCCTTGCTGCCAGCCAGTCTGCCTGCCAGCCTTGGTGCCTGCCTGCCTGCAAGCCTTGGTTCATGCTTGCCTGCCAGCCTTGGTGCCTGCCTGCCTGCCAGCCTTCCTGCCAGCCTTGGTTCATGCCTGCCTGCCAGCCTGCCTGCCTGCCTCCCTGCCAGCCTGCCTGCTAGCCTTGGTGCCTGCCTGCCTGCCAGCCTTGGTGCCTGCCTCCCTGCCAGCCTTCCTGCCAGCTTTGGTGCCTGCCTCCCTACAAGCCTTCCTGCCAGCCTTGGTTCCTGCCAGCCTCCCTGCCAGCCAGCAACCCCACAACCATGCGGAAGCACAGCAAGCCTCAGCCATCTGCTGCAAGCCCTGGCAAGAGGGACAGGGCTACCATCCCGCCCCCTGGCCCTCACTCTGGTTCTGCTGGGGCTTCTGCAGCACGGGCTCGCTCTTCTGGGGCTGGGGCTTCTGCTGCTTCTGCTTCTGGAGGAGCTGATGACAAGCACTCCAGCACCAGCCACCTCCACAGCACCTGGACCCTTCACCCCTGAGACTGAGCGACCAAGAGGAGTGCCAGAGACTCATTTTTGTTTTTAGCTTCTGGTTAATAAAGTCTATTTTTGATTCATACACTTGCTTCATTTCTTTTTTTTTAATAAAGTCTTGGTGTAAACTTTTAGAAATGGTTTAAGCCTTTGCATGATTGTGGGATGGGTTAAGATAGCAGTGGGATGGGCAGGGATACCTTTGGGATGGGCAGGGATACCTGTGGGATGGGCAGGGATACCTTTGGAATGGGTAATAGCTGTGGGATAGATAAACCTCCAGTGCAAGCATAGTGGGACTGTATGTGACTGTATGTGCAAGCATAGTGGGACTGTCCACCCTCCCAGGTGCCACACCTATGGCCCTTTATTATCAATAATAATGTAATAATCATCCACACATGTCAACACAAACACAACTCTTTATTAAATGCCCTGATCATTGTAGGGCCACCCAACATACATGGCCCAATCTCATCCGTGTGATGAGACAGGCTGAAGGAAGCATCCATTAAGCATCTATCATCCTGTCTTGCCACTCCACTGCTCCAGCTGGAAAGTTGCACCAGTGTTTCAGGAGGTTGCGCTGCCTCCCTTCACGTGAGGCTCTGTTGGAGCCTTGCACATCCTGAGTGTCTATCAGGTTTCGCCCTTGCCTCCATTCCCCAGGCTCCATGTCCCCATTGCCTTGCTGGAGGTCCACGAGCCTGTTCTACAAGACTGGGTAGCGGGTGCGCATGAGATTGTGCAGGATGCAGCAAGCTTCCACGATCCTCCTCACGGTCTCTGGGCGATGCTGCATGGTGGTGAGAAGTACCTGGAACCTGTTGGCCAGGATGCCTAAGGCATTCTCCACCACCCGCCTTGCCCCGGACAGCCTGTAGTTGAAGATCCTCTCTTCATGGGTGAGGTATTTGGAGGTGTAGGGCTTCATGAGGTAGGTTGTGAGGGAGAAGGCGTCATCCCCCATGATGAAGTAGGGCACATCTTGTGTGTCATTGGCAGGGGTTCTGGATCTGGGAAGCCCACAATGAGGTTGCGTTCCAGCCTAACCTTGAGGTCACTTGCATTATATACCTGGGCATCTGAAGATGAGCCGTTGCCTGAAGCATCGATGTACATGAACTTGGGGTCAGCATCGACCATGGCGAAGAGGATGATGCTGAAGAAGCCCTTGTAGTTGTGATAAGAGGACCCTGAGTTGGCTGGAACTTTGCAGGCCACGTGCTTGCCATCGATGGCTCCAACGGTGTGTGGGAAATTCCACCTCTGATACCATTGATACAAGCTCCTCCTTGTATTCTTCGATGATGGCCTGCACCACTTCTCTGACCACAATGCTGATGGTGTTGGGTGGCACCCTCCAGCCGTACTGCATGCTCCTGTAGGTGGTCCCTGGGGCCAGGTGGCACAGAGTGAATGCCACCTTGAGCCCAGGTTCCAGGCTGGGCTGGAAGTTGGTGTTTGCCTTGGTCAACCTGGGTGTCAGCCGCTGCACAACTTCGTCAAACATGGCTGGAGGCATCCTCATGAAGTTCTGGAATGCCCGAGTGTCTTCGTTCCTGAGCTCCACCATTAGCTTGTTGTACAGTCCGTCCTCTGCTCTTCTGGCGAACCATCTTCGTACCCAGACGCTTCTTGGCCGCCTCTTTTTCTTCCCATAGTAGAGTTCATAGAGCCTGTAGATGGCTTTGCACTGTTGCAGAAGGATGGTAGCTGCCAAAAGGACTGTGTTACAATCCACGGTGGACATGACTGGATGCTGTGGAAGAGGAAGAGTCAGATGAAGGCTGCAGAGGTCTGCACAGCTGGGCTGCTGGGCTGAAAGCGAGATGCAGGTGAGTTGCTCCCCCTTTTTATAGGCAGTATAGGTGTCCCTTTGCATCCTCTAGGCATCCTCTAGGCATCCTCTAGACATCCTTAATACCCAAGATAGGTCCCCTCTGAGAAGGTTTTTTCCGTTTTAAATGCTTTGTTTCCGTGCTGCATCCGCTAGGCATCCGTTCTGCATCCGTTCTGCGTCCGTTCCACTTCCTCCCTGCGTCCGAGCGGATGCGAGTTGCGCGGATGCAGAATGGATGCCTTGCGGATATAGCAGATGCGTAACGGATGCGTAGCGGATGCGTAGCGGATGCGTAGCGGATGCAGAACAGACGAATTGAATACATTTTCCACGCAAAAGTTTTGAGCAGCTCAAAACTTTCTGAGTGGATGAAATGTCCATAAACGGATGCTGGACGGATAGAGAGGAAGCAAAACAGAGGCAGTGAGTACAGAACGGATACATCGCGTTAACCAGCGGATGGCAAGCTTTTTTGTCCGTTTTACATCCTCTTTGCATCCGTTGGTGCAGTGTGACAGGGGCTTAAGATTATAGGATACTTATAAACATACAAAAAATATTGTGTTATATTTGGGATCAAACAATACCAATTTAATCTGATTTGAAACTCTTGCCTTTTGATTTGTTAAAGCTATTTCAATTCATTATCCCAAATTACTTGCAGGTTTCCCATAGTAATCAGGCATAGCAAATAATTGTACATTCAGGAACCTCCAAATTTTTATCTAGTAATGTTAATATTACAGAATTTGGGACACTGCTAAAGCATCAGTCTCAAATTTTAAAGCCAAAGGATATTTTAGTTGAATTAATTGCAATTTACCTGTTTTAAGTAGCCCAGATTTTTTTTTTCAAAGAGAAAAATATTTTAAGACTGGTTGATGTTGAATTGATCCAAACTAACACTGCCATTTTTGTCCAAGAACTCCAAAGGAAAGAGTTCCCAGAAATGTTCAGGCTACATTGTCCCATAATATTGAATTCTCATGAGAACTAGTTCGGATTTAAGTCTGCAGATATATATCACCCACATATAATTTGCAGCCTTTGGTGCAGTAAATATAACTGACTTATATTTAAAAGGGAACCAAATCCAGAAATAAAGAAAATCTATAATCTCATCAACTCCATCCAATAATGACTTTCTCCGTCTCCCTCTTTCTCTTGACTTCTTCATTCCTTCTACATTGACTTTTAGATTCAATCTTAATTTTCATTCCTTTCATTAAACATTCATTCCTTGCAACATATTATTATTTTTCTTCCATAGGCATGTATTAAAGTGTCTTCATCCATCTCCCCATTAAACATTCCATTAAATAATCAAATTCATCTACTTGATACAATATCCTGTCATTCCTATATAACTTGAAACAGTTTAATTCATTTTCCAAAACTATTTTGGTTTTTAATTTTCAAATCTGTAAATCCTTGTTGCATCATACAATTTCTCTATATTCACTGCAAACCATTCAGATTTATGTCACTTTTATTTTTATGTCAGCTTTCATTTCAATTTTTATAAAAAAAAAAAATCTGGAGGCATTTTCTTCAAACATCATCACCCACTTTCAAAACAATTTTTAAACATTTCCATTAAAATCATTCTGTACTTTTTCTGCATTTTTAAAATCAAAACTATTCCTTGCTCTTTTTGATTATATTTTTTGCAAATCTTTTTTTTTTGTTTTATAATATCATACAGTATTTTCCCTCATCCTCATTTTTGAAAACAGTTTTTCTTTTATATGACAGTTTCTCAACCATAGGCTTTTTCATTTCTTCCTTTCACATCATTTACATACATCTCATTAAGGTAGTTTCACATATTGTTCTTGCATTCTGTAAAATAATTCTTTTCATTCTATTCCAAGCCCTCTTGGTAACTTAATTTCTTAGATTCACTTTACATGAGTTCTCTTGGAAGATTAATGTAATCTAATGGCTGTCTGTCTGTCTGTCTTTCTATCTATCTATTCATTTATTAATGCACACAAGTTCCTTACTACTTCTTACTGCAGTTGTCCTACTTTTATTTCTTTCATTTTTTTTGTTCAGAGATCCACATTGACTCTACCAGAAATGATCCTTCTCACATTCAGAATCCTTTATCACTATTATATTATTTACCAGTTTCTCCCTCTTTCCACATAATCAAATCAATCCTGTTCATTTTTTTCTGCTTCCATGTAGACATATGAATAGTTTTATGTTCATACCAACTATTATAAGCAGATGCTATTGGAATAGCCATGATTCACCAATAGTCGCCAACAATCTCTAAAAAGCCAATTCATTTTCTGAACTCACACCTCACTTCCATCTATCCATTCCTATCACCTAGCAGAATATATTTCTCTCCCTCCCCTGACTACATTCATTCAAAATATTGCAAAATTTCCTCCTAAAACTCATTATTGGTTCTTCCAGTATCACTCTCACTGGATTATACCATGCAACTATTATCAGTTTATATGTATTCACACGTATCCTCAACCTAAGTAACCACAAGAACCTAAATGACAACAATTCATACTTCCTGATACACATTTGAGCTCTTTCATTCATAATTAAACCATCGCCTAAACTCTGCATGAATTTATACAGTATACACAAGGTCAGATTATTTTCATTCATTTTTTAAAATTAATTTATGATCTTTACTTCGCATACATTCCAAATCATTCTTTTATGTTCCATAGTCATCACCAGATGATGCCATAGATACTGATGTTTGTGGTCAACCAGCATTTCACATAACAAGATAAAGTATATACAATATAAAGTATAACAAGATAAAGTATATTGTAATACATTGCTGGAAAGCAAAATCACAAAATTCTGCCTTACTTATTTCAGCCATGTCATGTGACCAAATTCTGCAGAAAAGGCAGATATGCTTGGAATGGTCAGATGTAAAAGGAGACGAGGCCACCAAAGAGCATGGTGGCTGGACATCATCAAAGCTGACAGCAGCCAAACCATAAAACAACTGAAATGTGGAAATAGCTGGTCCATAGAATCACTAAGAACTGGACATGATTGAATGGATAGTATCATTGTCAAGTTACCAACATATTTGTGACACTTTCTCTGGTAACGGAAAGGACTGTATGAGTTATTTAGGTTCATTTTGGCAAGTTTGCATAAAAAAAACTTTCTTTCACCCCACATTTACACACACTTTGTTATGTAAACTGGAATCCTAATTTAGAGCCACCTTCCAAGCCAACGTAATATTACCCTCATCCCATTAATCAGGAGAAATTTGCAACACTCATTCAAAACACTATCCCCAACCATTCACAAAATGTAATTTGCATTGTGAAGCAGTTGAGACTAAACTATTTTTTTAAGTCTCAACTGATTTAAATGCCTAAAAGTCTAGTCTTAGATCAGGGAAGCACAAGATGTAACAAACTCTGAAGCCAAAAAATCTAGATCTGATATGCTTAGATATGAGACTGTTGGGAAAAAATGGCTTTCAAGATTTGAGGTGGATCTGAGTTTTCCTGCCCTACTTGTTTACTCCCATACTATTTATTTTGCCACCAATGTCTTAGTTAATCACCATGGATTCTTTGTCTCCCTGTCCTTTACCCTTCATTCCTACATGATATTCATTGCATTAAAGAAAAGCCTGGAAGCAGGAAGATTATTATGGTTGCTTGCAAGTCCACCAGACTGGATTTGGCATTTTGTTCATCTATACCATGGGTGTCAAACTCATGGTGTCACATTGCTGTCATATGATGTGTCATGATTTTTTTCCCCTTTCGTGGGTGGATGTGGGCTGCATGTGTGATGTGTGATACATCTGGTCCATAGGCTGCCAGTTTGACATTCCTGATCTATAAAGTGCTTCCCATGACCCTGGGATAAGCAGAAGTTGTTATTCAATAATATTAAAGATACCATTGCAGGATATAAGCTGCTCCAAGTAAAGCTTCCTTTTGTAATTGACTGATGGTGATTTTGTCAGTGTCAATGATATTCTCTTTAGCTAGAAATTTATGTTGTCCAGATAAGCAGGCACTACAGTAGTTCCCTCCTTCTTCAACAGTCTATTCAATGTGATTTTGATTGGCAATGTTCCTACATACCAATGTGAGAGGGGAGGACATACGCACTACTCACACACATACACATCCCATAGCAATAGTTATTACACAGTATAGAGGTGCTCACTTGCAATGCTTCCCTTATTGCCTATTGCTACTTGTTCATTTCATTAAATAGTTCTTTGAGCCCATCTCTGCCCTTGTGCTTCCAGAATTGGATCTGAAGTCCAACCCAGGAGGGCCTCTGGCTGATAAACTCAATGGCTGTGTTGCCACTGGTTTTATATGTGGAAATGGGGGCGGTGGCTTGTCTTCCAGTGTCCACTCATTGGCATCACATATTGTGTGAGCTAAGTCATCACATTAAATCTATAACATGGATTGTTTGGGTGATGCATGTTATGTAACTCTGCAAATGTGTTTTGTTTATCCAGGTTTGGGGTTTAACAAGTTGTAGGAACATAGCTTATGTATTCCTTCCTGAATTCTGTGCTAGAGGGAAGATGATAGAGAGAAAAATACAACTGGGATTTTATTGATTAGGGCTTTTTTTTTAGTTGCTGTGATTTTTCTTCTGAATTTTTTGCTTCTAATCTAGGTATCTATTCCCTCATGAAAGGAACCGAAGCTTTTACAGCCCTGGGACACCATTTGTGTGTGTCCAGTGTGTGATATTCCAAATCATACACAACATTGGAAGCTGTTCAGCTTTATAATACGAAGTACCTCATGATAAAACGAGTCATGGGCAGCATCCGAGTAAACAGGTGAGTAACATCTCCCATCCAATTTTTACTGCTCTGTAGCCATCTTATTTTTCTGTGGGCTGTATGTATGTGGTCCTAATGTCCAATTAGGTATTTAAAATGTCTACAAGTGATTGCTGAGGGACAGTCATGGAATTCACAATATAGGTTCTAGCTGTATGAATTGTATGCCAGGGAATCTTGTATTTAGGACTTAAATCCAAAGTACCATTTCTCTCTATGTCTTTGTCTCTCTCTGGAACACACACACACACACACACACACACACTCATTTTGTTGTTGTTATTTTAAATAACCTCCAGGAAGCCTAATAATATTAATATAAGATAATATGCAAAATTGTAATTAAAATGTTGATGCAAAACAAAAAAAAATAAGTAGTCCCCAGACCTCATCCTTGACAACATCATATTCAAAAGCATAGATTTGTCTAAATAAAAATGCTTTTGTCACTCAGTAGAATGGAAACTAAGATGGAGCTGATCAGGTGGTGAGAGGTTGTGGGAAGGTGGGGCGTGAGATATTTGAAGGTTCAGGGTTGTTGTCAAGCCTCAGCTGGTAATACAAATCTCCAGTTATAGTTATTTAATTAAGATAGAGTGTCTTTGAAACACTTTTTTCCATAAAATCTGACCTGGTTTGCCTCTTGTGGGATGAACACTCAAGTGCCTCATCTCCTGCTTTCCTACATCCTCTCATAGTAGGTTGCCTTTGGTAGGGAACTCCAGAACTTTGAATAGCTGTATGAATATTTGTTACTTAAATTACTTTTAATATTTGACTAACCAAATGGTAATCAAATCAATTTTAGGAAATGATTCTACAAAGTATTCATGGGAAGGTTGTATTTGCTCAATATGCTTAATGATGTTATATAACTAACCCATTTTCTTAGTTTGCTGATACATATAAGCCATAAAAACCTAATGAAAATTTATGTTTTGCAAATGCCACTGCTACATCTTAAGCCTGACCCAGAGATATATCTTATATAACCCAAAGCCAGTAAATTTGCAGAGGTTTAGAGCAAGTTGAGGTTGGTTTGCATTTTAATAATCCCATTGTTTCATGCAAATTCTCTCCAATCATTATAAGGTATATATCTAAATTAGGTTTACCTATAACATTCTGACCATTCTATGCTGGATTCTCTCTACCTCAGTGTCTGGATGTGAACAATTTCTTTTGCTAGTAGAGTTTTCATTGGAGTGGTACACATTGTGCATATATTCTTATTATTTGTTATAGCTGCTCTACTCAAAAAAAATTGAGTCCTCAATAGATCTGTCTTCTTTGAATTGATCCAGTCTCCTTTTTAATATATCCAAGTAATTGATCATTACCATGTCCTTTGTAATTAATTTTGCATAAGTTTAACTGTAAAGGTGCAATTTATTACACACTGCACAATGTAAAGATCACTTTCTTTGGTTTACTCTAAATCTCCTTTCAATTAATTTCATTGGATGATCCCATTCCAGGTATTTTGAAAATGAGAGAAAGCCTTTATTTTGTCCACTTTCTCTATACCTTCCATAATTCCATACATCTCAATTATGTCCCGCATTTTGTTGAACTTTTTCTAAGCTCAACCCAAACTTTAAACTTTGTCTCAGAAGGAAGATCTTTCAGTTCTTCAGTTTCAACATTAAAGGTCTATAGAATAGAACAGGACAGAACAAAACAGAACAAAATAGACTTCTTTATTGACCAAGTGTGATTGGACTCACAAGGAATTTGTGGTCATGAAAATTTATGATCATGAAAATGCTCAATAGAGATAATTACATACCTGTTTGAATAGATGTGACTTCCTATAGCTGAATCTAAAAAGCAAGAACCAAAGTATAGACGGAGAGTCAAACAACACGGGATGGCAGGGAAAGCAGGACTGATGGTGATACCCAACCACCTTCTCCACTTTTATGAAAAGCACCGCCTACCATGCTAGATCTCCCATGGAAGTGTATCCAGATCAAGTTCATCTAGAAATGAATCTTGTTTCAACCTTGCAGGATTTATGTCTCAGCAAAAATAGTCTGTTAATCTGCTATCACAAGACATAGCATTGAAATAAGAAAGTAAGATCAAGGGGTCGCATCTCACTAAGCTCTCGTTTATATAAATATTATAATGAATAAATAGAGGTTGCAATAGACTGTAAAAATCAAACAGATCATAGAATTATCACAGTAATGCATTACATCAGGGGTCCCCAAACGTGGCAACTTTAAGACTTGTGGATTTCAGCTCCCAGAATTCTCCAGCCAGCACTAGCTTGAAAATTCTGGGAGTCTTAAGGTTACCAAGTTTGGGAATCTCTGCACTACATGAACAATTGAAACTTGCTGATATTTCAGTCTGGCTTTGTTCCTAGCCTGCCCTAACCCAAGCCCAAGAAGCACTGTTTTAAATGTATGGCATTATATCTTTGATCTGAGGAAAGAATAATTCTATAACAACATGATATAAGCCCTTCTGCTTGGAATTTCAGTCAAGTTTGCAAAGTGTTCTGCTGAAACAAACAGAAAACAAAACAAATTAGAAATATTTTGATCTTAAGACATTTGGCATTACAAAAAGAAAAGTGTTGGCAATTAATCTCTTATAGGTTGTCTCTGTGTCTCTTCTCTGTCTCTGTCTTTCTGCCACAGAGAGACTTTAAGATATCAATGATAGATATTTGCTATGACTGCATCTTATGTTCAAATGATGTCAGGCAGAACTTCTATGATGAAACCACCCAGCAGCTCTTCTCAACTAGGAAAAATGAATATAGAGAGAGTGGAAAATTCTGAAGAAAGAGATAAAAGCTAGTCACAGCTCTTGGGGAGAGGGAGTTTCTTTTAGGATATCTGGCAACCCGTTGTCTCTTGATCTCTAATTACATCTTAGGTTTTAGATATGGGCTGCTGGGAAACATACTTGTTGCTATAGCAACAGAATTGTCTAGAACTCTGGAAGTGTACAAACATTGTCACAGATGCACGATTAGATCAACAAATGCAAACTGAACAGAAAATAGAAACTTCCAGCCTTATGCAATTCTGTGATAAAATGTTACAAAACCATATTCATATGGCTTCATCTATCCCAACTTTGTGTCCTCAGAGGTGTTGGAATATAATTCCCATCAGCCATAGCCACTGTGGCAATTATAATCTTGGTTGGGTACAATAGGAATTATAGTCTAGTACACCTGAAATCTGCTATAGTAGGTCCTGCTAATTAAATCTTGAAAGCAACCGATATATATTCATACCAATCCCAGAAATCAAATGTCTTGAACAGTTAAGTGGACATCTTAATACAGCATTATTCTTCATTGCTTTCAGCAAAGACTTTTGATTCAGAGAATGTGGAGATTATTGTTTTAAACTCTTGTAATTAAACATACTGGAACACTGCAGAGAGAATAACTCATTTGTCTTAAAGTCTTATATGGGGGTGAGTCCTAAAACTCCTATTTTAAAGATTATTTTAATGGCTTTTTTCTTTCTCTGATACCAAATATAATATCTACAGTAATTTTTTTAAGATAATCATCAAAAACTGCACAGAATAGAACATTATTTTAATTGCAGGTATTCTGAACTTGGAGTGATTCACCCTTCTGAATTGTTTGCACAGTACACATGAATGCCAGTGCTATATGATTTTCTTAGTAATGCTGAATCTACATGTCTGTAAAGGGTCATATATATAGAACATCTGGGGTGGTTGAAAAAAAATGAGATACAGGAAGTCCTCGACTTACATCCATAACTGGGCCTACAATTTCTGTTGCTAAGTGAGACATTCATTAAAAGAATTTTGCCTCATTTTACAACCTTTCTTGACCGAAATGTTAAGTGAATCACTGCATTTGTTAAGCTAGTAACATGGCAGTTAACGGAAACTAGCTCCCCCACTGACTTTGCTTGACAGAAAGTTGCAAAAGCTGATTGCATGGCTCCAGGATGCTACAACCATCATAAATATGAACCCATTACCAAGAATCTGAATTTTGACCAAGTGATCTTGGGGATGCTCCAATGGTCATCAGTGTGAAAATTGGCCATAAATAATTATTTCAGTGCCATTGTAACTTCAATCCATTATTAAATGAACTGTTGTAAGTTAAGGAGTTCACCTGTACTAGATTTGGGTGTATGAGCACTTTAAATGAACTTTTGAGAAATCACAACTTGTCTTCCTCCCACCTTTAACTATCCCTTTTTCCCCTGTTCATAAGGTACAGCATTGTTTCCACTGAAGAGGATGGGCACAAAGTCTCCTCCCTTGGCAGCCTTAATGAGCACAGTCGTAATGGGAAAGGTCATGCCCCTCGACGGAAACGACGTAACCGCTTTGTCAAAAAGAATGGCCAGTGCAATGTCTACTTTGCTAACCTAAGCAACAAATCTCAACGTTACATGGCTGACATCTTCACTACTTGCGTGGACACTCGTTGGCGCTACATGCTCATGATCTTTTCAGCAGCCTTCTTGGTCTCATGGCTATTCTTTGGTCTATTGTTTTGGATCATTGCCTTCTTCCATGGTGACTTAGATGTCCCTGGTGCAGGAAGTGGTTCCATTGCTACAAAATTCTGCATCAAACATGTCAACGGGTTCTTGGGAGCTTTCCTCTTCTCAGTGGAGACCCAGACAACAATTGGTTATGGTTTTAGATATGTGACTGAGGAATGCCCACTAGCTATCATGGTGGTTGTGGTGCAATCCATTGTAGGCTGTGTTATTGATTCTTTCATGATTGGCACCATCATGGCAAAAATGGCACGCCCCAAGAAAAGGGCCCAAACCCTACTCTTCAGCCACCATGCTGTCATCTCTCTGCGGGATGGCAAACTTTGCCTCATGTGGCGGGTGGGGAATCTAAGGAGAAGCCATATTGTGGAAGCTCATGTTCGAGCCCAGCTTATAAAACCCTATATGACAGCAGAAGGTGAGTATCTTCCATTAGATCAGAGAGATCTGAATGTGGGCTATGACATTGGCCTTGATCGTATCTTCTTAGTGTCTCCCATTATTATTGTTCATGAGATCGATGAAGAAAGTCCCCTGTATGGGATGGGCAAGGAAGAACTGGAGAGAGAGGACTTTGAGATTGTTGTTATCCTTGAGGGTATGGTGGAAGCAACAGCCATGACCACTCAAGCTCGTAGCTCCTACTTGGCTAGTGAGATCCTTTGGGGCCATCGTTTTGAGCCCGTTGTCTTTGAGGAGAAGAAACATTATAAGGTGGACTATTCACGTTTCCACAAGACTTATGAGGTGGCTGGAACCCCTTACTGTTCTGCTCGGGAATTGCAGGAGAGTAAAATTACCATCCTGCCTTCACCTCCTCCACCTCCTAGTGCCTTCTGCTATGAGAATGAATTGGCTCTTGTTAGTCAGGATGAAGATGAGGAGGATGACTTGGATGTTGGAGTAGATTTGGGAGGAGATCCAAAGGATGATGCAGGAGTCATACCAATGATGGAGTTTGGGAGCCATATGGATCTGGATCGATTGCAAGTCTCCATTCCTCTGGATGCACTCTCATACCGTAGGGAATCAGCCATCTGAACTGCCATCTTGTTTTTCATCCCACTTATATTCCCTAAATGTTTCCTTATTCTAGCATAAGCTTTTGGTTGGAAAATCCCTACTGTACTTCTACCAACTATTGAATATATATAGACTTGACACTTGCCTGGTGTTGGACAATCCAAGTTTCCTGCCATGCAGTTATTAATTGGTTTTAAATATCCTGAATTTAGAACATAACCAAGGTCATTTCTCCTTTTTTCACATTTCTCTTTTCTGTGGCTTAAAACTGTGACAAAGCAGCAACATATGTGACACACTAAGATAAGATGGGACATGTTTTGCTAAGCTGCCAGCAGTAACAGAGAGACCAATAATGTTGCTGCAGGACAAGGAAGATGCAAATATTAACAAGCTGAATGAAACTGGTATTCCTCAGTGTCATAGAGAGATCTGGCAGTGGCATATAATTTGCATGTATATTATTTGTTGCATACAAAATTTTCAGGAGAAAATAGCTCTAGCTTTCTCCATCTTCAAATATGTACAGTTAATCTCAATCTCATCCTGGTTCTTGGTATCCATGATGATTCCCTAAGTAAGTTAATGCCAAGTGTTCTGATCCATTTAAATTTTATGCATTTTCCCATAGAAATGCAAACAGGGCAAATCAGAAATATTTGCAAGGAGAGATGTTACAAATTGGGTTAGTATTCAAATGACTTTTAACTGGTCCTTTCTAAGCAATGCAATCTATATGCCCACTTCATCTTCCAATGTTCTCCTCTGGAAAATTGATTTGGAACTGTTTATTTTTAAATAAAGTATACAATTTAATAAAATATAAAAGACTGGAAACAAAATAGGGAGGGGCTTTTACTGCATAATGTTTTATTACTATTTACTTAATGTGGTGAGTTACCTTTCACCTACTAATTACCCTCTAGCTGCATTGAACTGCAAGTCCCACCATTCTCAGTCAGCATGGCCAATGACCTAGAAAGAGAGGGAAAAGTTCAATAATTTATGTCTGGATTAGCATCTGCTTGATGGTTACATAATTCAACCTTAATTGAATAACCATGCACACAGTTGGAGGAAGCATCTGTGGCTTTTCAAGTGTTCATGAAGTATTACTTGCAATATTCTTTTAGCCTTGGATAGCTTGTGGCAGTTGGCTCTCAACATGACCTAGAAGGCTACAGGCCTCCTATTTCTATGATAAAGGTTGAAAACATGAAACAGTGTTTATTCTGGCAAACATAAATGTGAAGCACTGCAAGATTCAAACTCTAAACAGGAATAACATAATATACATTGAACTGAGGTAAAATGAGGATAGGAAGAATTCATTTTACACATACCACACACAAATGAATTTTAAAAAGATAATAATTAAATTAGCTTGGCAAGCTTAAGAAAGCAAAACAAATATTATGGATGTGTGTTTTTTAGAAACTGAATGAAGTGAAGAGTTGAGGTGAATAAGAATTTAGAGAAGGAGAAAATTAATAATGAATAACCAAAAATAGAATGTTATTCTAAAAGGGGCGCTTTTGTAAATTTTAACTATCTTTTATCTTAGCGACTAATTCGATCACACAAAAAAGTAAGTTTGTCTTGAGTCAAGGTGTTTTTCTTGACAACCATACAAAAGCGGTTTGTCTTCTTCCAGAATGTTTTCTTGACTTCTCAGTCTGACCTGCAGCCTTGGACCGGCCTAGTGATCTCTCACACAAATACTAATCAGATCCAATTCTGCATAACATTTTGAAATAAGATTAGCTAGGTCATCATCGAATTTTTTTCATTAATTAGGAAATAAACATGCACAGATGCACATTCAAAAATAATGGCAATGTTTTAAAATGTAACAATTTAAAAGAAATGCAATATTCTTGGTCTGTGTGGAAAAGAATCAGACTAGTATGAATAGCTGACCTTAAACTTTTGATACATCTCCCAATTGATCTTTATGCTGAAACTGGCCTTGAAACGCTTTCATGCAGAAAATTGTTCTCTGACAGCCTTTTATGGAGAAAATAATAGTATTTACTCACACTCATCAAAGATCACTTGGCTGTACTCTTTTGGTTTCATGTTGCTGAAAATCTGTGTTTATTACCCTAAAGTTGCCCATTTTTTAAATCAGATTTGGCTCTGTACTTTTAATAACACTAGGTTGAATTAAAGTATTCTTTTAAAAAATTTAAAGATTCCAAAATACCAAATTTCCAAGCATTCAATACAACATGTTAAGTCCTTCTATGTTCCATTTTTGTAATAATGAATGAAAATATTAGTGTCTTCAGTGAGGTTCGCTTAGAAGAGTTTTTAATATCTGAAAGAACTGCTGCCCATAATAAGCTTTGAACATTGTCTGCCAAAATTGATAACTCCTGCTTGTACCTCTTTCCCCTTTTCCAAATCAGCACACTGTTACATTGCCATACAGGATTTTCTTTTAGAATGCTAATTTGAAGTGTACAAACACTATTCTTTTTATTCTGAAATAAGAATTTGAAAGAAGGTTGTACAGTGTGGATATGCAATAATCAGATTAACTCTGTTTGCTCAGATAATGCATTTTCCATGACACATGGACCTGATCTTTGAGACAGGAATCTACTGGTAGTTATTACTGTAAGCTTTGGCTTCCTTCAAAATACATCTGTTCTTAAGGCATGCCATGTACATTTTCATTCAGGGTTTTGGAGCATTAAAAATCATATCCCTGTCTAGACAGACAAATTTCTTCTTTTCAGCTGCTGCAGGTTTTTGCTCATCTTTCTGAATATGCAACAGCAATCTAGCCATTTTGTCCAGAAAGCCTGCATTCCAGTTATATTTTTTACTATCACTATCATTTCAAGAACTGAATAGCAGTGTATCATTGTTCAGTTAAAGGGTTAAAAAGGTCTCATTTTGAACACAGTCAGACTTCTTCATACTTCATATTTTATTCTCTTCATCAAATGTTTGTGTAGTTCAGGGTTGTCAAACTCATGGTGTCATGGAGGTGTCACGTGATGTATCAGTACTTTTTCCCCCTTCGCTAAACTGGGTGTGGGGGTGATCAGTGCGTGATGCATCTGGAATATGCGCCAGGAATTTGACAGTGTAGTTGGTAGTATATATTAGGAGAATGACATGTTTCTTTCTCTCTCCTCCCCCCTTTCTCTCACACACACATGTGTGTGCATGCCTACATAAATATGTACACACACACAAATAAACGTAGAGGTACAGTTCTTTCAATGAAAGTTTAAAACTATTTAAATTTTGTTTTCTTTTTCTTTTTTCTTCAGAAATAATTCCTCAAAAAGATGTGAATCAATATATTTAACTCAAATTTCTAACCTTTTAGAAATGCACAAGTTCCTTTCTATTGCAAACAAAAAAGCACATACTTTTCTACAGAAGTAGGAAACTTCTGCAAAATATCATTATCAATTACATATCCTGTACTAAAATTTCAAGAATCAAGCTGAAAACTGGGAATAGTAATCATCTGTTACTATTTCCTGAACTGCACCCCCAAAAAAGTGATAAAATTCATGAGTTTAGTCTGGGATGAATTGGGAAGAAACCATTAGTGCCTGCTCTGAACACAAAGATTAAAAAAGTAGAAAGAAATGAACCATGAAGTTCACATCTATTAAATTCTAATATTTTCAAATCTAAGCATTCTACATTTCTAAGATCCCAAAATCATTATTTCATAACAACTGGAATATCTGGAATGGTTTGCTGAGGGGAGAATGAGGGGTGAGGAGCCCAACTACTGACATCGAAATCAAGCATTTCCTGGAGCAAACTTCCTCACAAATGTCTCCTTTTACTTTTTGTGCTGAACAGGTTTGAAAAATGTATGAAAAAGAAATAAAACATAGATTGATGAGTAAAGGTTGATGACTTCATCTGGATATCATGAAATTATTGCAATGAGATTGGAACTTGTATTAAGAATCCATTTGAAAAAAACCAGAGCAAATTAACAATAACTATTCCGTCTTTAGGAGTTAGTTTGCCAACACAGACTGGAAGAGATGATGTTGCATCTTGAAAGCAATTTAAAGGTGTCTTACAAAGACTAAATGGGACATACTTGATGGTGAAGAGGTAACAGAAAACAGGTCCTGTATCTGATAAATTATGACACTTAGAGAATATGATCCACAACAAAGATGGTATTCCTACAATCATTCAGATACTGTGAGACTACAATTTCCATCAACTTAAACTTGACTAATAGTCAAAGATGATGGGAATTTTACTGTAACAGCAATTGGAAGGCCAAAGGACTGGAGGATATAAATGCATCAGTTTATGATTCATCTACAATTGACTTAAATGGTAAGTAAATCCCAATGGCCATAGAATAAAGCCTCATTTTTTGACAGTTGATTTAATTCTGTGCCACCGGGCCCCCTGAACTGATTCTTACTCCTTCTTTTTCAATAGTATTTTTGTTGTCCAACTGAGATACCTTTTTCAAATACTGGCAGTTGCACTGTTTCAAGGCATTGTACTGCAAACGAAGAAATTAATGGACTGGGAAGCAAAGGATCTATAAGTGAATCAGAAGTTCAAGAACCATCTGAGAAAGGTGACGAATGGAGAAAGATGGGTCTCAGAAAAGAGAAAGATGGATCTCAGAAGAAGCACTAGATTGATTTGCCCTTGAATATCAGACAACATTCCTATCAACTGCAAATATTCTGAACTGAGATTGAAACCAGCTTTCCACATTTGGTTTCTTCCAGCTAGTACTCTGATTCCCATAATCCCTTCTTAATGGAAATTATGTTTCAGTCATCAAACGGGTTCTTGGGTAGGAGAAGATTTGCTGGTCTACATTAATAATATTCCCAGATCAAAATATCCAGCTCCCAGAACTTGTCATCAAAACTGTAATATTTTCATATGACAAATGAGAAAAATATAAATAAACAGAAAGACCAAAGACCTCCTACATACTGCCCAAATATTGGACTTTCCATTCCCTTTTTAGTAGCATAATGCATCACTATCATACCCTCTAAAGCTCTTGAAAGCCAGAACAAATACCCCCCCCCAATATGCAGCAATTAGCCTCAGCCCTGAGATAGGGGGAACGATTAAATTTATCTTGGCTGCTTGTGTTTCAAAATTCAGTTCATGCAAACAAAAAGTACATTATGGTACAAATGAACACATTGAATGAGGAAGGAATGAACAAGATACAAGAGGGTGGTATTTATGCTTAGTTAATTAAGAGCTTGAGCTTGTAAATGCTTTCCTGCCCGGAAGCTTGTTGCTGTACATGAAGGTCTGCAACTTCCTTTCTCCAAGCTGCTCCTACAAGCAGAGGTTGATGGGAGCATCATGCAAGCCAAAGTTTAATTGTGTTATTCAATAAGCCATAATTGCCTGGATTTGCATAACATGATGAGTATGGTATTCTAATCTCAGTGAATAGACTTGGCCCACATGCTAAACCAAAACCAAACAAGCCACATAATCACTTAGCATAATGTAAAACAGGCTAAGTCACTGCTCATTGCCAGAGTTCGATCCTGACTGGCTCAAGGTTAACTCAGCCTTTCATCCTTCCAAGGTGGTAAAATGAGGACCCGGATTCTTGTAGGCAATATGCTGACTCTGTAAACCACTTAGGAGAGGGCACAATGTAATGCACTATGAAGTGGTATATAAATCCAAGAGCCATTGCTCTTGCTGTAGCTTGAAAATGTAGAAAAGGGCCAGTCTGAGAAAGAAGTATTTTACTTCCAAACTGTACTCTGTTAACCATTGCCTGACTCAGAAATGAAGAGAGGTGATTGTCAATTGCTAGCACTCTTTGATACTTCCCCAACTTTGTCCCTCTATTGTATAACATAATTCCCTGATCTGAACAAGTGACAGTAATATATACTAGAAGAATGACCTAATTTAATTACATTGCTCTCTTACTCCAGTTGGTTGTGTGAAGAAGCTATGTAATTAGGTAGCAGTCACAGAACTAATGAGAAAATTTAGCGAGGTGACACAGCAGATGGTATCTTGGTCAATGTTTCCAGGTCTTGGAACAGAATCTATGAAGCTGATAAAGAAGCCTATGCTAAAATGTATGAAATCGATTGCTGAAGCTTCAGTGTTGCTGTGCACTGCCAGGTTGGAATAACTATAATATATTCTGTAAATGAAATTCTATATTTGGTTTTGTCAAAATTTTGATCAGAAGAATTTATAGGTTCCCACACTGCATTACCATAACATGATTAGTTTGGTTCTGGCTTAGTTTGATGTGTGAGTTTAGCTATCTTGTATAACAATGCAATCAATGTATTACTTTAATTTACTGATTATGGTTTATTAAAAAATATAGTTAAGCATAAGGGTGGTATGGTATGCATACCTCATCAATGTCTTCGTAGTCATTAAGAAAGATTATGTTTTTTCTGATAGGATATGAGAAAATACCCTGAATTAGATATATTGCAATATGAAAAAATTTGATATGTAAAACCTCTAAAACTTGGATTTTAATTTCTTCAGTGATTCTCACACCTGCCTTAAACTATTGCTCTAGAGAAAACCAATGTTGCTTTAAACACCTAGACTACTGCATCCAGTTCAAGATTGTATTTCTGGAAAACTGGAAGTATGTATAGAAAAGCAAACTGGAGCATGTCTAGAAAAGCAACAGTGATAATATGGAGCCTCAAAGGGGAAAAAATGAGGATGTCAAACTGGACAAACTGGAGCATGTCTAGAAAAGCAATAATGATAATGTGAAGCCTGGAAGAAAAAAAATGATGAATAGTTGGAAATATTGGGGACTTTTTGCCTGGAGAAGAAAAGACTAAGAGAGATCCAGTGACTACAAGGATCTGAAGATTTGCAATGTATAAAATCTGGGGTCATTAAAAAACAAAAAGGAAAAAGCAATAGGTTTAGATTACTATTTCAGTTGGATTTAGAAAGAATTTCCTGAAGGTAAGAGCTGTTTGTTAATGGAAAAGAAATTGGATGTCTTTTGGGGATGCTCTTGTAACAGTAGATTCCTGTACTGGATAAATAGTTTGTTTCCAGGATTCCTTTCTAACTCTTAGACTGTATGATTCTATGAAACCAAAGAAGGGAAACTTTTGAATGAAAAGATACTGAATTGTTGAAAGACACATGTTCATAAATACGTGCATCAAATACTGACATGCATGAAACAATACTATTAGCAATATAAAAACCCTGGATTTTAAGCAGAGTCATCAAAAGTGGCAAAACACTAACTTGATTTCCTCAGCTTATTTTACAGATGATAATTTTTTTTATTACTACTACTACTGCTCCTACTAACTGTTGGAAGTCTGAATGATTTGTCAGGATAGAAATTTAACTGATAACTCTGAGAAACCCCAGACTTTTTCTTCCCATTCAACCATACTGCTTGATCAGCTGATAATTCTGGAAAGTTGACAAGACTCAAATGTTGAACATCTGGAGGCCATAAGTTACCCACTTATCAACTAAGCCAAGATACAGTCCACACTCAGCAGGCAGCAAGTGATGCCCAAAGCTAACCAGAATTGAAATTCAACCACAAACTGATGGGAAACAGAATCATTTCCTGGTAATTTTTGTGGAAGCCAAACAATGTTGTGTATCACTGGAAAAGTTTAGTAGAAAAAGTTTGACAGCAAAATAGCAACAAATAAACTTCCTTTTTAAAAAATGTTTTCCAATATTGGAAATTTATTCTGCATAGTTGCACAATACTATGATATCCCTGTCCTTTTTACTGTAGATCTTGGAAACAAAATGATATATTGATTTTTTTTTTAAGTGTGGGGGCTGTTTGAAATTTCTTGCCTCCTCTCTAGATTAAATGGATTAATGATCTGACTCAGTATAAGGCTGATGGTAGGCGTCAGTACAGTTTTACCACCCACCAAAATTCCCACTCAGGTCAAATGCTTACAATAATAGCATAATGAGATGTAATTTTTTCCTTCAACTGGAGAAAGCTTCACTATCTTCTAGTCACTTAGCAAAAATGTAAAACAAAACAAAAAAATTAAAAAGTGTTTCATTATAAGGATTTTGTTCCTGAAACTGGTCTTGTTGATCATCCCAAGAATACCATCTAGTGAACAAAAACTAAACTGCAGAATCCTGCACGTTCTTTAGCGGAATTTCTTTCTTTCATAGACATAAATTTTTACTTTAAATGTGTCTTCAGGGGAGCATGGCTCAACTGGGAATTAAGAGAGAAATATATTTTATTGTATTTTAACAGAAAAGTTCTGAGAGAATGGATGAACTGCAACTAATGAATAAAGTTGAGATCAACATTCCCAAATCAGTACAGACTGAAAAGAGAGACAAAAACTGAAGCAGATGTAAAATAGCTGAGTGTGTGCAGAACTGAACAGAAATATATGTTTTTTGGAAACAGAATCACACCACTAAATAAACATTCCCTCCCTTCCAATTCTCCTGTACTAATTCCCATTCTCCCTGTGTTTCTCCTTGTATTTTTCTGCCAATCTTTCTCTAAACTAAAATGCTGAGAACAAAACAACTCTTCTTCTGCTCCACCTCCACAAATCACCCCCCTCCTCATCTTCACTGGAAAGGGGCCAGCAGCGCTTATTTACTTAAACATTTCCCAGCCAGACAGCTATTCAGCCCCCCTTAATTCACTATGTGCTTCCAAGCTAGCTCTCACAAACTTTACTGCAAATATAAGGTTCAATATTAAAAATAATTAAAGCTGCAGAAGCAGTATTTAATAACTTTTATTTCTTTATATCACTATCAAAGTCTCTATAACAGCAAGGGAAAGGAAGAAGGTTAGCAGAAAATATTAACCAAGGTTTGCATATATTCTTATCTGCATGCCTGCCTGCCTAAATGCTAAAAATGAAAACAATGTCAGCAAGAGCAGATCATCTAATCACACACCTGGGAGACAATATATGTTGCAAAAGAGGCTGTGGGCATTCGTTTTTATGTGCTAAGCAAAATCTAAACAAACTCTTTCAATAGGCTGGAAAACCGGAGCCTTTGGGCAGGTCAACCCACTGAAAACAGGTCCCACAGAAAAACCAGGCCCACAGTAAAATCTCGGGCTGTTGCTTTTGTTCTGGTTGAGTAGCAGCCTCCTTGCAGCCAAGCGAGAAAGGGGCTGATGGCACTACCATGGATGCTTCTTCAACTCAAGCCAATGCAGTCATGGCTGACCATAGCTATGATATGCCTCCCTGGCGTGGCTATTTGTTCTGTGATTTCTCAATATCTTACACTACAGGAAGCAATAGCACTAGCACTTAGACTTATATATTGCTTCACAGGGCTTTACAGCTGTAAAGAGGGATTTACAGAGTCAGTATATTGCCCCAACAATCTGGGTCCTCATTTTTACCGACCTTGCAAGGATGTGTAGGAAGTTAGCACACATCCCTCTCCTAGAAAAATGAAATATCCTAGGAAACATTAAAAAAGCAGAATATTTCCCCTAAAAGGGAAATAGAAACTCAGAGAGGCAAAAACCTTTGCTAATGGGCGGGCCATTAAGTCCTGGGCCAGAGTATTCTACATAACAAAGGCTTCTATCCTTCTCACCACCTGGCCTGGGAAGATTGCATCAGCCAGGACTCAGGTGAAGCCATGTGGTCCAGACAAAGCCTACAAAGTTAGCTAGGACCCCTGCCCCTGGGTGTCTGACAGCCAATGGATATATTTCTTACAAAGGAACAGGAAACATTAAAGTGGGGCCCAACAGACAGTATATAAATTAAGGGTCTCTCAGCATCTTGGCCCTTCTTTTCCTTCATCCAACATCTTGAAGCAAGTGATCGTCTTTTTCACTTTGGAGCACCAAGTCATGTGGTCCTGTCCACCATTAAACTATCTTTTCAAAGAGCCTCCATGTTTCCAGTGTCTTTTTCTCCACTTGAAACTGAACCCAGAAGGATATTTCTTCCAGCAGATAGAAGACGGAGTCAACCTTGAGCCAGTCAGGATCGAACTCCTGGCAGTGGGGCTGATGAGTTCCTGGTGCAAGCCATACAGCATTGTGATGAGGAGGACTTTTCAGGGCTTCTTATGGCATCTTCATTTGCCATTTCACAGGGAATGACAGTTTCAGGAATCTGATAGGCAGATAGTTTTCTTATTTCACAGTTTGGGTTTCAAGATTATTCCCACTGTATGCAAACACTGCTTAACATAATCTTCATTCATTATTTGAAAATACATTGGGCTTTTTATTTAGTTTTGCATTTTGCATTTTAACTTTGTTCTGAATAAAATTAAAAGATATACCAAAAAAAGGAAGTTCATTGGGTTTAAGCTAAAGGAAGAGCACCCCCACAACTGCTTCATCCCAGTTATTTATTCTTTGTTTTGTCCTTTAGGGACTGGGAAATAGAAATCATTCTACCATGGGTGCAAAACTAAATAAAATTTCCACAAAGTGTCACACCTGTGAACAAATCAAGTTTCTTTTTTCCAATTCTGAAATGTTAACAAGCAAGAGAGAAATTTTAATATGGGTGATATCTGAAGTTGCTAAATCTTACTGTGCAGGATTTCATATTTCCTCCCCTGCTGAACTCCCAGTAGGGATAGAAACTTTTTGTATTCAGTGCTGTCAAGAACAATAAACAATGGAATAAATTCCACTTAAACCGATATTCATTCCTCATTATAAGACAATAGAAGCTCAGTGCTCCTAAGTGAATCTCATTTTTTCCGATGCTAGTTGGGCTACAAATGCTTTATGAACTCTTATGAACCTAGGAATTGTCATTTTTGACACTTCAGAAGCACTTTGAAGCAATACCCAATCACTTACTTTTCTACTGACCTCAAATTACAGAAGAAAAAAGGTTATGGACAAAGGGAAAAGCTCTCCCATAAATTCTGCACAGCTCCAGTGCTTCATGTGAAACAACTCTCTTTGCTAGGATTTTACTTAAACTTTGGCAATGTTAGCAATAATTTAATTCCGCTCTTCGACACAACCAGTCATACAGGAAAGTCAGTTATGAATTGTCTCAAAGACCCAAGAGGAAGGCTTCTAAAAATTATTTTGTTTCAAACAATTTCCTTGTGATTCTACTACAAAAAAAAATACCCCTTGCACCCTTGACTAATCATTGTCCTATAGCTTCCTATTGCTAAAACCAAGAGAAACTCTCTGCTCAGAAACAGTTTGTAAAACAGTTAATGGGTAGATCTATTCTAATGGACTGAAGCCTTGCTGAAAAGCTATATTCCCTTACTCTCTCTTCATGCTCTATTTAAAAATCCACAAAATCCACAGAAATATTACTACTATCTCATCTTCCCATGGATCTTTTCTTAACTATCCTCACTGCAACTTGTTTCATAACAGCTTGTGCTGACATCTTTAGGTCCACATGGGGGCAGAGAGCTGCTGGAATTTTTTCTGCTTAGTGGCTGCCACTGCCTGCCTGACTATGAGAAACAACAAACAAGCTATCCTGAAGCATTGCACAACCTTACTTGTCCATACATAACATGCATCTGTGCTACAACTGATGAGTATTCAAGAAATCCACACTCTCACTCAGATATGTCTTGCAGAAATAGATTTCCCTGCTCATTCAATGTGTGCTGTACATTTCCTAATACAGAGAACATTAAAATAACATAGAGACCAGTCACATCAAAAAATTTAAACACAAAGTTGTGTACACCAGTTGTGGCTAACGGTTGCAAAATATGATTTAATTCATGTGCACCACTTGTCCCCTTCACTAAGTAATGTTATTCCATAAGAAGAATAGCTACACCTTGGTAAATAAAATGTGCAATAAAACATCAAATCCACAAAATGGTTTTACAATTTAAAGTTTACTTGGTAGCCACTGGAGATACAAAATTTCATATTGTAAGTGCACAAAATTGTATACAGGTTGTCCTCAACTTACAACCATTAGTTTAGTGACTGTTTTGAAATTACATTAGCGCTAAAAATGGCCTACAATTGGTTTTTGCATTTATGACCATTGCAGCATCCTCACACTCACATGATCAAAATTAGAGCCTTTGGCAACCAATATGTGTTGGTTGCAACATACCGGGCGTCATGTAATAGACATTTACAATGTATCCAGATAGTTTCCAGCAAATAAATGGGGGAAGCCAGATTTGCTTAAACACTGCATTTTTCACTTAACTGCCATAATTGCCTAAAACACATGAAGAATGGTTGCAGAAATTGGGTGGGTATGTCTCATTTAATGAAAAGAAGGACTAGGGGTGACATGATAGCAGTGTTCCAATATCTAAGAGGCTGCTGCAAAGAAGAGGGGGTCAAATTCATCTCTTGAAATCAGAACAAGAAAGAATGACTGGAAACCAGACAATGAGAGAATAAACTTAACCAACACTGGAGGTTTTAAAGAAGAGATTAGATAATTATTTGTCCGAAATGGTGTAGGGTTTTCTTCTTGATCAGGGGGTTGGAATAGAAGATCTCCAAGATCCCTTCCAATTCTGTTATTTTGTTATAATTCACTTAACAACTATGGCAAGAAAGATCATAAAATTGGGCATGACTGACTGTACCACCTTGATAGCAACAGAAATTCTGATTCTAATTGTAATCATAAGTCAAGGACTATCTGTACAGGTTCATGGACTGATGGAAAAGGGACAAAATAATCAGTCCTATTTTAAAAGATAACATCTCCTTCATGTTGAATTCAGCTCCTGGCAACTACACAAATACATTCATGCTATTTTCCTGAGAACAATATGAAAGCAGTTTCTCATTGCCTTCATTTGGGATCTACAGCCTATGTCCTGATAAATGCCTAATAATACTTTTAAATGGAATGACAAAGCTCTCTCCCTTCTTTGCAAACCTATGGCAAGCTAGGAAAATTTTCTGCGGATTAAGAAATAATGTCAGCTTATTTGTAAGAAAATATGTAAGGAAATTTCTTATTTGTAAAAAAAATAGGTTAAACAATTAAACAACACGTAACAGTATTTCAGTTACATAATTATAACCTTACTGATTACTCAGCAAAATATTAATGCTTCTTTGTTATTTTGTTTATAATAAAACAAGTAAGAAATATTTATCATGTTTCTAACACATCACAAATTCCATATGTGGCAAAAAGACATAACATGATGATTACTAAGACTAGCATGTTTTCCCTAATAGCTGATTCTTCCTATTAGTATTTAGTTCCATTCTTCTTGGTTTTAATCAACAGATTGGAATTGCATAAAAGCCAACTTTTAGGGAAAGAAAGAAGCATATATTTTTCTGGGAGTCTATAATAGTCAACTATTCCTGCATTTCTCAAAAATGTTACATGGATTTGACATACATGTATTTAATTCTGCTTTAATTGCTCATTTTATTTGTTAACCACCTTAATCATTTGGCTGCATGGAAAGACAACAAATGCAGTGTGCTCAATAAATAAACAGTAACACCAAGATTGGCAAAAATATACAGGAAGAAAAACCTATGGGATGATCCAAAATAGCCTAAGGACTCAGAATGCAGTCTGTACTGACCATAGAGTGATTACCGCCATCGAAAAGGGAAAGGAAAATGTAGGGAAGGGAAATGTAAGACATTCCCTTCAGAAGGACTTGGCAAAGTAAAGGACACTGTAACACTTCATTAAATATTCCATAAGTTAAAAAGGAAACATTTTGGTGATACTGATACCTACAGAGTAAACAGATTTTGTTTTTAATGTTCTTCAGCTTAATAAAAACTATCTGGGGATTTCCCCATGGTAGATATATGTGCACTAAAGCCAAACAAATGCCTGAAATATTTTGTTGCCTTGTAGCAAAAAGATCTGCATGTTGGGCTGATTGATATTTCTGTTTGGTGTTCATATACGGCTTGATTCTAACTAAGCTAATTAATCATCTTTGCCCATGGAAGGCAAAAAAGAAAGAAAAGATGAATGGTGGATAGCCACAATCTGGGAGGCTTAAAGTACTGAGGCTTTAATTATTTTATAGGTTTATTATTTATTTTATAGATTTATTATTTTTTTATATTTATTATTAATTTTTCCCTGCCCATACATCACCAAAGGGGACAATTCAGAAGAAGAGGTTCCTACTTCAACTGCACCTATCAACTTACATGTTTTGGCCAAGTCATTCAATATTTCTTGACACAAGGATCAGTTTTAACAAAGATGTTGGATGGAATGTAATACCATCACCAGATTATTCTGAAATTATGGCATTTTGCTAAATAAATACTGTATATTCTAATATATTTCCCCCATCGGCTTGAGCAAATCTTTGAGAAAACCCCAAACATTCTCGCTGATATGGAACACTAAGAATGTAAGCCTTCCTCTACTTGCAATTGATATTCCTGACAATTCTCATTTTCTCCCTTGGCTACACAATATTGTCCTCATTCCATCCACAGCCCGTAAATTAAACAGTTTTAACATGCTTCTTTGTAAACAGGCACCAAAGAGACTTCTGCTTCTTATGCTAACCTTATCCTATCATAGCTTCACATTTTTAAAACCTGTAGCTACAGTGTTTTATATCTTGGTGTAAAGAACAGATGTGTTTTGGGTGTGACCAGAGGTGTGTTTGAAGAATGTCAGAAGGCACAGATAAACTTCTTTTTACATTCTAGCCAGCCTATGTCACAGCTATTTCTTTAACAGGATTTGTCCTCTCCATTAATACTTCCTTTCCCAAGTTCCTTTCATAGCCTCACCCACCACTCTCTATTTTTGCAGACACTTCTGTCCAGATGGGGTAGATATCATTCTCTGCATGCTTAAGGAGGTTATGACTAGAAGGGACTATGTAATTGGGACAACTGCATTTGGAAAGAGGTTAACCACATATTCGCTCCTTTTCCTGGCTTTGTTAACTAGGCTATGGTTTCGCTGAGTGGATCTGTAGCAAACTATAGTTTCAAACAACGATGAACTCTTGCTTCACTAACATTTAATCCATTTAATCCATGATCTGCTTCAAGAAGCACGCTAGGCTTAATCACAAGATAATTTATTATAATAGAACCAGTTTTAATTTGTGACTGAATATGGATTCATCATTAGTGGATGTTAAGCATAAGATTCCACCTAGCAGTGTAGGACAAACCAACAATGAATGACTCCCAAATTCCTGGAAACAAAAGTTCCTGAAATGTGCATATATAGAATATATAGAACACTAAGACTGAAGGATTGGATAGCATGCATTTTCCTAACGTTGGTGTCGCCACTGTAGCTTCCATTTTGCTTCAAGTCTAAGTTTGCTGCTAGGAAGCTGGAGTAAGGCTGAAGATTACTGACTGATACCCTATTAAAAACATCTTCAAGATAGCAACTTACTGAGTTTGCTTGGAAAGAAATAATTTATTCATATCTAAAGACTGAATTCTATAATTACCCTGATCAAGATTTCTTTTGTGGCTCTTCTATGACAGGACAAAAAGTTTCAAACTGAGATTATAAACAGAGTACCTAAATTAAGAATTATTACTGTATCATTTTGGAAGTCCTAATTATAATTAATAACCTAGATGTCTTATTGATAAAAAAAAATGGGAGTTAAGCCAAAAAGGAATATCCTCCGTGGCAGAGAATTTGTGTAGTAAAAAAATGGGGTGGGTGGGTGTGAATTCATTCACTTAAAAGAGAAAAAGTGTGTTGAATGTGATGTAATCTGTGTGTGTACTAATTCACCAGGTACCACAGTTGCCATAGGGACTATAATTGTGACTTGGAGCCTGGATGGGTGGGTATCTATGAGGTGGGTCTGAAGTCTGGAATAGAAGAAAACTTTGCTGTGGCAAAATTACTTTCCATGTGAGGTGTCCCATTCCTGGTTTTCTTTGTTATAATGGAAGAACTGGGATCTTCAGAAATAGAGGCATTTTATCAATGCCTTGTAAATGGAGGGACATTTTGTCAGATGACTGAAGCCTAAACTGCAGATGAAATAAACTTCTAGCCTTTATGACACCACTTTATCGATCTGGACAAGTTGTGGGTCATTGTTGGCTGCTTGACAGCCTAGCTTTCTCCTAGTCTCTAAGGGCTACATAGGATACTGCTGAATCCTGAATCTCTCTGTAGAAGACAAAAGGCTGGAGAAAGGTACAATAGGTTTGAAATGGCAAGAGTTTGAGGCTAAGAGGTGTGAAGAGGTTAAGTTGCCTAGCTCAGCTGTATCATGAATCAGTTGTGCATGGTATGGGATAATGTTTGCAGAACTGAATTCAAATATGTTTACCTTTGCATCTTTTAAATGAAGCCAAGTTTTAGTAATCTGCCATCTGGTTAAGACAACCGCTGGACTAAAATGCTTCTGTTGTAGATGTTTATGCTATTTCTTAAATGGGAAATCCACAAATGTTATAATTAAATTGTTGTTCTCCTGTAATTTTCCTAGTTATATTCTTGTTTTTTCCCCTCCTCCAGACTCCAGAAAATCCAGCTGTTATAGAAAAAAACAGAATAATAGTGAAAATCTACAGGTATATATTACCTCAGCATTACCTTTTTTGTTTTTGAAGGGGCATGGTTTTGATAATGCAGTAATGTATTAACTGAATGGGTTGATTAATGGTTGTCCCCACTTTATAAAGTCATTTGCAATTTTCCATGTAGGTTTATAAATAGATTATGAAGCACGAGGTAATAAACATAAGTGTGCCCACAGATGCTGCTACTAAATGTGATTATTTGGCATTATAATCCAGGACATGCTATATTTTTAGATTGGGTATGGTTTGACTCTTTTTAATTCTTTTTTTTTTCCTTTCTTCCTTACAGAAAATATAATAGTTTGTGTTGATAGTATAACTATAGTTATTGGAAATGTTAAAATTTCCTGCCACCTATTTTGTAAACATCAAATTCAGAACTTTTATATGTTCTTAGTATCTCTTTTTAAAAGCAGACTCCTGTTTAACATTGCTGATAATATTGTGCTGTCCTTCTATTTCCAGTAAAACTTTCTCTTATTTTTCCCGGACTCCCAAGGACACAGGACAGAACGGCCTGATAATCTGTCTTCTAAACTCCATGCTGTCGGATGAAGGTAAAAAAGGTATAACATCAAATATTGGTTTGGTGAGAGGGCCACAAAACCCTCAAAACAAAAATATTAGAGGATTGGTATTTGCCTAACAGCCATAGCCAGGGCTGGGATTCTACAGGTTCGCACCTATTTGCTCGAACCGGCTGTTAACATTCGAAGCAGTTTGGAGAACCAGTTAGAAGAAATTACTGGCCTAATCCTGAAAGGAAGCAGGAAGGAAACATTCTGGTGTTGCTTACAGAAACTGCCTCTCCATTAACTCTTATTACATTCTTGGCAGGACTAGATTTCCTGTCTCAGGAACGTCTCTGAGGTTTTTTTCCCCCTCCTTTGCTGGTACTTTGCTTGTGTGGAGTGACCATTCAAAGTTACAATGGCACTGAAAAAAGTGATTTATGACCATTTTTCATGCTTATGACTGTTGCAGCATCCCCACAGTCATGAGAGGCCAGGCAAGGAGATGCGTGCCTCGATGTGAGTGATATTGAGTTGGCCACACACAGCCAATAACATGACCACCAAGCCATGTCCACTCAGTCACATGACCACTGAGCCATGCCCACCACCTAAGCCACACCCACAGAACCAGTTGTTAAAAATTTGAATCCCATCCCTGCCCATAGCATTGTCAAATGAATGTTCTGCATTAAGGTTGTTGATCCGTGGGGAATAATGGTAAGTAGCAATGGAACACCAGGGCAGAAGAGGATGAGAAGGAGAACTTTTGGAGAGGAATACAGAAAGGAGAAACTCCTTCTTCAACATATAATACTTTAAAATGTCAGAGACAATCTAAAACATTGTCTAAAATTGAAAAAAGATTTGTTACACTGAATTGTAGAACATATGAGAACATATGAACACATATACATAACTATATTAGTATTATAATAAGGAAAATGTGAAAGGAAAAAAATGGGAATACTCTAATCATTAGCACACACACCCAGCGCAATTCAAACATGCTTCCTCACTGGAGGGTGTTAACATTTTCGCCCATGGCCTGTTGGGACAACCAAGCTTTCCTATCTTTTCTCAAAGCTCAGAAGGAAGAGTTCATTCCAGTAACGGGAACCTAGTTATTCCCAGGAATGGCTGCAACTAAAAAGGAACATTTCTTCAGTCCCTGCAGATGGCATCCCTAAGAGAAGGGATCCAATGAACTTGTGTATCTCCAAAGCCACAAATAGTCATTTGAACTACGGTCTTCTAGTTTTCAGTAGAAAACTACTGTTTTTTAAAATGCTCTTCAAAGGCAGTCCGTGTAAAGCCTATGGCTGTTATCCAATCGTGTATGTGCTCCCATTCCAAGAGCAGTCATGACTGGTGTTGTTAAATGCTGTAATATAACCATGTGAAACTTAAGACCTATCTTTATAATATCTGATCTATGGGTCTATGACATGCATTAGGTTCATGTACATGGAAGGTGAGATGTTATAGTTTACACCCTCCTCCACCTTTTGTGGGAGAAAATATTTCCTTAAGTGTGAGGTTGAGGCTGGTCTGTCTTGCTTTGCAACATTCTTTCCACCAAACGATGGTCCCAGGGTTTGCTTTAAATGCAGTAGGTATGAAAGAACTGGGACATGTAACTTACAGTTCTGCTTCTTTTGCCTTCATATTTTTATTGGATATGATGTTATCTGCTTTCTTTATATATTTACTGTATGTATATGGTGCCAATTGTGCTGACAGGGCTTTCTTTTTGTTTTTCATTTCTATGAGGACCTAATCTAAGGGCTCTGACAGCTTGTCCCCTTTGAATGGGTCAGATATTAGGATCGACTTGGATTTGGAGGTATGTTCAGTTCTTTAGCTATAACAGACTCCTAGACTGCCATATCTCTGGGTGAGATGGGATGCGTACCAACCTAACATTTAATATGAAAGCAGTAATCCAGATTGGTTTGTTCAACCCTCCTATGAGCTCCCGACATAAGAGGGATGAGTTGATTAGCTCTGTGGTCCATAGAGAAGCTCTAAAAACTGAAATAGCAAGAATTGTCCTAGTGACTATGATGTGACCTCATGGGATATGTACTGGAGGATCTCTATTTCCCTGTCTTCTTGGTGCTTAGATGTGTCTTCCTCATTCTTATTTTCCATGGTGCTGCCACAGGGACACAACTAGTTAGATTTTGAGATTATAATGTTTGAGGAAACCAAAAGGAGTCCACCCCCATACTGAGCTCTCTCTACCAGCATTCAGCCTGCTTTTCCTCTGGGCTTTGTTGAATACATCAGAGAAGGAGAGACACAAGGTAGAATGGCTGGCCAAAGAATATCTCTCCTGCCAATTAATCTTTTAGTTAGCAGATCCAAATGGGAAGCAATTTTGCTTCCTTGAGACTTAGAACACTGTCAGTCCTACAAGATAGAGTCATTAAGAAAGCCAACTACACAGAAAGATTAGAGTTAGACAGTACTTTATTGAAATTGTCTATAATAACAGAATCTTGCAAACCTCGTTGTGTTCTACCACTCCTCCCTCTCATACCCCAGTGGATCAGGGAGGAGCCTGTTTGATTCTATTCCAAATATTATCTTGTTTCCTAAGTCTAAAGGAATGTTTCAGCCCTCTTTGTTTATGTAACAGTTCTTGCCTATTTCCATCAAGATCATGTGACACTCTATTAGTATTACAGATTTTTCTGACATGCTTCAGGAACACTGACTTTTAGCGCTTTCAGATTGATTTAGAACTGGCTGTGGTTTGTATTCATTGTCTAGAGACAGCTCTACTTTTTCTCTGTTTGACTGATTCTGAAAGGAGATGTCATGGACAATGATGCGAAGACTGGGTGCACCTCTGTTGTTTGGTTGACTGGTCCATTTACCTATAAAGATGACACGGTCTTGAGCCTATTGGTTGATAGGGGGTCTTGGTGAAGGAGGACACTTGACATAAGGAAGGAAGATGAGAGTAGTTGAACTTAATTTGCTGTAATCTTCCTGGGGAGCTCTGGGGAGCTTTGGAGGGAAGACTGGAGTAATTAATTGCTACTGTTCATTCAGTGATGAGTGGTGATAGGATTGGACAATTGGTGCTTCTATCCATTCTGGTAATCTTATTTTGCAGTTCCTGTAAGGAATAGCAACAGGCCTTCTTATGGCTGTTATGGACACATGGGACACATATGTAGCCTACACTTTATAACTATAAGGTTGGTTGAGAAGAATGTGAAGGAAAAGCAAAAGAGTACACTGGAGTGTCTCTGAAAGCATTACAAAGGTCCTCCAATGTATTTCCAGACAGCCAATCATTGGTTTAGTAACCATGTCAGGGAAATGAAAAATTATCTGTCAATATTAAAAGAATCCTAAGTAGAATTGCTGGGAATTCTTGTTCCCCACAGCAGGGCATGGAGAACATCTCCTTTCACAAGAAGCATCATCAAAATGCTGATGTAATTAATTTTTAAAGTCTTTACTGGTTCAAAGGAGCAATTCAAATTTGTCTACTGTACCCTCTGTTAGAGATCTAATACAGAGGTCTCCAAACTTGGCAACTTTAAGACTTGTGGACTTCAAATCCTAGAAGCATAGCTGGTTGAGGAATTCTGTGAGTTGAAGTCCACAAGTCTTAAAGTTGCCAAGTTTGGAGACCCCTAAACCTAGTATCACGTTGCAAGTAGACTTATTTCTGTTAAAGGCTTTCTATAAAACATTTATGTTGTCTTTACCTGTTATCATTTTGAAAATGGATCTAGCTTTTTTTCTGCCCCTAGCTATTAAAACACAGGAGTCCAAACTTTTGACTTGCCTGGGCCACAGAGAATAAAGAGGAATTGTCTCACAATCATGTGGGTCTGCATTACTACCTATCCATTCTAAAATTATTTTAACATTGCTGTGGGAATTCTAAATTACATCTCCACTCCAGAACTTGTGATCTGAGATTAGTGTGGCAAGTTTTATGCGTTTGTACACGTTCATATGTGTATGAAAGTTGAATATGGAAAAACAGACAAGCACTCTAACAATGAAATCTAAACTTAGCCTTCTTTATAACAGTTTAATTATGATTAATTTGATTTATTTAAAACTTATAGATTTAATGAGCCTATTCTAGATAGGGCTAAACTGTGAATTTCATCCTAGTAGAATAATAAAGACTGAATTTTTGTGATGACGTTTATATTCTTCAATAAATTTGTTCTAGTTTTTTTTTAAGCTTTGTAGAATTAAATTTGAAAGAACTTCTGCTGAGGCATGTGCAAAAAAAAGTAAAATGAATGAATGTTGGAAATTTGCCATAAAAATAAAAGCTCCGATAATTATATAGTAAGGATTGGATATAAGCCAATAAAAAATGCAACATTATAGGGGTAAAGGTTAATAGAATCTAGTTAAAATGAAAAGTTATTCCCTGAAAGTGTATTTAGCTGGGGAAAACAAAGTTACCTAATTTATGCATTGCACTAGGTTATGGTCTGCTTAATTATAGTTTATTATATCATCATTGTGTAGGATTGCCAGATATGCTGAACTATCAACTTAGCTTAAAAATTACAATGGGCAGGTCACATAATAAACTCTGTCAAAAACCAATCAAACCACATTATGTCTTAATGTGATATATATGAACCCAGTACATGCATTAAGAACTAAATGCTTATTTAAGTTATATATTTAAGCATTCTTGTTTTACCAGTAGAAAAACAGCTCTACCTTCTATGGCATTAATTATTGCATATATAGACTTATTCATTTTGTAATCTTTTCTCTAGCAGTAGTCTCAATCCCAAGTCTTCTGTATGTTACAGGAATCAAGATATAGTTTCTAAAAAGTTGGGGTTCATGGGTTAGGCGGGTAGGGAGGGCAATGATTTTATAGTGGAGGCAGATATTCTTGGACATCTGTTTGAAAACTTTTTAAAACCATGTTGATAGGGTGATCTATAGATATACATCTGAAGTGGAAAGGGCATATTATATCACTAGAAATTTACCTCTTTAATAACTTACACACTTTCTGAGATACAAGAAAACCTGATTCTGCAATGTTATATCTAAGCCCCCAAATCTCAAGGCAACCTGACAATATAGTCTGAAACCATTTTTTTGAAGATGCTTAAAATCCATTCAACACTACTCTTCTTATAACCTTAGAAATATAATCATGGGATGTCCTTTCATGTTTTTCATCAGGAAATTCCTGATTCGTGTATCTAAACTTCACTTACAAGTGATCCTGACACCAATGGGAAACAGGCTCTTCTCCAAGACTAAGTTTTCTGAACAGTCAGGAAACTCTGTGGGCTTCAAGGTTTTTTTTTGTCCCTGTGCGTGACAAATATCTGCCACCAGAAGAAGGCTGGCCAATGGTGCTTTTTTTGTAGGGAATTTCAAGAAAGGACTGGATTCCCTCCCTTCCATCAAATGCCACCAGCTACAGGAAGGAAAGAATGGCCCTGGTAGACAATACCTAGGAATCAAAGGGGAGAGGAAGTGCAAGCCCTCACCAGTTGAAAACAGTCAATAGGTGCAGGATGAACCCACTAAGGGTCAGTAGTGTGACACCACACCACAACATCCAATTGTATCTCTCGCAAAACTGCCATGGATATTTTTCCTGCATAAAGGGAAAAAGCACCTGCTTAACTAAGGACCACTTGAAGCAGCTTGAGATTCAGGTCGGGGATGAGATGAAGACAATGTCATGAGGACATGGCAGAAAAAAAAGGCCATGGTTAGGCCATGTTTGATCTGGGGTTAGATACGACTGGGGAAAGGCCCCATTCAAATATAACAGAAATCTTTTTGTAATAGAGCAAAACTTGTCCTGTTTACTATTAAAACCCAACAGAAACATGTTAAAAGCACCCTCGTCCTCTCTTGTTTTTGTTTCTTAGCAACTAGTAGTCAGGCATATTGTCTTTGAACATGAAATAAGCATGCTGTTTGATTATTTAATAGTTATGCTTAAAATCAAGAGCCAGGGTAAAGAAAAAGGTATTGGAAAAAATGGATTTTAATGAGAAAAGTCAAGGTGAAGTCCAGATTCAAGTCACTGGATGGCTTTTGGCGGTCAACTTACCTCCCCAGGTTGTTGCTGACAAAATAAGGGGAACCCCACTAAATATGCTGCTGCGAGCTTCCAGACAAAAGGTAATTTACATGCAATACAGTAATAAGATGTTTAATAAAATAAAGTATCTTATTGATTGTTGAAGATTAGGGGGGAAAATAATTTTAGTATTAATTTAGCTAACAGAGCAGAACTTTTAAAGTGTTGTGTTGATGTGTTTGATTTTAAATCTCATGAGAAATAAGCTTATGTCATATATACAATACAAAATCTGAATAGATATGTTTGTAGTGTGATATATAAGAGATTTATACATAAATATAATGAAGTAATTTGATAAAGGATTAAATATCTGGAGTCCAGCAGAAAGAAAAGTTTATGGATGTGTGGAATTTAAGATGTTCTCAGGTATCAGGTTCATTTAGAAGTGATGTCTGCTGAATTCAGTAGAGAATAGATTTATATTATAGAATCACATGATTCATTAAACAATTGTAAAAATTCAGATCTTGTTTGTCAAAGGATACATAGTTCGCTGCATAACTGTTGATTCATAGCATCATCGTGATGGTCATATTTTTGCACTAGAAATGTGTATTTATGCATCCAACGCCTGCATAAATAGAGGACTTGCAACTTTTGCAAAGCTAACTCAGGGCCCAAGAAGATAAAAGTAGATGTTGCTTTCAATGTAATTAAAAAAAATAATCATGAAGACTAAATGGAAGATCTTTTTTTAAGCCAAACTTGGTTTTTCAAAAATATAACGGGATATATGACACTTGATAATATTAATGATTGTTAAGTGGTAAATAATTGGAGTTTTGTCAGTTTGGTGGAATGGTTAAGTGCCAGGCTAGAAACCGAGTCCTTTTGTGTGTGTCCTTCTAATCCTCCCTTAGACACAAAACCAGCTAGGTCAGTGGTCCCAACCTTTTGGGCACCAGGGACGGGTTCTGTGGAAAACAATTTTTCCACGGGCTAGATTAATGGTGGTTCTGCACATGCTCGGATGAAGCTTCACTTGGTTGTGTGGACTGCAAGGTCACAGGCCACAGACCAGGACCAGCTCAGGAGTCCAGGGCCTGGGGAGTGGGGACACCTTGAACGGGTCACCCGAGGAAGGAGGGAATGGCAAATGACTTCTGAAAAAACGTTGCCAAGAAAACTGCAGGGATTAGTCTAGTCAATTGGCCAGGAGTAAAAAAATTGACTTGAAGGTGTGCGTGGTGTCTGTTTACACACTTTCACACACAAACACAACATCCACAAAAACCCAGCCTGGGTAGTTCAGTCTTCACAGGTTATTCAGCCTCTGCTATCTTTTGCCTGAAATATATCCATTTAGAAGCCATAGAATGAAGGAGACGTGTGGTAAAATAACCATTTCTGTTTAAAATAAAAAAAATGAAAAACGTCTCCAGATCCTCCGTTTTTACCCCCTGAGCCGAAAAACGGCGAGCGCCATTCGTTCCTTCCGCCCAACCTCTCGCGCTGGGTTCAACGGTTTGGCGTTGCAGGGGTGACCTCGGCAAGGCGTTTTGCGAGCAAAAACTTGGTGCAGGTGCGCAGCGATGAAAGCAGCGGGCGGGTTGTTTCCCTCCGCCGCCCGGCCGTCAAGCGAGCGCCTATCAATCGGCTGTTGACAAGGAACAAAAACAAGGCGCTGGCCCTTTAAATTTCCGAGGGCGGGCCCGAGGATCTGGAGGATGACATCAGTGGGTTTGGCCGTGAGATTCAATGGCAACTCAATGAGCGAGCGCTCCGGCTGCGCGCTGGGCGAGAGAGGCTTGAAGGGGACGGAGGGAGGCGGTTGAGCAGGCCGGCAGAGCGCGGCGAAAGAGGAAGCGGGCGGGCGCAGCGCGGCGCTGGCTCCGGCGACCAGCCTCCCTTCCCAATCCTCCGTCATCCTCCCCCGCGCGGCTTTCCCTGCCCCCTGACAGCCCCAGGAGCAGCAGCCGGAGGGAGGCTCCTTCGAGGCGGGGTCAGTCTTGGGGGGCTCCGGGCGAGGTTCGAGGTGCAAATCCGGGGGGAAAGGCGGCCCCGCCGCCTCTTTGTTTGTGCGTGTGTGCGTGCGTGCGGGGTTGAGGGAGGAGGGATTAAAGCGGGGGAGGGGAACGACGCTTCCCCCACAGCCGTCGTCCGGGGGAGGGAGGTGAGTCTCAGCGACGGGGGGGGGGGGGGGGGGGGGGGGGGGGGGGACGGTTGTTTTTCTTCCATTCTGCTTCCACCTCTGGTGGTTTCCAAATTGGGAGTCTCCGCCACTTTGCCAACCCCCTGTCTTGTGCTTTTTATGAAAGGGGAGAAAACCAGCATTGTGTTCCTAAAAGTGCTGCCTTTGCCAAATCGGGTGTGTGCGTGTGCGTGTGTGTGGTGTGTGAGGAGAGATGTTATTGTAAATAGCCACCTCCTTTTGTGCATAGACACAAGGCTGGGTGTTGGGGAGGGGGGATATAGCAAGGGAGCTTCCGTCTCTCTCCTTCCCTTCTTCAGCATTTCTTTTTAAATGAATATCGCTGCTTCGTCAGTGATTCGGAGCCCGGCAATAGGATTGTACAGTCTGGCAAATAGAAGTTGTGTGCGATTTCTCATGGACTGCTGCCCTGTTTTTTTCCCCTTTCCCCCTTTCAGTTATTTCGGCCCGAAAGGTATCAATATGATATGAACATGATTTAATTCTAAGTTGTGCCAATAGCTCAGTGAGATGGTCTTTATCAGTTTTTTAAATTTATCCTTTTTCATGGTTGGATTTGTTGTGTGGTTGATTTGTGGCTTTTAGCTCCTTCCTTTTTGATAAACAGTTCAAAGGGGATGGGAGAACAGCAAGGATCTTTGTTCTGGCAAATTAAGATTTTATTTTTTTTTTAAACGAAAGATGGCATCATATTTATCATTTCTCCTCCATTGTATTTGTAGCTGTATAAAAACCTGCCTTCCATACTCCCAACCTACTAGCATTATTTATATATTAAGTTAGTTCTCACCCAGTTTGGGCAGTAGTAATCTTATTTGTGTTTTTCACTCCCAGCAAATCAAGGGAGGAGGCTAATGTGGAGGTACTTTAATTTACAATCAATGTTTGAAAGTGTGGGTGGATTGCTTACCTGTAGATTCAACACTGTAGTGAGATGTGTGGGGGCCTGTGTATACATGGGAAAGAAGAATGTAATTGTTTATGTAATATGATTTATATTTATATAATGCATGAGGTTGTGTGTGCTGGAGGTAGTTTTCCAAGTAGCCGAAAAAAGAGGATAGTTGTATTTTGTAAGCATCTATTCATGCAGAGTATATGCTTTGTTAAGAGCGTATGGTGGAGAGATGAACCCAGAAAAAATTGAATTCTTCATTAGACTGGCTGTTTCGTTTTGGAAAAAGCAGACAGAACTTGCTTTTTATTAAAAAAATATCAAATTCTAGCAAAGATCTGAGACTGGAGTGAGAGGAGTGGGGACAAATTTTTCCAGTTTTGACTGACCTTAGATTTCCCCATGAACTGTGTGCTGGCTGCCTTCATAAACCCTTTTCCTAAGACTGTCTTATTAATATTACAATCCAAAGCACTCTTATTAGAAAGTAAGTCTACTCTACGGGGAGGTACTTGAGATTCTTTGTGACTAACAGTAAAAAATGCTTGTGAACTCTTAGCTCCTTCCTAATTCAGTGGTAATTCTCTTAACATATAATTCTGGTTTTGTTTTGTTTTTTAAAAAAAAAACAGTTTAGAGGTGACTTGGCTGGAAATGCTCCACTAAAACCGTGTTAGATAATCCATTTCTAAACTGTTAGTGCTTTTCCAAGAAGTTGCATGGTCATACTAGCTGAAAAAGTGTGGTGGCCGTAGCCTCCAGTGACCTGGACCATGATTTCCTGAATGTTATAGTTTGCAGCATGATCAGCCACTGGACTCTGTCGTCTTTACCTCTGGATCATGCTTTCAAAACGAATGGTAGGGAAATCTTGAAAACTCTTCATCTTTGGAGATCAGACAATCCCAAATTAATTTGTATTAGGTACTGCTCTTTCCAGTTTTTCTGTTAATTGTAACAGAATAGTTTTAGGAAAAATAACTTGGATGGGTCAAAAATGTATAGATTATGACCAATCCATATGAGGAGGAGGAGAAAATGCTTGGTCTTTTTTATGATTAGATTTGGATGGGATTTGTCAATCAAAATTACCTCCTTGTCTTAATATTTGCCCCTTCCAAGCAGCTTACTCTACAAGAGCAAAGAATACATTGATCAACATGCGTTACATAAATTAATTGTATGGCAGCATCCTCTAAAAGGAGCCATGGTCTCTCCTTCCCTCCTTCAGACAGATCCATGTTACTTGAACAGGGAGAAAGCACAAGACGGTGGCCATCAGGGAATATTGCTGGGAAGCTCCGAACTCCATTTGGTACAGGCCTATGCAAAGAGATTGTTCCTGCCATATGCACCAGAGCTGGTAAGGCTCAGATTTGGCTAGATCTCATGTTAATGAGTATGCTTGGAAAAAAACCCAGCAATGGGCCTGTTGTCAAATTTTAGAAGCATATGGATTTATGACCCAAACTTAAGTTGTAATAATGTGGCAAAATGCAGTGAAGTAATTTGACCTTTTTATGGGAAAGCATGGAAGGAATAATTGTAGAGTAGAAGACGTGCATATTTGGGGAATCAATTTCTATATTTTCCATCCCTTCTTGGTCTCATCCGATGATTGGGAATGACTCTAGAGGACCCGTCACTGTTGCAATATAAGTATACCAGAATGATTTTTCTGAAATGGGCTAGCCTCCTTCATCATTAGGTTTTCTTTTGTGACATTTATGCCAGATATTATCATGTGACCATCAATACATGGGTTTACAATATAAATCAGTTTCAAGAATTTCTGTGAGGTTTGCTGCAATAAAAAAGATGGTAGCTGACCATGGCTTTGGATTTAAGCTTGCTTTGGGGACTGGGTTGTGTTCTTACTCTTATTTTTTTACCCTTTTCCAACAAACGGTTGAATCAGGCCAATAATTCCTAATCTGAAATGTTAAATGTCTTACCACTAGGTCTGGAAACTAAGGCTACATATCTTATATCAAAGAGTTTCCTAAGCGTAAGGCACTATATCCAAGGATTGAAATATTTTTTAATAGAGAATGTCTAAGAATGAACTTGGATCTTTTTGGTATGAACTCTAATTTTACACTGCCTGTCTTTTGTTTACTTTCCAGCGCATCTGAATCATGGAGCTTCGAGTAGGAAACAAATATCGTCTGGGACGAAAAATTGGTAGTGGATCCTTTGGAGATATTTATTTGGGTGAGTTTCTCATTACCATAGAATTGCTATCTCAGGCTAAGGAACTCTGGCATCATGGAAAATAGAATGTACGCTGCTATTCTTTAAGAGTTATTTTCTATTAACATAACATAAATAAGAGCAGAGTAGATCAAAACCCTGGTTCCTGCTGGTTTCCAGTTGCCATCTGAGAATACCAGCAGTTAAATGTTGAATAGTTTGGAATACACATGCTTTAAAATTGTAAAATCATTTTGACTTGCTTGTAACAACTTGGTAAGAAAACTCTCCTTTATTAATAATAGATATATAATATTTTTTCTGGATAGCTAATATTGATTGTTTCTTATAAAACATATTAATCTTGGGGCTTATAGTAAAGTTTTTAAAAAGGGGATGAGATAGAAAAATGTTTGGGACATTTGCCCATTCTCAGTATAGGAACTGTTGAATATACCATCTGGCATATAACCAACAAAGAATAGTAAACTTGGGAATTAGTGGCTGCTAACCCTGGTAGCAACTTAGTTGCAGGCTGATTTGAGAAGTTATTTGTCTGGTGTAGTTTAGACTGCTTGCTTGTTCAGCATGTTACAGAATCAGAGGAAGGAAGTTGGATATTTAGGCATGCTTACTTCCTGCATTGTGTTGTCTGAAAGGGAGACGGAACAAGGGGCTTTTATACTCTTACGAATTTACCTTAAATGACTTATATCAGAACCTTGACCATCCATTTTAAAAACAGGTGAATCTTTCTGTGAAATCTGAGCAATCTTTGCTCTTTATGCTGCTGAAGTCAATAAAGTTTTTTTAAGTATGGTTTCTCTCTATATGTGTTGGACGATATTTTTTATTAGCGTGGCCGTAGACACTTTTCACAGATTAATTGAGTTATAATTCAAAATACCTGGAGAGTACCAGGTTAAAGAAAGCTGCAATCTTAGGATTGTAGGGATACTACCTATGGAGTATTCAGTAACATGATGCCTCTGCATTAGGTTCCTTTGCACTTAGTTGGCTTTCCCAGCCTCCAGCCACACTATCATCTTGCAATGCTTCCTGGCATTGTTACAAGATTCTTCACCTTTATTGTTTTTTGAAGTTCTTCAGTATGGCAACTTGTGGTTATTTCCTTCTCAACTGACTCATCCTTTTTTATTTGTATGTACAGTAATGCATATTATGTTTTGTTGCGCTAATTTTATTATCTGTAGAGCTTTTAAAAAGCTGTTGTACAAAATTTTAGAAAATATGATAAACAGTAAAGACAGGCTTTGTTAGTATGTTTCCTTTTGTCCACACTAACCTATCTCTTAGGCATACTTTGTTTGATTCTGAAAATCCATACTTCTCTATAAGCTTAATGGAAATCAAAGTATCTGACCCAATAAACAATATATAACATAACTGAGGTATTTTGACTATGTTGGATGTAGGTTTATGTGTGAGGAGCCTGTTAAAACATATGCCCCTGCTGAATTTTCTTCCCATTTCTTCATTACTTTGTCTTTTTATTTTAGAAAATTAACTTCCATTTGTCTAAAAATCGGTGTCTAGGTAGATTATCTTCTGTCTCAAAGGCCCAGTTTATTTCTTCTGCCACTAGCCATGCCATGGTACAGTAGTGAGCCATTAAATATGTGTCCCTCCATTTATTTTTGCTAATCTTGTTTTTTATTTTTGAATGACTCTGGAAAGTATTTTGTGAAAGCACTTTGATTGAAGCCTATGCAGTAGAAATAATGGGTGAGGATTAGGACTTTTTCTGGATCTGCCCTATCACTATGGACTCTGCAACACTAGCCTACTATAAAAACTGATCCTAAAGTGGCTTTTACATGTTTTAAAAACTTTAAAATAGTACAAATTGGATTATGAATTGTTTTTTTTTTCTAACTTCCCCTAGTTACTTGAGAATATAGTAAAAACTCATTTTTTTACTGACCCATATTCAGCAAACTTCTAACCGGGGCTAAATTTTAGTTCAAACTTCATCCTCAAACTGAAAAAAATCCAGGTAATTAATGTTTAAGTTGTTTGTATCAGTTCACATCCTTTGCATAATTACTATAAATATGTAATCACAGAGATGATATAAACTGATATAAACTGGCACAAATTATGTAAATTGATTCAATTAAATATATTTGAATTTGCTGGACACTTTTCCCCTCCAATTGGCCTGTTAATTTACTAAATCATATGAGCAATAAGTACAGATTTTTGTCTGTGATTACTTGGCCAAATACTACTGAGATTAGGAAAAGTTTTTTTTTTTCATTGCTAGGAGGAAGTTTTTATGTTTGTCAAACTACTTGTATACTTGTACACTGCTGATTCCAGTTCCATTTCGTCCAAGACACCATGGTTTTCTGCATATAGTTTCATGGTTTTCTTTCTAAAGTTCTCAGGGGTGGGTGGGTTAGTAATGTCCTTTAAGTCAGCAGCCCCCAACCTTTCCACCTTGGGGACCTGGTGCGGGGGAGGAATGTGAGTGGCAGGTGCACTTGTGCGCACTTGAACAGAGGATGCTTCTGCTGACAACAAAGCTCCACTTGCATGAATGGAGGACTTAAGCATCCTTTGCTCACGTGAGTGGGGCTTCACGTATAAGCACAACAGCCCACTCTGAGTGTGAGCTTTGCATGTGCGTTTGCCTGCCACTTGCACAAGTGGAGCTTTGCCTGCATGCACATGTCTGTTGCTCATGCAGCCCAGTTTCAAACATGCTGTGGCCCAGTAGTGGGCCACGGCCTGGAGCTTGGGGAGCCCTGATTTAAGTAAAGTAACTTAAATGACTTGTAGGCCTTTTTTTGGTAAAAGCTCAGCTTCACCATGTGTGTTAATTACTAGGTGTCTGTTATTGATGTAGGGTTTGTATCATACAGAATATAAAACTGGATGTTGACTATTGGGACAATAAATGCAATGGTTATGTTTATTGCTTCCACTATGGTTGTATCAGGTATCCTGTGGATGCTGCTTTATTGAATTTATGCTAAAGAGTACACTAGACTGCAGAGGAATCAAGAATAGTGTTACATATCTCATTTCAGTGTAAGAAGCTGAGTTTAGACAAAGATTGAATACCTGTTGCTGATAGTTTTAAATTATTTTATTTATTACAGTGTTGCGTTTCAGTAACCAAAGTGCTCTGGGCAACTCAAAATAAAACTCAGAGCTGCCTACCTGATGCATGATGAGGTGGACTTCAACTCCCATAATTCCCAACATTGAACATTTTGGATATGCAGTTCTCTGTGAGTTGAAGTCTATAGATAGAAGTTGCCAAAACTGGGAAACTATTTTATGCCCCCACATTATAAGATGAAAAGTATGTCTCTTTGATAGGAAATGTTATAAATTCCTACTAAAACATATAAAATTTCTTGTTAATATTGAATGAGGAAAATATAAATGGAAATCTAGGTGCTGACTAGTTTGTGAATTCAAAAGAGCATCTCAGAATAAATCAGTGGCAAGCAATTTCCATATCATGCTAAGAAAACTGCAGGAATGTCTCCATATAAAGTTAGCAGGGGTGAAGATAAATATGTTTTATTTAGGTCTTTGTTTTGATTTATTTTAGATTCAGTCTCACTTATCCTATTGTATGTTTAAAGGCTACTGGTTTCCCCGAAGAGCAGTGAGTTCTGGAAAGCTTCAAACTGATATTTGAGTAGACAGGTTTGAGTTTTCCTAAGATTCAGATTCACCCAGTAATTACTTCAGCTTCATCCTGATCTGATTATGGGATAACTGAAAAAATGTTTTCTGGCTGTAAACTTGCTTTTTACATAAATGTTCCACTGCAAAGTTTTTGAAAGAGGGCAAAGAGTCAAATATTGGTGATTAGCATCTGTACAATCTGGATAATTGAAATATTTAGCCTGTGTTTTCAATATTCCAACCTGGATCTCTGATTCTGATTTGTGCAAGTTAACTTGGGTCATACCTCTTGCTGGGGAAGAATGCCAGTGGAAACATCCTGGATTGGTAGACTGGCGAGACCGGCCTCCTTATGAGGACTGGACACCTCATAAGTCTCTCTTGAATTCTTTGATTCTATTGTTGAATGGCTTTTGTAAACAAATGTCTGGAATGTGAAGACTTTGCTTTCAGCAGTGAAATGTGTTGTTTTTAGGCTCATTTGAGCAATGCTGGTGGACTAATATGACAGAGGTGGTGGTGGTGGTATCGTTCTCAACAGAATTTGAGGCAGCATGGGAAAAGCAGCATTGGATCAAAGGAAGACTTCAAAAAGAGTTGGTTTAATTCTGTATTAACTTCATCATCATTGAGGCCTAGGTTGCTCCTCTACTAAGCTGTTTTTAAAAAAAAAGACAATGAGCCAAAGGCAGTTTAGCAATGCATGCTGGTGATATCTGCTTGGACAGTTCCTGGTTGCTTATACCTTCTTCAGGCAGAAGATCCATTCCCTTTGTTTCTTGGCCTGTTAATTCTGTCTCTATGCCTGACTTCACCCATCTGTTCTAGTCCTCCCTTTCATTTGCCATTCAGTAACAAAAAATGACAGGGCAGGAGGGGATGGAGAAGGAGAAATGTCATGGCTGTATTGTGGAACACTGGGAGATGTTTGTGTGTCTGCTAACTTGTCTATGAATCTGCATTTCTGCAGTGGTGAAGCGCACGATTTTTACTTACATTGGTGGATCTTTTCTATAACTGTTCTATGTACACGGACCGGTTGGCTACACATATATTTGAAATAAACAAGTTCTGGAGCAAGCAGCTCACACACTTGAATGAGAGGGGATAAATGCTGGATAGGAATTCTTTTATCATTTTCAGATCTCAGATCAAAAACTCAGTAATATTTGCATCTTTTGAACGGGAACAGTTTCTGATGTATCTCAGGCTACTGCACGGTGTTGTGACATGTCGTCTTGAAAGCCTGCCTTATATAACATAGCTTAGATTTTAAAACATGTACCTGCTTTATGTGATACAATATACATTTTGGTTGAGGAAGCAGGCTGAGGTCTATGAATACTGTACACCAAAGATGCTACTTTACATGTCTGAATGGAGAACCACAGGTCTGGGATAGGACAGAAGGAGTGAATTCAGCTTGTGGTGAGGCAGTACAACCTAATAGAAGTGTGAGAAGGATGCTAGAAAGGACTTGTTAAAGTACGTTGTGTTCTTTTTGGACTTACACCATATGGACTTTGTATGCTCGGCAGAAATTTTGTAATGGGCCAGAAAGGTTTATGGGTTGGCTGTTGCAAAAAAACAAACAAGCCCCAAACCCATGCCTATCCTGCATTTGGTACTTTTGTCAGAAATAAAATGACCATATAGTGTTATGCTAAAATTATATCATTTTAAATAAAAAATACATTTGAGCTCAACTTCTAGTCACTGTATTATGAACATGGCCGATTTCAAAAAGTGAAGTGTGGTTGGGTCTAGTTTGCATTTGAATTGGAGATTATTCAGTGAACTAGATTGAGATGGTCTCAAAAGCATTCTAGAAGAAGATGGTGGCAACCCATTTCCAAACTATGAAATGTTTCTATGGAATCACCAGAAGTCAAGCTCAGTAAGGGGGAAAGATTTTATTTGTAACTGCAATGCATTTAATTTATAGTACAAACTGAAAAGGTTGCCTCTGCTGTCTCCCTTATACAAGCTAAAAATCTTTAATATTATTTGTTTAACCATGCCCCAAATATTTTCCAAAATACATATGCAATCAGCAGTAGTGTCTGAAAAAAATCCAAGTTAAATAGTGTTTGTCCAACTTGTATTACAGTCAATTCAGTATTTGAATATTAATCCTTTGTATGCAGAAAGTCATCATTTTAACATTTAATGTCTATAAAGGATCATTTTTGATAAAAAAAACTACTTTTAAAAAGTTTTTACTTAAATTGGAATAATTTTTTCTTCATTTGACCTACAACTAAATACCATGAACAGGTTAAATCATGAAAAAAAATTATGAGAGCATCAGATTTCTGTTTTCAGTGCTTATGTAACCAATGTGCGAATGGATTTTCTATTTTATTATCATGAAAATGGATCATCTGTCTTCCAGGATCAATCCAGCCTAACCAGCTAATCTGGGGTGCTGTTTCATACTTCTTGAATTAAAATGATATATGCAGGAGCATTACATTTTTAAATGGTGGAGAAGAAAGTTAAGACATGCCCAATATAGAAAAGGGCTGAGGCAAGTAGAAAACAATGGGAACATGGTCATACTTAAACATCACTGCTAAATTTGCAGGATGATAGATGAGTTGTATGTACAAATTTCTTCATGAATGACTTATCTAAAAATTATAGGGTGTATAATCTCGTTGTAAAAGCAGTACAGTACTGAGTAATAAAGTAAATTATTGGTATATGCATTCTCACTTTACAAATACATCAAACTATTGAAGGCAATGTCTAAAATTTAAAATCATTGATTTAATGCTTTGTTTCATAGTTTAAATGTCTATCTTTTAAAGCCCTTTACCTGGAAAGTTCATCACAAATTATGGGAAGGACAAATGTAAGAGACAGCAGATAATACGAGTTTAGATGTAAGTTTAAAGATGGCCCCTTCCTTCAAAGATGTGAGGCCTCCAACCACAACTTCATATCTCTCACTATTATTGATGTGTTAATTACTACCTTCAGATTTCATGTACTTTTATCACTTGTGGGATTCCAAGGCCATTCACAAAAATAACCATTGCTATTCTAAATGGGTGCCATTTTTCCCTGAGCCTGCAGATAGTGAGGTTTAAACGGTGACTCAGATATCATTTGTGGTGGACTTGTAGCTTCCCTCCCCCTAGCCAATCTCATTGGGGCTGTAGTTCTAAAGCTGAGTGACAACATGACTTAAATGTCAGCACTAACTTTGGTTTGCTGATGATTTTAGCAGATGTAGTCAGAACCTAGCTGAGGGGGATAAGACTGGGGAGCGAAGCAGAAGCTCCCAAAGTAAAGGAGAAGACGTAGAGAGAAATAGCCAACAGTATAACACTTATCTTCTGCATGTTATGTTGAGCCCAACAGATAATGGCTCTGACTATCTTGAAACGGAAATAAAAGTTGTATAAGTGCATGTTCTGTCTTACTAAAAAAAAAAAAAAAGGATTAAGATGGAAGATCATGGTAATTAATATACACCTTGCCTTCAGGGCAGTGATTAAAATGGAATATCATAGCACCCCAGAACAAAGTTCAGTCTTGGGTCAGTGATATATTGTTTTGTGTGTGTGGGTGTTCCCTCCCCTCCCCTTTTGCTCTGTGATTGCATCATTACATTTGTTCAGAGATTTCTTTCTGTTCATATTTTTTTTTAATAATGTCACAGCTGAAGCTGTGGTATCTTGATACCATCACAGAATAAATATTATTTTAGGAACCACTGCAAAGGGCTCTTCTTTGTTGTTATCTTTTTATAATTTAAACTTTGTAAGAATGTCTGACTTGCTTACCGATCTGCAGAAAAATACAAACATCTCAACTCATTTGTCATTTGCCAGTTATTTATTTTTGAAAGGGTGGTGCCAGAGTTTGTCCTGTCTTACTGTTAGTCACTAAAATAGAACAAATTCCCTTTAATGCCTCCAGCTTGGTCCCAATGCCCAATTATCCTCGGCTGGATAATAAACTCTTCAAAAAACAGTCTGCAAAGGGCAGAAATGCAGTCTGAACCCAAAGTAAAGATTATTAGAAATAAAAAAACCAACACAAACCACACGGAAGTAATTAACATGGCAGGCCAGGATGATAAGTTGCAGACTTTCAAAGGATAACGCAGTGCCCACAGTTAGGAGGACATCCAAACTCAGATAAGCCTTGACCAAGATAATACTCGCTTTACTTCCAGCAAGGAGTTGTGTGCAAACGCTCCACTTATATCCTATTCTCCTAGCTGCAACGAATGAAAGGGATCAAGGCCTTCTTCCGTCTCATAAGCCATGTTGCTTCCTTCTCCGTTCCTCCCTGTGTGCCCTAGGATGAAGAGGGAATGGCCCTGGATCTTCCTCTGAATGCCCAGCTGGACTGTACCCTTCTCCCATTTCTTCCACAGCCACCCAAGCCACTCCCTGTCAGCTGCTTAATCTCCCCCTCAGAATCAGACTCCAAAAAGGGCATGACAGTCCATCTGGCAGGGAGCAAATTGAATGGTGTGGTGTGTCTTATAGGGAACTGCTCAAAGCAGTATAGTGCTAATGATATAAATGTGGAAGTTAGCAATGCACATAATTGTCTGCAACCTCACATTAGGGGAATAGGTTAGAATAGATTTGGCAATCAATCCCTCCTTAACGTTGTAAGACTATGCCTTCAGTCCTTGATCATAGGCTACATAGTTCAGTGTAGCTAGTGGGAATTGTAGTCCAACAATATAGGATGTTCATAAGTTCCTTGGCCCAGTTGAATGGTATTTTTGGGGTGGAGGGAAGTATCCTGTAATTTCAGCAGCATCTTCTGCATAGCACATTCTAGATATATATCCAGAATCCTGGTATGTATTTAGCTGAGTGTTTAGCTGCAGAATCGGATTGATGTGTATTCGCGATTCTAAATTAAAATTCTGCAACTAGCTGAAGCCAGATAGACAATGGCTAGAATGATATATATGATGAAATAAGTACATTTTTATCGAAAATGCTTTTTTTGTCATAGAAGTTAATTTATTTGGCACCCTTATGGGTGGTTTTTTGTTCATTGGAAGTTTTATTCCAGTCTTTTTCTGTCTGCTCCCTATTTAGCTTGTCTACAACACGAAGAGTAAGTTTCTCAAAACAATCATTTTCAGAAACACTGAAGACTGATAATTGTGGCAGTGCACAACTTAAACTAAAAAAAGGGGGGGAGCATGAACCCGAGAATCCAGATTCATTCAGCTGATTGAATGAAAAGGAGATGTGTTTTTTGCTGTTCTTGAGAAATAAGCTATATTTGGAAATCTTTAGGTGGTGCTTCTCTTCTCACTCCAGCAAGCATGCCTCCCTTCTAAACAGAGCGTACTAATCATGTGTCAAACTGGTACAGCATTATGGAGCAGGACAAGAACAGTCTGTATTGTTAATGCTACATGGCCTGATGATCACATGGCCTAGTTGCTGTGCAACAGGTATGCTACCTCTTGACCAATTTAGATAGAGGGCAAAGGCCTGGCTCTGTTTGCCTTAGAGATTCACCCAGCAATGACTGGGATTATGATAGCTTCATATTCTCTAGTGCAGTGGTGGCTAATCTTTTTGGGCTCCTGTGCCAAAAATTGTGCATGTGCTCGCGTGTGCATGTCCTCATGCCAGCACCCAAAAGGCAATGTGCGGGAGGGGTCCCATGTCCCCCTGCACATATGCGCATGATCCTCCCCCCACCCCCTTAATTGGACTGCACATGTGCACGCCTCCCAGCTGATTTGGGGGCCTTTTTCGGCCTCCCAGAGGCTTGAGGGAAGCCTCTGCAGACTTTGGAGGCCAAAAAATGGGCCCGTTTAGTCACTTCTGGTATTTCTGGTAGGCCATAAAAGGCCCCAAAATCAGTTGGGAGGCTTGCGCATGCGCAGTGAGGTAAGTTTGCCTAGGGCTCTCTGCCCGCACAAATGGCCCTGCATGCCATAAGTTCGCCATCACGGCTCTAGTGGGTTATTTGGTTTGATGGTGTCACTGGGAGGAGGAAAAAAGTGGGGTTGAAAACTATAGCTCAGCAATAGAGAAATGGCCAACAATTAATGAAAAGTTAACTGAGGTTTCCTCTGCTTGTTCAGCATGGTGATAACATTTAGTTTGTTAGTCATATTGATACTAAAAATGGCACTGGGAAAATAAATTCTGAAGTTCTCACAGATTGTTCAGTCTGCTGACTGGGAGAAAAATGATGTACATTGCCTTCAATGTAGAATATTGAAAGGGTACTTTGCTGGTTGCTAGAAATACCACAGAGGAAGGGCTGTGTTTTGATAGCTCAGTAGGCACTGTCTGCATTCTTTCATGCCTTTCTTATGCAAGTTTCTAATTTTTGTGTGGCTGTGGTATCTTAAAGAGTCATGAGCTACTGCATGCTGGTCTCCTAAACTAAGAATGTTGTTTGCTGCACCAAAAATCTGCTGCTGGATTTGTGGCTTTGTAGGACTAAAGAAGTAAAGTTCAAAAGTGTATTTATTTAAAGAGATGGTGATGCTGTGGAAGTCTCAGGCTGGTCTTTGGACGCTGTCAGAATCTGGATCAGGCAAAAGCAGTCTCAGATTAAATCCTGTCAAGAGAGAATTGCTAGAGGTCAGGAGACATCTGTGCACTCTGATAACAGTGGCCCAGCAGTTAGAATGAATGGACTTGGGCTCCCCTTGAAGGAGGAGGTATTTTGTGACTTAAGAAACTTCCTGGGCTTTTAACCGTGCCTAAGCAGCAGTAGAATTCATGGTTAGGTGGACTCATTGCCAAGCTGCAAGTCCATAACCATATTATGGACTTTGCTGCAAGTCCATAACCATATTATGTTTTGTTTTACTTCATTGAGCTTTCAGTCCAAGCAGTGCCTATTTTGGATTTGATTTTGGATTTGATTTTGGATTTCCTTTTTGTGATTAAGGTTTAGAGATTAATTTGGATGTAGTTGTTGTTACCATTTTGTTTTTTGAAGTTTTTGTGTGTTGCCCAGCTTTTGGGGGGATTGGTATATATCATAAGTGTCTATAAATAAATATCTTGCTATCCAGATGGGGAGGGAAAAAGAAAACATAAATACTCATTTATTAGGATCGGTTGTGTAGCTGAAGTTCTTGGGAGCCTTGCCTTGATTAAGGATAGAGTAGAAATAATTCAAAAAAAACCACCATCCTAAAATTATGACTTTGCAGTTGAGCCCATGGAATAGCCTGCTTCCTATTTCCTCTCCCTCTATAGCTTGATGGAATGATTTTATACAAGATCATAAAATCATTTTTAAAAATTGCTTGTCATATTATAATATGTTTGATAACCTCTTTTTCAAAGAACCATCAGTTGGGTCATAAAACGATGTTTTAAAGGCTGCTATATGAAAAAATAAGATCTTAATTAAAGTGAAAAAAATGTTCCTCATTTTGATTGAAGCTGTATACAGAATAGGTTCCCTTCCCACAGCCTTTTTGTTCTGCATTTCCATGCTGAAGAAGGTGCTTGGATAGGGTTAACACAGGGTTCCTCTTGATAAAAAAACATACAATAGAGGAGTGGGAAAAACAAGGAGAATGTGGTCTCATGTCTTATCACAGATGTGAAAAATCTTTGCAGTTTTGGAAAGCTGGAGAAAAATACAGATATTTTTGAAAACTGCTAGTTTACTCCTGTTTCTGCTTTACAAGGATAGATCTTAAGTCATGTTAAAATTATGGTAAATATGTATATTTTAACCTGGCCAGATAGGCATAATTAAGCTTCAGCTTGGAGTGTCATGTCAGAATTCCAGCACTTCAAAGAATATGAAAATATATAACTCTTCCTCTTCATCCCGCTATTTGTGCAGTCTTTTGTTTTGTGTTGCATTTGTTCTTCCAGAATGTATTCTACAAATGAAAATCTTTACTTTGGGCCCCAACTCTCTCTGTTGTAGTGTCTGGGGAGAAAAAAAGGTTGCCACTGAGACATATTGCACAATGCTAATATTATGAAAGAGATTGTGGTGTAATTGCTTACAGCTTATGTGTCCTGCTTCCTGTTTTCATTTTTTATATATACACATACATACAAGCTATATCTTTTACACAAGGAAAAAGAGATCACATTCGCAAACAATACTCTTCCCCTCATCTTTGGGGGGGGGGAAATTTTTTATTTGTAAAAATAGGGTTACATACTATACTCAAACAGTTTCTGGATTTGGTCGCAGTTAAATTTGGCTCCCTATCAACCCTTCATTAAAACAGAATATAATAGCAGCTTTTCTATAGTAATCTCTGTGTGGTTTAATTTTTTCCCCAGTGTTTATTTCTGAAAGGATTGAACTGTAAAGTTTTTTATATTGTCAAATGTAATTACCCAAAGCTGAAGACTGTGATACCCAAAAGGGGCAGGTGAGGTAGCTCACATAGGATTGTGTGGTTTTCAGAAATAAAAGCTAGCTGGTTGTTGTCTTGTTCACTGCATGTACCGTGTTCTGTTGGACGAGAAATTAGCAGTAGTCTGAGTATGTGAAGTGAACCAAATGAACGCAATCCCTCTCTCCTGCTTCTTACAACATTCTGATTCATAACTTTTGCAAAGTTGACATGGTTTTACTGTGGTGATATGTACGCCATTTCTTAAAAAAAAACATGCTTACAGCTTTTTCTGTAACATTACAGGACTATGTATTCACATCGGGAAGACAGATACTTAGTGATAATCAAATGCTTGCTGGAATAGTGCAACTGGTTTTTATTTTGATACGTTTCATTCTAAACTCTCTTAGCATTGAGTACTGTTGGGGTAGAGCTAATAAGACTTAAGGTCAAATCCTGGTCATGAATATGGGTTATATGACCCTCATGCCCCATCTACTCAGTCTACTTTACAGAGCTGGTAGAATGGTAAAATAGGGAAGAAAAGCTCCTTGAGGGAAAGATAAAATAACAAAGAAAAAAAAAAAGAATTGGTTGCTTTCGTTGGTCCTCAACACCAATAAGACCAAGGACTTTATAGTGGATCATAGAAGGAACAGATAAGACGTCCAGCCCTTGCTTCTCAGTGGAGACCAAGTGGAGCAAGTGGCCAGTTTTAAGTTTCTGGATGTTACCTAAAAGAGGATCTGACCTGAGGTGCCCACATTGCAGCCCTGGTCAAAAGGACCCAGCAGAGATTATACTACCTGAGGCTTCTCAGAAAACAACGACAATGAGAAACTGCTGATGACCTTCTACCGCTGCACCATAGAGAGCATTTTAACATACTGCACCTCTGTATGGTTTGCCAATTGCACAGTGGCAGATAGGAAAGCACTCCAAAGGGTTAATGTCATTGCGCAGAAGATCATTGGTTGCCCTCTCCCCTCTTTGGAAGAGCTTTATAGCTCTCTCTGCCTTAAGAAAGTTCAAACATTCTCAAAGATCCATCTCATCCTGGGAACCCTTTTTTTGAACTATTACCATCTGGCAGACAGTACAGAATAATAAAAACAAGGACAGATAGGCTGAAAAAGAGCTTCTATCCCAGGGCAGTAGCTCTTTTGAATTCTGCTGTATAGTGCCGTGTTGGTGCAGTGGCGGGGGTTTCAATGTGTTAAGGGTGAAGGGTGTGTGTTCGTGTTTATTTTCATGGTCATGATGTGCACTGAAGATGGTGTTTGATTTCGTTGTATGAGGTGCAATGACAATAAACTAGACTAAACTAAACAAACAAACCAAGGGCTTGATTTTTTTTTCTTTTTCTGTTGCTTCATATGCAGGTGCCAATATTGCCACAGGAGAAGAAGTAGCCATTAAATTGGAATGTGTGAAAACCAAGCACCCGCAGCTCCACATTGAAAGCAAATTTTACAAGATGATGCAAGGTGGAGGTAAGTTCACAGGCTTCAGAGCCTGATGATTATGTTTCAGTATTTCATAAAGGCTTCGGAATGGCATAAAGAGATCTGTGAATGAATGAATGATGTGTGTGCGCATATCTCCCCCTTGCCAACATTCTCTTCTCATCTCTTTTTAGTGGGCATACCTTCCATTAAGTGGTGCGGGGCAGAGGGGGACTATAATGTGATGGTGATGGAACTTCTGGGGCCCAGCCTAGAAGACCTTTTTAACTTCTGCTCCCGCAAGTTCAGTCTCAAGACTGTTCTGCTTCTGGCAGATCAGATGGTAAGTTCTTATTTGATTGTCTGTTCCTTGTGCTCTTCCTGATTCCCTTTCACAGCAATTGCTTGTTCTTTAATAGCCAAACCTGAGGCACTCAGATAAAGCTGAAAAACATTAGCAAGTCCCTATTATCTCTGTAGCTGTTGTAGAAGGAATTGTGTTGTGCTGTAAACTAGCAGCTGGGACAATTTGTCAAAGTTGAAGACAAATTCTCTGTGTTCTTTTCCCTGTTCCTTTGAAAATTTCTGTCTTTTGGCTCCCAGCTTAGGACTAAATGAATCGGCATGTGTTTCACTTTCACCTGCTGTGGGTAGGTAGGGCTTCACTTCTGTGTTTCTCAATACTGTGGGAAGTATTGAGATCACCATATTTCTTCTTTGAGGTTACAGTGGGTCTTCCAATTAATGAGTGTACAATGTATATCTTGCTATAAAATTATTGGCACTCTCTTCCTCTCACTTTCCTCCATTTTTCCCAATCTATTTCCAGATCAGCCGTATTGAGTACATTCATTCCAAGAATTTTATCCACCGAGATGTGAAACCGGACAATTTCCTTATGGGACTTGGCAAAAAGGGCAACCTAGTATACATCATTGATTTTGGTCTGGCCAAGAAATACCGAGATGCCCGTACCCACCAGCACATTCCCTATCGGGAAAACAAAAACCTAACCGGCACAGCCCGTTATGCCTCTATCAACACTCACCTTGGGATTGGTAAGTATTTTATGTTCCCACATGGTTGAAAATCCAGTATGGTGGTGGGAGATCAGTTAAATCAAAATCTGTATCACTATATTGGTTATCATTTTGGTAGAGTGGGATATATTAATAACCAATTTAATGGAAGCATTGTTCCTTTAATCTTGAGGTATTTTGTTCTTATTGCATGTTATTTTGTCCTATGGTAGTGCAAAATGATTGCATTATCTTTCAGATTAGATGTGCGTGTAGAAATTGATTAAATATTCTACAGAAATTGTAGAGAAGAGTCAACTTGAGAAACTTAAGTCTTAGGCTTCCTTCAGGTTGTATTTCTGAGACAGAATTTATGTAGCAAAGCAAAATGCATCTTGCTGCTTTGTAATGTGTAATCGATAGTCCTAAACTTATGACCACAATTGAGCCCAAATTTTTTTATTAAATGAATCACTGCAGTTGTTAAGTTACTAACATGATTGTTAAGTGAATCTGGCTTCCCCATTGAATTTATTTGTTAATTTGTTTATATCCTACTTTTATTATTTTTGCAAATGAGGTAGCTAATTTATCCAACACACCCTCTTCCTCCTCTTCCCCCCCCCCCAACATCCCTGTGAGGTGGGTTGGGCTGAGAGAGTATGCCTGGCCCAAAGTCATCCAGTTTGATTTCATGACAAATGCAGGACTTGAACTCATGGTCTCCGTCAGTCACTTTTTTCAGTGGTTGTAAATTGAGGACTCCATGTATATGAACCCAGCCACCATATGCAAAGCTATACAAATTTGCTATTTGAAGCATTTCAGAAGTACTTTTTAAATGCATTTTAAAGAAGGCAACAGTTTATTTAGTCATATCTGTATTGAATCAGCTGCTATTTGGGAATATGTCCCTTGAATTAAATTTGATTGTGGCAAGTTGTTCAGTGGCTTGTCTTTCGTTGTAAAGGTGTTTTTCTCCAACACCAGTTATTCAGGGACGCATTACAATTTCTGGTTAAAATTTTAATGGAACATGCTGGCAAATCAAAGAATTTTTTTCTATTCCCATCCTACCACTGTCGTCTTAATATTCAAAAACCACCCACCATAGTCTCTATACTCTTACTGACTGCTCCTAATGAAGATTAAAAAGCTAAAGAATGTAGAGAAGAGGATAAAATGCAACAATGCCTTTACAAGGAAAAAAAAAATCAGATGTTTGGGCTCTTCAATTTTAAGAGAGATTGATAGAATGATTAATTTAAGTTAGTTGATTCTATTCCAGAGTTCTGAAGTTCAGGTCCCTTTGGTTTGTAAAAAGGGATCTAAACAACAAATCCAACATGGATAATCAAACATGTGAATGTGTATTTAGGTATTTTAGGACCCATTGCTTGAATTGATATTTTTAAAGCATTGGATAAATGTGTGAGTGTTTCAATGGCAACCAAAAACCTCTAGGTTCACATGCAATATGCTTGCAATTACTAAATATATTTCCTTTGCGCAGTAGCTTACCGTGAAACTTTGCTCTCCTAGGAGATGAAGGGGACTGAATTGATTTAGGCTGTGAGGCAGCAAGACAGTTTCTGGATCTAGTGAAAATTGTAGGCAGGTTCCAAATCACTTTTCTTGATTCTTCATCACATCACTGCAGAATATGAACCAATGTTACAGTATATTATTAGAGTTCTTGTTCCGACTGGTGAATGATTAGATATCAAATTTTAACCAACCTTGTGCATTGTGTAATACTGGACTGTAGATTGAGAACCAGTTTGGTCTAGTGATTAAGGCACCAGGCTAGAAACTGGGAGACGTGACTTCTAGCCCCGCCTGAAGCATGAAAGTCAGCATGGATGACTTTGAGCCAGTCACTCTCTCTCAGCCCAATATACCTCAGAGGGTTTTTGTTGTGGGGAATGGTTTCAGAATGTGGAAAAAAGCAAATAACTACATTACTAAAAATAGGAGGGGGAAGGAGCATTAGGTATGTTTACCGCTTTAAGTTATTTCTAAAAATAATAAACATGGGATAAAAATAAATAAAATTGTTACTTGCATTGGCCACTGGCATGATCAAAGAAGAAACCATTATGGCTTCAAAAGCATGCAAAAATAATCACACATTCCACAAACAGACATGATGTGGTGTTGCTTTTTGGGAGTTTGGATACGGAAATAGTTTTCGCAGCTGCAGAAAAACTTTTGGTTGACAGAATTGTCTTCACTTGACTGTGCTGAAACTGATAAAAGAAATGTTGCTACTTGGAGAATTGGGAGGTGGGGGTGTTGTAAACCCTATCCACGTCACACATAGATGAGGGGATGGAGAGACGGTGAGTGTTCTACATGCTCTGCATTTTGAACATTGCCCAGAAATACTAGGTTGCACTTCCCTCATAAGTTTCTGTTTTTAGCTGGCTAGAAATGTGAGAGATGGGCTTCACACTCTTTATCTCAAAAAATTACATTTTTAATAATTGATTTAATCCAGGACACACTTTCATTTGCCTGGAAAGTTCTGAGCAGCAGGAGTGACCAGCTGCTAGATTTTTCCCTGCATTTATAATTAACTATAACTGAATTGAATGAAATATTCATTTCACTCCAACATTTGTGATAACAGTCTGATTTTTCTTATTGCCTGATTTCACAAATAAAAGCCGATTTGGTCTAGTAGTTTGGTCAAGGCTAGAAACTAGGAGACTGTGAGTTCTAGTGCCCTCTTAGTCATGAAAGCCAGCTGGGTGACTTTGGACAAATCACTCTTAAACCTATTTACTTCAAAGAGTGGTTGTTGTGGGAAAAATAAGAGGAGGAAGTATCAGATAAATAAGTCTGAGTTATTTATAAAAATAATAAAGATAAGATATAAATAAATAAATATGATAGCATAATACATTTTGAGAGAGAGAGAGGAAAGGAGGGAGAGGGAGGGAAGAGTGGATTGATTGAGATTTGCAGTTGTCATTGTTGGGCTTGACTGGGATGTTCCAACTTCAAAAAAGCTCCTTTCCCAAGGATCTGCTTCCCTAAAATATTCTTAGGAAAAAAAGTATGCATTACTTGAATGCAAGTGATTTGCTCAGAATTCAAATTTGTCTCCTTGATTTATCTGTTCTCTGTGCAACCTAAGCTATATAATCCTCAAATGTGTTCACTGTTCTCCCTTAGGCAGCATGCAGTGGGAGGATGATTAGTAAGAGGGGCAATCCACTCTTTGCTGCAAGGAACTCCTGGCTTGGTTCCAGTGCTACATCATAATATTAGGTATCTGTTATGAGGATGACATAAATCCATCCCCAAAAAGAAAATGTTGTTGACTAAACATAATGAATGGATTCATATATTAAGCCCAAATTAAACTAGATTTTAATTTGTTTCTCATAAATATTTTCCAGGGAGCCCTTGGTTCCTAAGAATGCAGTTAGACTGACAGATTTTAAAATCTTTGTTATGGGCTGTTTCCCTTGATGTTCTGCAGATGTTTTGGGATGTAATTCTTAAGTTTCAGCAATCCTGGCTATATCGTTCCACAGGAGAATTATATTAACTTACTTATAATCCATGGTGCAGGGCCTGGATATCCATTAGATAGCCTTTCCCAGTAGTTTCTGACTACACAACTGGAACAACCGAGAATGTCTGCCAAAGGTACCCATTCTTATGACTTTCCAGAAGCTGGTGAAAAGCGGATCGTTAGGGATCAGTTGCGGATCAGTTGCAATCAATGGTCCATTTATAATGTCAAATTGTAGTTACTATTCTTAGTATTAGAACTGTAAATTAGGTTATAGTTTTTAATCAATTCATTTTAACACTGATTTTGTATTTTGTTTTAAATTGTAAATTGTAAGCCATCTAGAACATCTAGGATTCAAGTGATTGATATAGCACATTAATAAATTTATAATGTCATCTTTTTTCAGCTGTTTACTTATCCAGAGCTCCGAATGGCTAAGGGGTGTTTTCAAAAGTATAACACTTAAAACTGATTTCAACGGCCATACTTGGCAGAAAAATATATTTGCATTTAAAAAGCCCCAAGATAGGGATATCTGGGCCTAGGAAAGATGAAAATTGCTTTTGACACATATGGGGGGGTTCAGTTGTAAAAGTTGAAGTTAAAGTTGTCATCCGCCTTTCTGGATCCTTAAGGAAACACCATCCTTGGAAAATTTTAGCCTAGAAAGATGAACATGAGAAACATCATAATTAACATGTGATTCTTTTCTCTGTGATTAAGCTGACATCGTGTGCTAAATCATGGTTAGTTTTGGATTAGTCTGTTTATTAAACCTAGTCCCTGTGGCTTGTTCATACCATAGTTAAAACAAACTGTGACTTAGTAAGATTTGTGAGTCTATTCCTAATTTTTGGCAAAAGTGGCTACCAGTAAGCTTGCAAAATGTCTCAAACATGGAACAATTCAGTTCAAGCCTTCATTTCAATTTTAGGGCTAGAATATTTCTGGTAAGGTTGAAATGGGGTCAGAAGACTTCCAGGAAAGTCAGAACAGCCAGTTTCTCTCCCTCTAGAGCTTGAGTTTAAAATATTCGGCACATTGGAAGTTGCAAATTGTCTTCAACAAAACAATCTCAGTACACATAAATATTCTTTCTTTACTTGAAACACTTTAGCAATTATCAACAAATGCATTTTTAGCATACAGGAATAGAGTTGGGTTTTTTTTGTGTGAAATTATTATATTAAATTTATAGCCCAAGACCTAAATTAAAGATTGGTAATTGGCAAGTGTGGTTATTTTTCTTAAAAAAATTCCCTAGAATAAAAGACAAACCAAAAAGAAAGAAACCAAAAAGTTTCCATAAGAAAGAACCAAATCAACCAAAAAAAATGAAAAAAGGAAACTTAAGAAATATATAAGTGACTTCCAATCTTCTTTCCAATAGATAATTACAAACTTATTGTCCTTCCAACTTAGATTTTGTACACGTCCATTTAGTTCCTCACTTAATCTACATGTTTCTTAATCTTCAGATCCATAGATTATGTCATTTATTTCTTCATTAAACAAAAATTAACATAATAAGCTGATCAAATTTTCTTTATAAAAACCTTTTCCTGTTCAAACAAAACTAAGATGAGGAATAAAATCATAGGGTTGAATTTGGTGAATGGTGAAAGGCAAATCTTTGAATTAAAGGTTCTAAGACTAGGTAAATGTCAGAATTTTTTTTAAAAAATATTTTTTTTAATCGATTAAAAGGAGGTGGTCGATCTTGATAGTCTAAAAACACAATAAATATATCAGTTAGAAAATTCTTCTTTAAAAACATTTTGCCATAGCCTGCCAGCTTCATAGCCCCTGGATAAATGTAGCATATTAATCATATGTTATTTGTGTTATGCTTTAGAGCCCAGGTCTTCCTGGGCTGACCTGCATGTAGAGATCAATTTTATACTGTTGGAACATCCTAAAGAAAATTGTCTTGAGACTTTTGGGGAGGATAAATCCTCAGAGAATAATAGGAACTCTTGCAAGAAGTGAAGGCATTAACTATAATGTCTCAAAATATTGTTATTCAGGCCAGTGACAAAAATGGAAAAAAATGTTTGAAGATGAAATTCTAGACTTCTAAAATGCCACGTTCTATTCTTCCTAAATGTGGGATAACCTGTGCTTGGTTTTTCACTCCTTTGGATTTCCTTTTGCTTTTGCTCTGTTGTTTCAAAATAAGATTTAGGGAAAGGAGAAGGATGGACTGCAATTTTATGTATTTGTCTCTGCTTTTTTGAATTGTGCACCAAAAATCCCCACTTTATTTCAATTCCTACAAGTTTAAGGTCTGGAAGAGAGTTGGGGAGTGAGTATAATCAAATCTGCTGGAATAGAAGATTAGAGCACAAAGTTGGAAGGGGAATTTCAGCCAGAGACTTTAGAATTGGGAGGAGCAACATGAAAAGGCGTCTCTTGAATCATACATTCCAGTCAATTTTCACATGCTCAGAAGATGACTTCCTGCATATCCTGCCCCTTTCAAAGCTCAAGATATCTGAAATGCACACTCCAAAGTACCCAGATAAAGGGCCTGTAACAGGGCTGTGTCTAAATAGCTGGAAGAGGATAAAAATACGCTGGTAATTTCTCCTTTCTTGCTCTTTAGAACTTTTATTCACTTCCCCCAGTATTGAATTGTACATCAGAAGGCTAGAAATTTCTAATTCTGCTGGTCATTTTTTTCCAGGACCCATAAGGGACTTCATGCTTTCCATGTGAACTTTTCATGCAGATTTCATAAAAGGAATTGAATGTAGGAGCTAGGGAGAGAAACGTAAAATGCAGTAAGGTTCAGTTTTAGCAGCTGTGGATTCAGTCCCTTAGTTATAGCCATGCAAATGTTTGCATAGTCCCCTTTATGTTTGTATGTTGTTCTTAATAACAGCTTACACACATGACAAAGAGGCTCACAGTGACAAGAGCTGAGCTGTTCCTCCTGCCACTCTGCAGTGAAACACCTCCCCCCCCCTCATGTTGATGGCCTGCCCACATAGTAGCTTTGTGCAAGAGCCATTTGGGTCAATACACAGATGTCCAGGGGCATGGTCAGAACAACAGATGAGGTGAACCTGAGGATCAGAATTAATTTGATGGCAGGAAAATCTTGAGCTTGTAGGAAGCTCAATATGTAGCTTATTTCCCTGAATTAGTAAAATGTGGGCATGATAGCAGGGAATTAAAACTAAAGTGTCACAGCAGATTCATATCTTCAAATGCAAATCACTTTGCTTGTAGCCTGATTTAAGCAAGGGAAAACAAGAGTCGAAAGATAGGCGTAAAAGCTGTGGATAAGAGACTTTGCTCACTGCTATTCCTTGGCAATAAATCATCTTCCAACCTTTTGATGGCAACTTAGGTTGGAAGACAGCTCTCTGCTTGTGTCAGATTTCATTGTCTCATTCATCCAGACTAAGGAAAGAAAAAAATATCAAAGAGCTGGGTGTCTTCACAGCATAAGAAGATGGCAGGTATGAGGGAGAACACTAGAAGGATCAGGATGGCAGTCATGTTTTGTTCCTATTAATGATGCAAAATGGCTTCCAGCATTGAGGGAAGCAGTAAAAAATGGGTTCTTGGTTGGCTTTGTATCTGGCTTCATTATGAAGCTGTGACAAAGTCAGTGACAGAAGTTGTGTGAATACTCATAAATCTTTCAGGAAATTAGCATTTTTTATTTTTGTTTTTGCCTTTTAAACAAGGAGTTCTGCAATTTTGCTCTGCGCTTTATGAAATTGTTTTCACAGAGCATAATCAACAGATTGTTAAACACATTGATTAAACTGAAATAACCTTGTGACTGAATTGTGCTGCAATTAATGCATTAGTTTATTTTAATGTACCACAGGGACCTTGCTATTTGTAACAGTACAGTGCCAAATAGATAATGGCAGAGAATTTAAAATGCAGATCTGCCTGAAGTATGTTAGAGGTCAGGAGAGACTTCAAAGTCCAAAGCACAGGCAAGTGAAAAAAAGTTAATCTTTGCCCTGCTCATATGGATGTGAAAACTCTGATACGTTAACCCTTTGTATTACCTGAATTTTGATTTGTACAAAGATGTGTACATTAAAGGAAAAATGTACATTGAAATGACTATACATGGAACATTTTAAACTAATTTATTTTTGGCGGGGAAAGGTAAGCTTTTTCTGTAGTGATCCCATCTCTACGGAACAAACTCTGTAGCCTTTGTAAGACCCTAAAAAACTGCTGTGTTTCTGAGCCTGGGACGCTGAATGTACCAATGACCCTGTTTCCTGGCTATATTGCATCTCCTGGCTACATTGCATCTGTATTTCTTGACCCAATATCCTGCTCTTGTATGTGTTGAATGGAATTTTTTAAAATATTGCTTACTGGTTTTGTGGTTTTTATTGTTTTAAAATGTTTTTAAATGTTTAAGCACAATATATTTTCTGAATTGTAAGCCGCCCAGAGTCATTGACTGAGATGAGTGAACACAGAAATTGAGTGAATAAACAAACAAACAAATAAAATGCATTCATAAATGTATATATTAATGTGCAAAAGTGGGTGGAAAAAAACACACAGATCTGTTCCTTCTCTTAAAATGGATTGCCAGTATCCTACCTTTATATAGAGGTGACAGAGTTGCTTTAAGAAATCCTATTTGTCCCAGCACATCTAATTCTGACAGATGTCACTTTTTTATTCTATGTTTGTTAAATAGGGTTCAGGAAAGTATTCAGTTAAATGTGAAATAAAATATAAAACATGGCTCTGCCTCTGGGATTTTGCATGAGACAATGTTTGGGTCCTCTTTTCTGTCTTTAAAATAGGCAGTTTGAGAGATCTGTTTGATATTAAGGTCAAACAGGAGCTCAGAGTTCAACACAGAAAGATGCTGACATCCCACCTGTTTGCAGCTCCTTTAAGGCAACATTACTGTCTTTTCTTGGGATTGCAGCATAGTCTCAGGAAAAGGCAAGTTTCGTTTCAGGAATTACAAAGCGGTCCTTGTGTGTGCCTCTTTGCGCTTAGAAGCATTTTTAAGTAATACATAGCCCTCTTAGATAGCCTGTGGCATTGCCTTGTAGCATCTCGTGTTGTGATACAGTCACTTAGGATAGTGGCTTTGGGTAATACATGTATAGGCAGTCCTTAACTGGGAACCACACATTTAGTGACCGTTTGAAGTTACAACGGCACTGGAAAAAGTGACAGGACTATTTTTCAGACTTAAAACCATTGCAGCATGCCCATGGTCATGTGATCAGAATTTGGGCAGGAGGCAGGGAGCGTGTATTTATGACAGTAGCACTGTCCTGGGGTCATGTGATCGCCATTTGTAATCTTTCCAGCTAGCTTCCAACAAGCAAAGTCAATTGGGAAAGCTGGATTTATTTAACAACTGTAGTGATTCACTTAACAACTGCCTTGCATAGCATTGGAGATTTGGGGCTTACTTGTGTCCATATGTCGAGGATTAACATTTTATCTAGATGGGGAACTTCTTCTGGTGAGCTTAGAATGATGTGCTGGTTCTTTCTCCTTATTCCAATTTGTTCTTGCAGCAACTCTTAAATGGTAAGCCAGCCTGAGAATGACTGACCCAACATTACCCAGAGGGTATATCCTGAACTAGAATATCCTAGTACCTCATTCAGCACTGATGCAAAGATACTATTACAGTGTCCCCGACTGACTAATTTAAAAACTTACTTGGGCTGTGGATTTTCCAACATATAATAGGAATAAAACTGGATAAAATATCTCCAGTTATAAAATATATTGAAATCTCATTAAGTAGATTTTTTTTTAGTAGACAGTGTGGGTAAAAAAAGAAAAGCATACATTTGTACAGATCACCCTTTTTTCAGATTGTGGAGAATATGATCATTAATGAAAACAATTCATATTTTTAAAGAATATTTCTTCCACTGTTCTGGATGTAATCCCAATAAAAAAGTGGCATAATATACAGAAAACCAAAAATTCAGGATTATAAAACAGATTTTTTTTCTTTTTGGACTCTCTTTTTTTTTGCCCATGGGCTAAATTTTTGTTAAAACCCACCATAATTGACCAAATGCTCATTGAATTTGAGTGCTTAATTATCAATTCCCCCATATTTCTACTTTTAACCCCATCTCACATCCCACAATTTAAATATAAAATAATTATTTTCTTTTTAAATTAGAGGTCCTTTTCTTAGTTTTAGAAGACATAATGGAAAAATGGTTACTCTATGAAAAAGGTTAGAAGTTCAAAATTTATGAGGGTGAAATAACATGTATTTCGTTGTGTCTCTACTTTGAGGATGGAGAGAATTTAAAGTGGAAAGTAAAAATATAAGACCAACTCTAAATACTTATATTGTGCAATCTGGCTCTGAAATCAAGAGGGTACAACAATACCGTGTATAATAAGAAATCAAAAGAACCTCTTTTGATTTATACTTTTTGTATATACTCTTTGAAATTGGATACAAAACACTATTTTTTAATGTTGGAGAATGCTGGATTTTTAAACATTAGTGCTTATATCATTAATTCAGCTTCTGTTGTGAGGAAACAAACATTGACATTACAAAACTGTAGCAGCTTTACTAGATGTTGCACATATATTTTTAATATCTTTTATAAGGATTTCATTAGTTTTCTGGTTTTTTTATGGACACTGGGCTGTTAAGGGATACAACTTCAGAGGCTTCCTTATAACTTCCTGCATAGTTTTTCAGGACTTCATAAGAAGCGATGGAACATTTAACATGCATTTTAAATGCAAGCATAAATAAATGCCTGGATTCCTGGCAAATTCCACCAAATAGCAGATTATGTAGCTTTCAGTTTGTCTTTTTCTCTTTCCCTCGTGTTGTTTTGAGTGTTGCAAGATGACAATAATTTTCCTTTGTTTTGAGTTGTTGCTGGAACATCTCTAGCTATGCCTGTATTTGCATCTGTCTTTTTCCAGAACAAAGTCGCCGTGATGATTTGGAGAGCTTGGGCTACGTACTGATGTACTTCAATCTTGGCTCATTGCCTTGGCAAGGTCTAAAAGCTGCCACAAAGCGACAGAAATACGAGCGCATCAGTGAAAAGAAGATGTCGACACCCATCGAAGTACTCTGCAAAGGCTATCCTTGTAAGATTTCTCTGTACTTATTTTCAAGTTATAGGTTCTTTTTTTAGTGGTGTGCGCATAGGCACTCCCAATTTAACAATCCTAGTCTAGTTTTTTGTAGCCGGTCTTATCAATTTAGGTGGAAGTTCTTTATTCTGTTTGCAAAACACTGGACAGCAGTACATTTTTGAAATTAAAAAACATCGAGGACAATAGCTGTTAGAAGGACAGTATGCAGATTATATGTAGCTTGCATGAATTTAGAAGGGAAAGTTGCTTGTTTAGATGGCTCTATAAGTGGATTGGAGGAAAAAGATGAAAACAGGACCAAGGATTAGCATGAAAAAAATAATGTGATTACTTGAGCAGGATTGGAGGGCGGGAGTACAGAATTAGGTTCAGCTTTGGAAAAGATCCAGAAAGCCATGGCCAAAATAGCTAGATCCTCTTTTAGTGACAAGGATTCAAAGGGGAACTCCAGGGAGGATTTTAATAGTTGGAATAGATTAATCCTGTCTTCAGCATATCCAGCTTAATTTATTTTAAAAGAATCAAAAGGCAGAATGAAGTTTCATCATTTGGGCCTTTAGCATGGTATCTGCAAACCTCAATGTGCCATTGATGTCTTGATGTTTGCCTGGCATATTTTTTCTATTTTTGTAGCTAGTACAATTGAGATCTGCAAATATTCTAAGAATATTTTAGCAGTCTGTGTATGTACTAGAGGTTTTTCTAAAACCCCTGATACATACAAACTGGCATATACCAGTCTTTTTTCTAAACAGAAAATAAATTGTAGGGATCTATAGCTCAGTTTGGGGATCCACCTGTTTACGAAAAGGGCAAATGATTTGGAGATGGTTTGAAAGGACAATTGAGAGCAGGTCTCCCCAAGTTTGTCTTTTAATACAAGCCGTGGTGGTGCAGTGGTTAGAATGCAGTATTGCAGACTAATTCTGCTAATTGCCAACTGCCAGCAGTTCGGCAGTTTGATTCTCACCAGCTTAAGGTTGACTCAGCCTTCCATCCTTCTGAGATCAGTAAAAGGAGGACCCAGATTGTTGGGGACAATATGCTAACTCTGTAAACTGCTTAGAGAGGGCTGTAAAGCATGGTGAAGTGGTGTATAAGTCTAAGTGCTATTGCTAAGTGCTGTTAAAAACAGTTATTTTGTGACTGGCCACATCCATCATGGCAGTCATTTTGAGGAATGTCCCCACTGGGCTTTCAGAATTCCAAATTTTTCCTCTGTCTCCAAATGTTTGGAGGTTCCTATTTTATCTAGATGACTAAGATGACCCCCTTCACTTCTCAGGATTAATGTGTGCATTGCAGACAGAAGGCTTTCACTGTCCTCTGAACAGGACTAGTGCTGTTGGGATCTATAGCATGAAACTATATATAGGCAGAGTGGGGGTGGTGAAATAACAGTGCCCAGAGAGGAATAAAAATTGTTCTTGCTAATTATTCCTTGTTGCCGTCTCTCATTTCTGCCCCAGCTGAGTTCTCTACATATCTCAACTTCTGCCGTTCACTGCGGTTTGATGACAAACCAGATTACTCTTATCTGAGGCAGCTGTTCCGCAATCTTTTCCACCGTCAGGGTTTCTCCTATGACTATGTATTTGACTGGAATATGCTCAAATTTGTAAGTAACCATATTTTTTTCAAAAGGGTGGTGGTTGGTATAGTAGAATTATTTGCGTACCAGGGAGCTGCACATAGATGGGAGGGGCTGAAAGCTAAGGATGCCTATGAAGCCTTTCTCTCTTTAATGCTGCATTATGTTTTGGGGTCCCTGTAGTATATATTTGCCAGTATTTTCAGCCTGATTCCCTCCAATCTGTTCAACTTTGGTTTCTGTAATATCCAACTAGTAGGAGGTGGGGAATGGGATGAAATCCTGTATTGTATTTATGGGGTTCTAAATTGAGATTTCCTTATGAAATAAACTTTTCAATAGGCTGGTTATAATGGCTTCTGTAGTGGTTGCCTAAAAAGTAGCATCAAGATCTAAGTGCATAGCAACTCCAAAGACAGCCGAAGACAGATCCAGGTCCTGTATATTTTCTTATTGACCCTTAACCACAAGTCCTGTGCCCACGTTTTACTGCTTTCTAAGTAGGTAAGCTACTACAGCAAAACAAGTTTAATTTTCTATATGTTAAATTCCAACAGTACATCTGTTCTCCTTTATGTTTTACAACTACAATAATGGATTGTGATATTTTACTGAATCTTCAGTCGGAATATTGCTTGCCCAGATTTCTTTTCCCTTAGGACAGCAAAACTGAAAGGATAAATACTAATGTGCAGCAAAAGCTGAATTTGTAAGCAAAGAGCTTGATGGCTACAGGCTTACACACACATACTTCTTGTCCCACTCAGAAGTAGAGGAAGTTGGGAAAGCTCTGCAAAATAGACACTGACTCAGTAGGCAGAAATTGGGGAGTTTTGCTTCTTGGTTTTTTCTCAGCTGTTGCAGTTGTTCATGCATGTGCATAAAGTGATTGATACCTCTTAGTGGTTATTAAAGCATTGTGGGCCATTAAATGTTTCAGGGAGCAGCCCGGAATCCTGAGGATATGGACCGGGAGAGGCGAGAGCATGAACGAGAGGAAAGGATGGGGCAGCTCCGGGGTTCTGCTACGCGGGCACTGCCTCCTGGCCCTCCTGCTGGGGCCACTGCTAACCGCCTCCGCAATGTCGCTGAACCCATGGCCTCCACACCCACTTCCCGCATCCAGCAGTCTGGTGAGTGGACAGAAAATGGCATGCAAAACTTTAGTGGCAGAAGTATAGCAGAATATATACTGTAGCAGAAGTATAGCCAGCATGCTGATCTCTTCTGCACTTCAGTACTTTCTTTTCATCCCAAATCCTGACTGGTTGACCCTATCTTCTATTTTGGAAAATTTATCCCTCTGATAAATAAGTTTTAAATTTTTTTAAAGGAATCTCTTATTAAAGCCAATAAAGAGTAAATCTATTTCAGTTTCAAAACCTGAACAGATTAATCCCAATTATGGAACCTGTTGAGGAACAAGTCAATCTCTCTTCCAGTATTAGAAGCAGGAGCTCTCCTTCTTTTCAGAGTACAAATCCAATAAACCCACCATCTCAGGGCCAATAGGCCTTGGTATGCCATGGACATTTCCCTGTTCCCACCCTATAACTTTTTCTTCCTTTTCCTTTTCTTCCTTCCTTCTTCCTTCTTTCTTCTCTCATCTTCGTCTTGTTTGTATAACTTCAAAATATCAATGTTATAAATAATTATTCCCTTCTTGCCAGGAAACACATCTCCCAGGGCAATTTCACGGGTAGACAGGGAACGCAAGGTCAGCATGAGGTTACACCGAGGAGCCCCCGCCAACATCTCCTCTTCTGACCTCACAGGACGGCAAGAAGTGTCACGGATTTCAGCATCACAGGTGAGTTTCTTTTGATGATCCTATTTCATTGAAAAAAGTATTTCTGTACTATCTTTTCTGATAAAAATTATCAGAGAAATAACTTATTCCAATAAGACCAGCAATAAAAGCTTATGTATATCCCATCCTAACCCACTGGACTATCCATCTGATCAGGCAAAGGGAGAATAAATATTATTGATATGTGATACCTCAACTTCCTTGGATTCTGAGAAGTATCTGCAGGTAGACCTTGGTTTACAGTCACTTATTCAGTGTTTATTTGAATTTACAATGTAGTTACGGTGACTCTTTCAAGTTCTGGACATCACAGCAGACCTCCTACACTCACACTATGCCTCCCCCATCCCTCACACACACTCTTCCATCTGGCAGCAGCCATTTACCTATGTACAGGTCGGCTTGCTTCCTGCCAGCTTCCCTGCTGACTTTGATTGTTGGAAGCTGGCAGGAACTTGCAAGGAGATGCTTGCTCAATAGGAACTGCAGAGATTTCTGTCATTAAAGCAGTGCAGTCACCTGCGTAGAAAGCAAGGTCCAGGAAGTGCAGGCTTTCACAGACCATACAAACACGGTGGATTCAAATATCAAGTAACACCAACTCTTGGTAAGACATCAAGGATAATAGACTGGCATTCCTAGACCGAAGTTCTGATTGGGGCCATTGGCAATCTAGAAATAGAGATCTATAGGAAACCCATACATAGAGTCCAGTACCTGCTGTTTGACTCCACTATCCATTTCAACACAAACTAGGAATCATCAGGACACTACATCACAGGACAGAAAACATCTCCACCATCAGGGATGCCCGAAAAAAGAAAAACAGGCATCTGGTGATTCTTAAAACTGGTGTGTATCCAAATTGGGCTTTTATTAAATCAGCATCTGGATCTAACAAAAGAATTGCAGACAGAGCTGAGACAGAAGGACCTGGTCATTTCTTACACCGCTGATTTAGTGGAGAAAATAAAGCAGATATTTGGAAAATGCCTCATATTTGTGTTCTTCAAATGCACCAACACACTAAGAGAGAGGCTTGTCAACCCTAAATAGCAGATACCAAAAGTTAAGGGTAATGTGTATGCCATCCAGCGCAGTGAGGAGTGTTCAGAATTCTAAATTGGAGAAACCAAGCAGCCTTTACACAAAAGGCTGTGCCCAGCACAGGGGAAGCAACACTACAGGACCAGAATCGATTGCACACCTTCATTTAGAAAAAAAAGAACACTCTTTTTTAGATAAGGAAGATGGATGGTTTGAGAGAGGGAAATCCTTCCCTCGGTAGAGAGGGAGGCCTCAGATGCAGTCTGTCCATTGGGGTTTTTTTATGCTGCTCTTTCATCAATCCCTAAGATTGAGGGCAGTTCACAGGTTCACTAGGGAGGCCACTTTTAATGACCCAAGTAGGGTAGAGGATTTAGCAGTTGGAACATTTACATCTCAATAACTCTGCCTACTCACCTAACAAGCCTATGCAGATTAGATGAGAAATGAAACCTCCCTGGAGGACATATATGGGATCCTTCTAACCAACTTGTTCAGACTGAAGAAGCTATTTGGATAAGCAGTGAAATATTTTGAACCAACAAGAAAAGAAGTCCAGTTGCCATGACTCAACTTCCAAACAACTCTGCCTGGATGACTGGGAATATTCACTGACATACAGTCAGTCCCATGATGTTGTACTTTATGACTGTATTGCTTAGCAGCAGAAATTATGATTCCAATTGCCTTTGTTACTCACGGAGTATCTGAATTGGTGTCATAATCTATTTTTGTGGATTAGTGTTTATCATACTTGTCACTTAAGTATGAAGTAGATTTCCAGTAGATTCAAGAATATGAGTTATCTAGATTTTTTTAAATGCATTCACCCTGTTATCCCCTTAATGCAGGGGTATCAAACGGGGGGCCCTTGGGCCAGATGTGTCACATGCAGGCCATGTAACTTAATACATCGATGAAAATCTTTCTCGGTGAGGACAGAGGGATTCATTTTGGGAGAGGGAATATAATGGGATCACCTCTTCAGAAGGGAGAAAAAGAAACTATGGCAGTCCCTCTGTACCTTTCCTATGGTCCTTTTCTGCAGCCTATTCAGTTCTTGTTTATTTGCAGACAAGTGTGCCATTTGATCACCTGGGGAAATAAAGAACGGATTCCACCAGACCAGTGTTTGCTTAGGTGAGTGTCTGCCATGCCAGCCTGTTTTGTGATGACAGCATTATTATGTGATCAGGTGAATGGTGGCTCATGCAGGGCCCACACATTTTCTTCTTAAATCTCAATGGAATGGAAATGGGATCGTTGTGTTACAAAGTCCCAAATGAGCTCATCCCATGACAAGAAAACTGGACTGTTTTTTTCTGTCCTGGAAATAAGGGACATAATGTTCTATACATTAATAATAATAATAGTAATAATAATGATAATAATAATAATAATACAGCCAGTTCTTTCAGTTAGTGTGTGTTAGATGGGGTGATAAGGTAATTTACCACCATGGAACTGTGCAAGTGTTGTCATATAAGATTTCACAGAAGTATTGATCCCCACTGGCCCAGTGAGTGCTCGGTTTCAGTCCTGAGTAGCAGGCTATTGGCATTGTTTCACCAGAGACATTCTTGAAAGTCTGAATCTGAAGAATTACTATGTAACATTTCTTGAAGAGCTGTCCTGTAGTGTTTATGGCTGGACTAGAGATAGGATTATGAGTTTCACATTTCCATTTGATCATGGCTAAATTATAATACTAGGTCTGTCATTTGGCGGGGGGGGGGGTGGTGGCAATTTATATTATTGTTTCAAGTTCCTGAAAGAAAATCAGGTACAGATTTAATAGAATAAAATATTACTTTTGTTTTTAAGGATTTATATAGTGAATATTTGTCCAGGGGGGTAGGTCAGTTTTTCTCAATTTCAGCATCTTTAAGATATGTGGACTTCAATTCCCAGAATTCCCAGCTAGCCTGCTGGGAGACGTCCATGAATCTTAAAAGTTGCTGAGGTTGAGAAAAACACCATAGACTCAGGAGAATTGCCATTATTTAATTTTACTGCCAATACATTAGAATTAGATGTTCTTTTCTTTGAAAAGCAGATCTAGATCTTTGCAGCTGTGGGTTTCATATCATGGAAGCCGGAAACATAGCTAGTATACACAAAGTAAATACAGTACTTTAGACAATTTTGTGTTTCTCTTTTGTCTCTGAGGTTTCAGTTTGGTTCTGTATCCACTGTGAATTGGTAAAAAAAAATTTAAAAGCAACGTAATCAAACATACCTTAAAGCTTCAGAGATAACTTTGCACTTCTTGCAAATAAAACAATATTGCATAAATTCTGATTGGTGTATAGCTTGAAAAACACACAAGGGCAGATATGAGATTATTTTCCCTTGTTTACTTTTCTTCTTTCAATGCAGTTTATAGTCCTTAAAAGCTCCAAAGATTGATGGGTATGGGGAATCCTTCCTGAAATAAGTGGTAACTTATTTAGGGCTAAGACAGTGTATCAGAAGAAAATCCAGTGTTTAAATTTCTGAGATGAAACCACTTTTTAATGCTCTGTTCTTTTCTTCTTCTTTTTCTAGTGTCTTCACTGTATTTTTCTTTTAAAAAACAAAACAACAAAAACAAATTAAAAGAAAAAAACAAACAAAAAAAAAGCCAACCTTTTTTTTTCCCCCCCGCCAGCAACAAGGAGAGGATCTGCCCTGTGCTGGCATTCCTGTCTTTCCTGAGATCATCGGCTGTGTTCCCGAACCAAATTGCCTTTGACAAGTCACTCATGCAGGAGCCTTGCAGGAACACCTTTGCTGCTGTTGTGCAGCTTCCTCTCCATAGGCCTTTCCCGTCTCATGCCAGCAAGCTATGGCCACCACCCTGATCTTTCTGCTCCCCTTTCCGATCTATATGTATCGTTCACAAAAAAAGAGAAGCCTTATTCGATATTGTTTTGAAAGACCAGTTAGTTAAGAAAAAAAGGTTTCCAACGTAATTTTAATCACATCTTTGTTCTGTGGTTCTTGGGTGGGGAGGAGGATGTTTACAGGAGACTTTAAAAATTCCAGCTCCAAGGAGCTTGAGGAGGTGGTTTAACATTCATTTCAAATTTGGCTGCACTAGTAAGCTGGCACTGCCTCCAGGGGAGATTCAGTGGACGAAGGCTGCTTTTTGTATTCAGGCATTCTTTCTTTTGGGGACACCACTGCCCCTGTGTGTGCATTCGTGTGGGATGCTATAGGCATACCAATAGGGTGAACAGGACTGGCGCGGCAGCAGTTGTGTGTTAAGGGTATGGATGTGGGCAGCAATATCTGCTGTGCAAAGCAGCAACAAATGTGAAGGGTGTAGAAATGTACCCTGATTCTAGTGCAAGGGATGACAGTCTCTCTCTCTCTCTCTCTCTCTCTCAAGCAACCGGTTTGGATGTGTTTAGGTTTTTTTTTTAATTATTATTATTATTGTTATTATTATTATTATTATTATTTTGTTTTTGTTATTTTCCTGCAGGAGTCGGGATGGAGCTGGGGAAAGGGAGGGATATGTGAATGATGCGGGCGGGAGGAGAAGCCACAGTGATTGCAGAGGTTACTCCTTGTACCATCAGTTTTGAAGGACAAACACATTTTTCCTCCTCAGTAAGAAGATTTCTTCTACTTTTTTGCCCCATTCTTGTTTTTAAATTTTTAGGTTTTATTCAAGAAAATCTGTCTTTAGTTCTGCATCACAGCCATCATCAACTGTCCTCCAGCCCTTGGCTTGGTTTTTTTTTTTTTTTAAATGTTGGGCAGTCTGGAATGTTTGGAAGTGGAACAGCCTTGGTGTTTTTGGTTTTTTTTTTTAATTCTTCTATTTAACACAGGTTTTTTGTTGTTGTTTTCCCCTAATTTATTTACCCTGCTTACTGTGTCTCTCTCCTTTTTTTAATTAAGTAAAAAAACCTTTTTATTACTTTGTAATTTTAAAACAAAAACAAAAAAAAACAAAAAATTGAACTTTGGGGAGGGTGGGAATTTTGTACTTTTTTCCTGTGTAAATATTGGACTTTTTTGAGCTTTATTGTGGTTGTTAATTTGAAGTAATAAAGTAGAAAATGATAAAGTGATAGAAGTTTCTGCCTTTTTTTTCCTCTTCTCTGCAGTCAACCTTGTGATATAGGCAAGAAGTATCATTTTACGTGCAACCTCATCCGTTGCTCTGTTTCCAAGTTCCAGGAAAAATATTGACTCAAGAAGAGTATGTACATCATTTGCTCACCTAAAAATAAAGCAGATATAGCTTTCACTTTTGTAATTAATTCTGATATAATAACAGAAAAGCAAATTGTACATGCTTCAAACTATGCAATCTTTGTTTTGGACCTAAACCACACAGGTTCTGGAAATTGAAATTTCTTTTCAGATCACATTAAAGCCAATCCAAATTAACTCAGAATCAGTATTTCTAAGAATGCATTAGCCAGGGATCCTTTTAGAATTTAAATAATAAAAAATAAAAATACCTTTTGGAATTTCAGCAGTAGAGAGTGCATCACTTTTAAACTAACAGGATTCCATTGTATGTAATTTAAGAATAATGCATTAATTGCTCCCTGTCATTTATGTAAGAAAAATAATTGCTAACCTCTAATACACTTCCCCAAAATTCTGGTATGTTATGTTTGTTTTTGGTTAATTTTTACTTTAAATTATAAGATCACTCAAATGGTGATTCTGGGTAGTTAATGTAAGATTAAAAGCAAAGTAATGTGAAAGAATGTAGATTTCATCTTCGGAAGGAAGAAGAGAGCATTGAATCATTAAAGGACACGAGGAAATAAAAAGTGTGAGAAAGGAACTCAAAATACAGAGAAAGAGTTGGAAAGGACCTCGGAGGTCATTTAGTTTAAACCACTCCTCAAGCAGTAGACCATTCAGGACAAATGGTTCCCTAATCTCTTCAAAACTTCCAGTGATGGGGCACCTACAACTTCTGAAGGCAAGCTGTTCCGTTGGTTGGTTGGTTGAATGAATGAATGAATGAATCTGCTTCAGAAAGGTACATTGCTCCAACCAATAAATTGGAGCAAAAGTTAAAAAGTGATTCACAAATTCAGAGGGATTCAAAGATTCAAAATTTCACAGGTGCATGTGACACCCACCAAAACATGCTCTCACTGACCAGCCATGACTTTCATCTAGCAGAAATGCCATCTGGTTTCTCTGCTCATAAGTACCTTATGTGAAAACTGCTTTGTAGTGCAACACTTACTTTCAAATCAGTCCCACTTTGTGTGATACTACAAATCAATCCTTCCTTGATTTTGTATGATGTAAAATGAGGCAGAGGAAACTCTTAGGCTTAAAATCTGTAGAGATTCTCAGTCATCCAGGTCATGGTTATCCCAAAGGTGCTTTTTCAGGAGGAAACTGGACTTTCTTGTTTTTTTTCTTTGAAAATGTTTTGCTTCTCATCCAAGAAGCTTCTAAAAATCCTTCCATTCACCACTATCCTGTCAGAGCTGAAGAAGCTTCTTAGATAAACGTCTTCAAAAAAAAGGGCAATTGCCTCCTGAAAAAGCACTTTAGGGATCTTGACAGACTTTCAAGATGTTTTCATCCCATTCTGCAACAATAAAAAATATTGTTGGAATTTTTTCTGCTTCTGAGTCCTGACCTTGCCTACCCTAAAAGCTAAAAAAAAAAAAAATACAGCAGAGCCAAATCAACCCACAAATATATTCCAGCCTGAAATATTGGGGCCATTTTAAATAATGTATACCTGTCTCCCTATGATATTTAACTCCTATGAATAAAAGCACTTTTTAGTGTTGTGTTCATATTGTATCTGACAATTTTCATATGAAGAATCCCAGCATACCAACCATACATACCAGTGATCAAAAGTCTGCCTTGTGTCTGAACAAGATGCTGCAATATTCAGCACAAACTTCTTGTTTCCATCATAACCCTACATAAATATAGGCCAATAACACTCAGCCATGGCAATCAGATCTGGTTAATAGTGATTATCTTTTCTGCCTGCTTCATATCACATGGTTAAGTGCAGCTTTGTCTTTTATTCTGACTAGGGTCTTCAAACTTGGCAAGTTTAAGACTTGCAGACTTCAACTCCCAGAGGTCTTGAGCTAACATGACTGGAGGAGGAATTCTGGGAGTTGAAGTCCACAAGTCTTAAAGCTGTCAAGTTTGAAGACACCTAGCCTAATATATGAAAGGCATTGCAGACAGGAGTGGGATTCTACCAGTTCACACCTATTTTCTAGAACTGGTTGTTAACATTCTAAGCAGTTCGGATAACCGGTTGTTAGAAGAAATTACTGGCCTAATCCTGTAAGGAAGGCAGGAAGGAAACATTCTGGTGTTGCTTACAGAAACTGCCTCTCTGTTAACCCTAATTACATTCTTGGCAGGACTAGACTTCCTGTCTCAGGAAAGTCTCTGGAGTTTTTTCCCCCTCTGCTGGTACTTTGCTTGTGTGAAGTGATCATTCAAAGTTGCAATGGCACTGAAAAAAGTGACTTATGACCATTTTTCACACTTATGACTGTTGCAGCATCCCCACAGCAAGGAGACGCATGCCTCGATGTGAGTGATATTGAGTTGGCCACGCCCAGCCAATAACATGACCAAGCCATGTCTACCCAGTCACATGGCCTCCAAGCCACGCCCTCCAACTAAGCCACACCACAGAACCGGTTGTTAAAAAAATTGAATCCCACCAGATTGCATATATAGTGTGGCATAGTAAATGACTCACAAGCTCTTCTATATAGCTATATAGATTCTATCGGTCTATATAGCTATATATACCACTGCCTATTGTTCACATGTGATGGTATTGGCAACTCTTTTCATGTAGCTGCTGCACTCTGCCCCATGTCTTCCACAGTAACCCATTTAAATTGGGGGGGGGGGGGGGAAGAGGGATACTTCATGCCCTGTAGGGCTATAATGCTTCCCTTGGCTATCTACCTTCTCTGCTTCTGCCTCAATATGTTGCTCCTACATTTGAGAAAGCTGTACCAGATTTCTTCACTCTGTTCAGTTGTTTCCTGAAGGAGCCTAGTTGAGACCTGATGTTTCAATTCAATCCTGTAGTGGTGTCATTGCTGCTTAACAATGATAGAATCAAGCAAAAAAACAACCCCTTCCCTCAGTCTTCCACCAGTGGTGCATTTTGAAATAGTTTACCACCAGTTTGGGGTGTGTGGCTTGGGTGCACTTGGCTCACACGCACACACTTTGCGCACACAGTGAAGCTTTCTGACTCTCCTGCAATCCTGCACTTGATTAATATGCTTATATGTACATTAAGATGCATATTAAAAAATTACCCAAACTAAGACCTATCACTGCAAATATGAAAGTACAATGTACTTTCAATGTACAATGTACTTACAATGGCACAATAATGAAATAGAAAATTGAACTTGATTCAAAATAAAACAATCTTAAAAACTGCAACAGGGACTGGGTGATATAAATAATTAGGAGAGGTTAAATACACAAGCTATTGAATTCTTCAAATATTCTTGCTCAGCTGACCTGGAACAGAACAAATCTGCTTAATGTCACATTAAAGTCCAGGCTACTTTATTATTTGTTTTAATTATTAATTACTTCACTATGATTTGAATAAATCTCCATTAATTTACTCCATGCTATACCATGGACAGTAATTTATCAACCACAATTGGTCCACATAAAATGCAAAACAACCCCCTAGTTTCAAGCATAAGAATAATTCACTGAAAAAAAGACTTGTTATAGGTACAGATTTCATTGTTGCCAATCTATAGCAAGAAAAACAATTATTGGCACAGAAGCCAACCTGAATCTTCTACTCTTAGTCAGATGGAGCCTCTGCAGAGAAGGATCAGAACTGGTTGTACTTAAGTGGCACAGACAGTCAATGCCCTCCTATTGTAGACTCCCAACTGCCATTGTCAGATCAGCTGGTGGAGGCAAGAACTATGGCATGAGAAACAGCAATGCCTTTATTGCTAGCTCATCTCCTCTAAATTGGGACTTGGAATATGAATGTGCAGGAGGGGAGAGAGTTTCCTGGGGCTGGAGTTGGTTTCTGAGAACAATCTCCACGGCTTTAACAGGAAGGATGAAAAGGCAAGGAAGAATCTATTTCTTATACCATATTTATAAGAAAATCTGTAGTCTATCCCCTTTCATTCAAAAGTGCTGTATACATAGAAGCATGTATATATGCACACTTTTCCACTATTATTTATCCAAAATAAAAGCTCAAGTAGTTTGTTCCAATAATTTATTTTTAAATAGTTTCTTGCTGCTGAGAATAGAAATATAGGTAAAACTTTTTTTGTGGAGGAGGGTGTCTAATCTTTTTTGAGGATAAACGTCTTAAATTTAAAGTGTAGAGGAAAAATCATGTTGGTAGTATTCTAAAAATACTACTGTTCTTTTGTCTGTTCTTTTTGTGGTTTATATAGCAATCTTTATTTGGTCATAAACCAGCAGATATTTTGATGTAATAAAGCTTTGTAATGGAATTCCCATTGAATTAATATCTAGCATAACTTTAGGCATGCAAAAAATACACATTGATATTAATTTCTTCCCTTTCTATTAGTGATGTACTATAAACTGGGACAGCTGGATCACAAATTGTTTATCTCATCCATTCATTCAAAAGAATTCTCTTTGCCATTATTTGGGCAACTCACAAAATCATAATAAAACCAACAGTCAAACGCAAATCCTGACACCCTAACAATTACAGACAACCACTGAACTCTAGCCTCACTTCATCCCAGTAATTGTGGGAAGAACCAGCATTTTTAAAAAAAAAATTATTAATCATACAACTAAAATGTCAAACAAACACATACACAACACACACAAAGAAAAAGAAAAAAAACGATTAAAAAAACTAGCAATTCTATTATCGACAGTCTATGGTTCCTTGTTTATTATCAATATTGGTGACATATTTACAAATACATCTTATTGCGAGTGTATAATTACAACCTCTTTTACATTTTACGGTGTTTACTAATATATTTTCTATTTTTGTTCTATCCAGTCATACCAGCATTCCCAGCTTCTATAATATTCTGATGTTTCTTCTTCCTTAAGTGCTAAGGTTAATTTATCCATCTCTGCACAGGCTGTTATTTTCTGAATGATCATTTCCTCTGTTGGAATATCTGCTTGTTTCCAACACTGTGCAAAGGTTATTCTGGCTGCAGTAAGAATGTGTAGTGTTATATATTTGATTTTTTTAGAAATTTGTCTATTAAATATCCACAGTAAGAATAATTCTGGTTTTAATTCAATTTGCTCCACCATTATTTCCTCTAACCATTTTTTTATTCTGTGCCAGTATCTTTGAGTTTCAGTGCAGGACCACCACATGTGAAAGAATGTTCCGTGTTTCTTTTTACATTTCCAGCAATTTGGATTCAGTTAGGAGACATTTTCGCTATTTTCAAGGGCGAGAGATGCCATCTATAAAACATTTTATAGGCATTTTCTGTATATGTTACTGTTTTTGTGATTTTATTGTTCCTTGTCCAGACCTTTTCCCATTCTAATAATGTAATGCTACGTCCTATGTTTCTACTCCAAGCTATCATGTTGCCTTTGACTACTTCCTCTTCTTATTCGATCTCTAATAAATAATTATAAAATTTAGTTACATTTTTTTTAACCTGGGCCTAATAGGATTTTATGTAATTGTTGTGGCTTAAATTTGCATAAATTCCAAAACTTTTCTTATCCTGACTATATCTATTTTGAATTTGCAGGTAAGCCCACCAGTCTACTTGTAGCCCTTGTTCTTGGAGATCTTGCCATGATTTTAAAGTTCCTTACGCATCAAGAAGGTCTTTGCATTTTATCATTTTGTTAAGATCTAGTTTATTTGGATGTATCACCTCCATCGTTGAGATCCAAATTGGGATTTTTAAATAATGTTTTTATTTTATTTTATTCCAATTAGCCAATAAGGAATCTCTAATATGTCTGTGGAAATAGTTCTGTTTAATTTTTTCAGTGTCCCATAAAAATGCAAGTCGTGGCCTTCTAGAAATAAGATTTTATTCAGTAGGATTACCCACTCTTTCAACCAAAGTAAGGAGGCTGCACTATAAAATAATTCCCAATTTGGAAGTGCCATTCCTCCCTTGCTCTTCATATCTTGCATTGCCTTTAGGTTTATCCTCGGTTTTTTCCCTTGCCAAATAAATTTGGTAATTATCTTGTTAAGTTCCACAAAGTAATTTTTATGTATTTTTATTGGTATTGTTTGAAATAAGTAAATAAATTTGGGCAGAATGTTCACTTTTATAGTGGCAACCCTCCCTAATAAGGAGATTTGCAGTTTAACCCATATCTCTAAATCTTTTTTGACTTGCTGTAATAATTTATTATAATTATTTTCCATTAGAATTTTGCATTGAGCCTTCGACCAAATTCCTAAGTATTTACCTTTTTAACTATTTGTAATTCCATTATGCTTTCCAATTTTAGTTTTTGTTTTTCTGTTAAATTTTTAGTTATTAATTTCATTTTTTCCCTATTAATTTTAAGTCCTGCAACTTCCCCAAGTTGATTTAATTCTTTCAATAGTTCTTGACCTGTTTCAATTGGTTCCTCTATGAAAAATACCATATCATCTGCAAATGACTGGAGTTTATATTCTTTTCTTAATTTTTAGTCCTTTTATTCCTGGGTTCTGTCTAATTCATGTAAGCAATGTTTCCAAAGATAATATGAAGAGCAGGGGAGATAATGGACATCCCTGCCTAACTCCTTCCTCGGTTTTTATTGAATGTGTGTACTCTCCATTAATTATAATATTCCCCTTTTGTGAATCGTAAATTGTAGTCACAATGTTTTCAAATTTAGTGCTGAAATTCACATTGTATATTTGTTGGATTAGGAATTGCCAATTTAGGTTGTCAAAGGCCTTCTGTGCATCCAAGAATACAAGGGTTATTTGTTTTTCCGGGTGGGCTTCATAGTATTCCAAAACATTTAGTACTATTCTTCAAATATTCCTAATTTGTCTATTGGGAAGGAATCTTTGATCTTTATTCATTCAATATCTTTATTCATTCAATATTTTTTTAATCTATTTGCTATAATTGTAGTAAATATTTTATAATCAGTATTTAACAGGGAAATTGGTCTATAATTTTGTATAAGTCATAAATCTGAGTCTTCTTTCGGGATAAACGATATCAGTGTCTCCTTCTATGAATCCGGCATTCTTGCTGCAAGTAGGACCTCGTTATATACTTCCATCATGAGAGGTCCTATTTGTTTTCCTATTTTCTTATAAGGTTCCCCTGGTATCCCATCAGGTCCTGGAGTTTTATTATTCTTTTAGTTTTCTATTGCTGTTTTTAACTCGGGCCACATCATGTCTCTAGTTAACATTTCCTTCATCTCCTCCTTGATTATTTTATCTTCAGTAATACCCAAATAATTTCTTATCATGTCCTCATTTACCTCCTTCTTTTCATAAAGATCTTCAAAAAATGTACATGCAATTTCTTTTTTCTGTTCTATTCCTTGTTGGGCATCCCCATTTTCATCTCTTAGTTGGTAAATCAATCTTTTTTGTTTTTCTATTTTAAGTTTGTAGGCCAACCACCTTCCTGGTTTATTGGCCTGTTCAAAGAATATCTGTCTAGCTATATTCAGTTTTGAAACCATTCCCTTTTGTTTGATTAAATTTAATTTATGTTTAGTTATTATCATCTGATTTTTCAATTTACAATCTTTTGGGGTGCATTGTAGCTGAGTTTCTAATTCTTTGATTCTTTGTTTTAATTTATTTTGTTGGGCATATTTTTCTTTATTTCTTTTAGCGGTGTATGATATCGTTGTGCCTCTTATTATTGCCTTCATTGTATCCCAAATATTCTGTTTCATAGTTGCCTCATTGTTATTTTCTTTTAAGAAATAGTCTAATTCCTCCTTAAGTCTGTTCATAAATTATTTCTCTTTAATTAGCTATGTATTTAAAGTCCACCTTTTCCTTGTTTTTTTCCTACCTTTCCACATGATCTGAATCGGATTGTGATCTGCCTATTTGTTTGGTAAAATTTCAATCTCTTTTAATTCATTTACCAGCTCGCCATTCATCCACATCATATCAATTTGTGTCCATAACTGATGAGGATTAGAGTAAAATGTAAATTGCTTTTTCTCAGAGTTTAATTTCCTCCACATGTCTATCAAATTTAGCTCAATCATCATTTCCTCACATGTTTTCGGTAGTTCTCTTTTTTTCTTATTTTTCCCCCTGCTACTGTGATTTTTCTGATGGTCCACAAAAGCACTGAAATCCCCCAGGATACAAATATTCCTTTTCTCTAATTCCACTATTTTCCCATGTAATTGTTTAAAAAAATTCCTTTTGGTTATCGTTAGGGGCATAAATTACCACTAACAGAATTGGAACTGATTTAATACAAATTTGTAACACCAGAATTCTTCCATTGGGGTCTGTCCAAATTAGCTCTGCTTTCATGTCGTCCTTCACATATACTGCTATCCCTTTCTTTTTCTTAAGATCTGCTGATGATGTATACAAATTCCTGAGCTTCGGGCATTCTAGATATTTTTCTTCTTACTTCCTTATATGAGTTTCCTGTAAACATATGATATCTGCATTTTGTTTAATTAGTTTGGTTAGTATTCTTTTCCTTTTTATCCTAGAGTTTAGGCCATTTATGTTAATTGATAATATTTTCTTTTCTTCATCCAACCCCTAATTGACTCTTGCTCTTTTTCTTGTAGTTACTCCTTTCTCTCTTTGTGGTTGATTGTGCATCTTCGGTTATTCTCTCTCTTGATGTTGTATATTTTTTGAGTTCCTATGATTCCCATTTCTATTCTTTTGATAGTCTTGGTCATCTTGAGAATTTGTTTCTAATTCATCTCTACTACTCAGTTCTTCCGGGCATACCAATTGTTCATAGAATTCTTGGATTTTTTCCACGGAGTCTACTTTAATTTTTCTTTCTTCCCGTGTGATTAGCATTCAGTATAATCAATGTCTTATATAAAATATAAATACCTAAATAATTAATTATCACCTCCTTTTTTGTGTGTGTTATAACCAAATACAAACTTCAATATATATAAATTACATTTACCACATTTGGAAGTCGGTTAAGTTGGTGTCAAGAAATAATTAATACAATCCGCAAAGCTTAAAAGCTTAAAGTGTCTTAATGTAGTTGTTCAGTTCTTCGTCTCTAAATCAAAATTCCTTCACCGAGCGCACCGGAAGCAGAGACTTGCTGAGTAATGTCTCTGATTTCACCGTCTCACCTCACTTTCCACTGTAGCTGTTTCCCCTTTCGTTTAAAAATCTTGTAAATCAATCTTTAAATTCATATAGTCTCTTTCTTTAATAAATCTTCTCCACTTACTACAGCTCCAGTCCAATAATCCAAAAAGAGTCCAGTAAATTATTCAGTTTTGTCCATGGAATATTTAAAGTTGTAATAAGACTATCTAATTCCTTACTTCAGATCTCCCCCAATCTCAAGTTCATCCTTCCAATTTTCCCCAAAATCCACAGTTCAAATCTCTTGAAGTTCCCTTAAATTAAATTTGTTGTTCTTTCTTTCTTTTTTTCCCCCCAAATTATTATCAGTTACTTAGGTCCCTCCGATTCTCTTATCTTCTCTATCCGATCGCTCGCATCCTTACCCTCTTTCATCTCACGACCCCTTTTGCTTTCACCGCCACTCGTATCTGTTTTGCCCGCTGTTTTCGGGCTTCGCTCCGACTAAGGTTCTCCCATATTCAACGATCAATCAGGATCGCAAATTCTTTCACTCGCACTCTTCGTTCACCACAGTCTGCCACTCACTCGCTTCCTCTGTATGTAACTGTTGAGACTTGAGGACCGCCATTACTGACAGTGTCTTGATGTCAGTCTCTACAGGGTCTCTCTGCGTCACTATGAGAATCGCCTCCTCCAATGCAATGTGTGACCTGCACTGAGAACTGGGCTCTAAATAAATTGGACCTATTCATGATAGCCATCGGCAGCACATCTAATTCCAGGCCAAAAGCAGGCAGGTTGAAGTCTCCCAGGATCACAAGCATGTGAAACTCTATAGCCAAGCTGGCCATAAAGTCAATAAACATGGGAAGATACTGCTACACTGCAGGGAGAAAGTTCAACCAGCAGGGGTTCCAACAGATTCTCCTCAGGAAGAGATTTTTCCATTGCACATATCTGGGGCAGGGCCCAGAAAGGCCACCAGGGACTCTTGGATGACAATGGCCATTCTGCCACTGGATATTAAAGTTATTGTGATAGCAAGAGGCTGCCTTAGAGCAGTCAATTTTCAAGCCTATTTACAAGTCCAGATTTCACTATTTTTATTACATTTCGTCTCCTTGTCCCCTTGCTTCAGCTTTCCCTCCATTTTTAGCTCTTTGGCACTTATTTTGTGGTGCTATGCCACAGTAATTGAGCCCATGTTGACAACTCATCTGCCACCACTTGTCTCCAGAGAGGACTTCTTGAGGTGGCTGCTGATTGCCAGGCAACTCTTCTGGCGAGACATGGGGTAGAATTAAAATGGCTCTGAGTTGGCTGAATACAATACACCACATGAATATACGAATGTAAGAAAAGGAACTCTAAGGGAACACTCTAGTAAACTACAGAAACAGGTGGATAAGAACAGGAGACAGATAGCTAGAAAGATAAAGCGATCAAATAAATGGAATAAGTATACAAGAGAAAAATAATAAGACAGGAAACAGTGAAATAAATCGGAAGTTTTGAATAGATCTTAGAAGATTGTCAACTTATAGAAGTTTATTGTAAATATGAAAGCAATGGGCGGCCTTTTTAAATAAAGGTTACCTTTCTTTTGTAACACAACAGCATATTTTTATAATAAAAACACTTTTCCAAAGAATTGGCATCTCTGTGTTCTGCCTCAGTCACCATGGTATGCATCCACAACAGTATACTTTAGTGGTGTGTGTGTGTGTGTGTGTGTGTATTTCAGTCTACTCTTTCAGCAATGGTGTAAAATATAACAGTAAAAATCAACTTCAGTTGACAAAATAGTATGATAAATTCTTAAACTTTAAGCGAATCCTCAACACTGGGCTTTACATGATAAAATGATGCAGGGACAAGAAAGAGACTGAGAACAGGGACTCAGAAATATGCTGTCAGCATTCAAATAAAAGTAAATGGTGACATGATGATCTCATGCAAAGGAGTTTGGAGCAAGAGTCTTACATAAAACTGAATGTTTATAATGCTGCTTCTGGATAGCAACCAGATACAGTAATTCTGTCAACAGTTTCAACCAAATAATTATGTGTGGATTGCTATTTATCTAAGATGTTCACTGCATGAGATTGTTTTTTGATAAAATGATGTATAAATACTGAAATACAATAAATAACAAAAGATTTAAATGATTAAAGTTGTGGTGAGGATACAAATTGATTAGGGAGGCTGTATTACCTTGAACTGGGCATGCCCAACAAGGACAAAGTATCCCATGCAAGGGGTAGAGGTTGGCTGTTGCCAGCTGAGTATTTCCCAATTTTAATTATTCTAAAACTTAGTTAATATTTACACCTACACAATCTTACATTCATGTGATTATTATACATACATTCATTTCAATGGTATTTCTTTTATTAAACAGAAAATATAGGTCTCACTCACTATTACAAGATGATGCTGGAACAACTACATTGGCAAGATCCGCATTCTGGCAAACCTTTGACTAAGAATGACATCAACTCTGAGCTCTGCCAATACAGTAATTACAAAGACATTTTGTTCACCTATTCCAATGGTACAGCCTGATGGATTGTATACCAGGAAATCTTCCACCTCATCCTGCTGGTATAGCATCTCAAAAGGTATTTGGTTCTGGCCAATGGGAACAGATTTAGTTTAAAGCATCCATATATTGGTTGCACCAAAAAAGTGCCATTTATATCCTGGCTTTTCACAGGAGTTGGAAAGTTAATAACAATTTTTAATAAATGTTTTTAAATGGTAATATGATATCCCATTTTTAACGGGAAAAAAAGATCCCAGCTTATTACAGAGGTTTACTTAAAATTGCACAAGAGCAAAGAAGCAAATACTGTCCCCATCTTCCAGAAGGAGGAGGACCTGGATCTATAGATCTCTCAACTTCACCTTTATAGATGGCAAGATGGGATTCAAATATTTTTACTAGTGGTTCTGTGGGCATGGCTTGGTGGGCATGGCAGGGGAAGGATACTGTAAAATCTCCAGGAAGAGGTGGTATTTGCTGGTTCTCTGAACTCAAAATTTCCACTACCAGTTCTCCAGAACTGGTCAGAAGCTGCTGAATACCACCTCTGGATATCCTCAAACAGATTTAAACGATGTGATTGGCTAAGCATGCCAGGTGTCAGCATGGGTTTGTCATATACAAATTATTGCCAAACTAACTTCATCTTCTTTTATAATTACTACTTAGTAGATCAAGAAAAAGCATAGGGTGGGGGTGTCAAAGTCAGTTGTCACAGCAGCATCCTGTGATGTATCGGGACTTTTTTCCTCTGGGCATGGGTGTGGCCAGCATGTGATGCATCCAGCCCACGGGTTGTGAGTTTGACACCCCTGGCATAGGGCAAAGAGATAGGGCTTCACCATCCTAAACAGCTTATCTCCCTCTAATAATTAGATGAACAATCTACTTTAATCTAAAGAGAAGTATTGAGTAGAATGCCTCAGGGACCTTCATTGTATCAATGACTTGATAAAAATGAAGGAATGTGCAAATGAAACAAAGCTGGAAGGAATGGCTTGTACTTCAGCAAAGAGAAGAATAAAAAAGATCTAGGAAACTTTAAAAAGTGTACTGAAAGGAATTTAACAGGGAGAAATTAATGTCCCATATTGGGTAAAAAAATTAAAGGCACATGAAAAGAGATCCAGTTTGGCAATAGTGTATGTGAAAAGGATCTGATGTCCAAACTATAACAACTTTTTATACGTTGTCTCAGCCATCCTACCAAATGCAATGGCATCAAGCCAGCATTCTCTTGGGGAAATAAATGATTGCTGCAACTGAAGATTTAAATCTAGTTCTTCTATTCAAGTGAAGAGCTAAACCTGAGCATATCCTTCTCCAGCTTGGCATTTTCTAATTGTGCTGGTCTAACAATTCACAGCCAGCATTGTTTACAACAGAAACAACATTCACCTGAATACATTTTAATCCTCAGTAGATCTCTTCAGGGATTCAGAAATGAATGTTTGAACAGGCTGTGAATGACTCTCAATGTTATACGCCTTGGTGTGAGAATCCAGCCTTTTCCAAGTTTATTTAATTGGCAGAACTGGTTGTGTTCACTGATCATGCTACACTCCTAATATCCTTTATTTGAGTTTGACTTAGCACTTTATGTTGGCCCAGCCCATTTTGATCTATCTCACAAACCATGACCCACAGCACTATCAGCACAGCTGTTATGTCTCACACAGACTGTGAAAAGTCACACCAACTTTCTACACTCCCTGAAGTGGCTGCCTCTTGGTTAAGCCTGGCAGAACAGAAGGACATTGATGACAACAGTCACTTGCATGGGAAGCATTAGAAGAAGAAGCAAAAGGAGAGGCAACATATACAGGGTCTGTATGAAAGATATTCACGAACCATAGTTTACATATCTCTGACGAAGAGTTTTGTGGAGCCCTTCTTTAAGAATACAGACTTCTCTAATCAGACACGAAAGAGGTTTGCATCAGGGGTGGGATTCAAAATTTTTAACAACCGATTCTGTGGGCATGGCTTAGGTGGTGGGCATGGCTTGGTGGTCATGTGACTGAGTGGACAAGGTCATGTTATTGGCTGGGCATGGCCAACTCAATATCACTCACATCAAGGCATGCATCTCCTTGACTGGTCTCTCATGATTGTGGGGATGCTGCAACAGTCATAAGCGTGAAAAATGGTCATAAGTCACTTTTTTCAGTGCCATTGTAATTTTAAATGGTCACTCCACACAAGCAAAGTACCAGCAACTGAGGGGAAAAAAACTCCAGAGACGTTCCAGAGACAGGAAGTCCAGTCCTGCCAAGAATTTAACAATGGTTAATGGAGAGGCAGTTTCTGTAAGCAACATCAGAATGTTTCCTTCCTGCCTTCCTTACAGGATTAGGCCAGTAATTTCTTTTAACAACCAGTTCTCCAAACTGCTTAGAATTTTAACCGCTTCTAGTGAATAGGTGCGAACTGGTAGAATCCCACCTCTGGTTTGCATTTAAAGCCCCTGTCACACTGCACCAATGGATGGAAAGAGGATGTAAAACGGAGAAAAACACTTACCATCCGTTGGTTAATGCGATGCTTCCGTTTTGTACTCACTGCGTCCGTTTTTCTTCCTCTCTGTCCAGCATCCGTCGACTGACATTTCATCCGCTCAAAAAGTTTTGAGCTGCTCAAAACTTTCTGAGCGGAAAATGTATCCAACGTGTCCGTTCTGCATCCGCTACACATACGGGGAACATCCGTTCTGCATCCGTCGTCATCCGTTACGCGTCTGCTACATCTGCTAGGCATCCACTGCGCATCCGCGCAACTCAAATCCGCTCCAGCGGAAAACGGACACAGGGAGGAAGCGGAATGGACGCGGAACAGATGCGCAGCGTTAGTAGCACGGACGGAGAAAGGATGAAAGCGGATGCAGCTCGCAAAGAAAGCATTTTAAATGGAAAAAACATGCGCAGAGGGGACCTATCTCGGATATTAAGGATGTCTAGAGGATGCCTAGAGGATGCAAAAGAACACCTAGTGGAAAACCTACATTGCCTATAAAAAGGGGGAGCAACTCACCTGGATCTCACTTTCAGACCAGCAGCCCAGCTGTGCAGACCTCTGCAGCCTTCATCTGCCTCTTGCTCTTCCACAGCATCCAGTCATGTCCACCATGGATCGTAACAAACTCCTTTTGGTAGCTACCATCATTCTGCAACAGTGCGAAGCCATCTACAGACTCTTTCAACTCTACTACGGGAAGAAAAGGAGGCGGCCAAGAAGCGTCTGGGTCCGAAAATGGATCGGGAGAAGAGCAGAGTACGGACAACAAGCTGATGGTGGAGCTGAGGAACAAAGACCCTCGTGCATTCCAGAACTTCATGAGGATGCCTCCAGCCATGTTTGATGAAGTTGTGGAGCGGCTGAGACCCAGGTTCACCAAGGCAAACACCAACTTCCGGCCCAGCCTGGAACCTGGGCTCAAGATGGCACTGACTCTGCGCCACCTGGCCTCAGGGACCACCTACAGGAGCATGCAGTACGGCTGGAGGGTGCCACACAACACCATCAGCATTGTGGTCAGAGAAGTGGTGCAGGCCATCATCGAAGAATACCTGGAGGAGCTCCTCAAGTGCCCCTCCACTGAAGAAGGCTGGAAGAAAGTTGCAGAGCAGTGGTATCAGAAGTGGAACTTCCCCTACACCGTTGGAGCCATAGATGGCAAGCATGTGGAGCCATAGATGGCCAGCACGTGGGTCCACTTATTTCAATTACAAGGGCTTCTTCAGCATCATCCTCTTCGCCATGGTCGATGCTGACTACAAGTTCATGTACATCGATGCTTCAGGCAACGGCTCAGCTTCAGATGCCCAGGTATACAACACCAGTGACCTCAAGGAGGGGCTGGAACGCAACCTCATCATGGGCTTCCCAGATCCAGACCCCCTGCCCAACGACACGCAAGATATGCCCTACTTCATCGTGGGGGATGACGCCTTCTCCCTCAGAACCTACCTCATGAAGCCCTACACTTCAAGACGCCTCACCCGTGAAGAGAGGATCTTCAACTACAGGCTGTCCAGGGCAAGGCGGGTGGTGGAGAACGCCTTTGGCATCCTGGCCAACAGGTTCCAGGTACTTCTCACCAACATGCAGCATCTCCCAGAGACCATGAGGAGGATAGTGGAAGCTTGCTGCATCCTGCACAATCTCATGCGCACCCGCTACCCAGTTTTGCAGAACAGGCTCGTGGACCTCCAACAAGGCAATGGGGACATGAAGCCTGGGGAATGGAGGCAAGGGCGAAACCTGATAGACACTAAGGATGTGCAAGGCCCCAACAGAACTTCACGTGAAGGGAAGAAGCAGCACAACCTCCTGAGACACTGGTGCAACTCCCCAGCTGGAGCAGTGGAGTGGCAAGACAGGATGATAGATGATTAATGGATGCTTCCTTCAGCCTGTTTCATCACACTGATGAGATTGGGCCATGTATGTTGGGTGGGCCTACAATGAACAGGGCATTTAATATAGAGTTGTGTTTATGTTGACATGTGCGGATGAATGATTACATTATTATTGACAATAAAGGACCATAGGTGTGGCACCTGGGAGGGTGGACCATACAGTCCCACTATGCTTGCACTGGAGCTTTATCTATCCTACAGCTATTACCCATCCCAAAGCTATCCCTGCCCATCTCACAGGTATCCCTGCCCATCCCACAGCTATCTTAACCCATCCCACAGATATCTCAACCCATCCCAAAGGTATCCCTGCCCATCCCACAGCTATTACCCATCCCAAAGGTATCCCTGCCCATCCAACTGCTATCCTTACCCATCCCACAAGCATGCAAAGGCTTAAACCATTTCTAAAAGTTTCCACCAAGACTTTATTGACAAAAATAAATGAAGCAAGTGTGTGAAGCAAAGATAATCTTTATTAATAACAAGCTGTAAAAGAAAAATGACCCAAGTCAAGTGTCCAAATAAAGTCTACAGGTAGCCACCCAGTCTCTGGCACTCTTCTCTGTCACTCAGAGGTGTGCCCAGTCTCAGGGGTGAAGGGTCCAGGTGCTGTGGAGGTGGGTGCTGCTGGAGTGCTGGTCTGAAGTGCCACTGGGGTGCCTGGTCCCGAGAGGACAACAGGTGACAGTGTGTTGAGGAAGCTCTCAGACAGCTGGCTCAGCCCCGTGATGTTGAGAGCTCCTTCCTCCATGCCATGGGGTGTCAGCCCCAGTACCAACGACAGATGTACTGAGGTCGGGCTTGGCTGTGGGGTGGAGGAAAGAGCAGTGTAGTGGGGCTATCTGGTCTGCAGCTGGGTGAGGACTGGCATGGATGGCATCGGTGACGTGAGTGGCATCGGTGGTATCGGTGGCATCAGTGGCGTGGGTGGCATTGGTGGCATCAGTGGCGTGGGTGGCATCGGTGGCATCAGTGGAACCGGTGGCAACGGTGGTGTCTGATGAATCTGTGCCTGGATTGGGAAGGGCTGCTGCCTGTGCTGCTGGACCTCCTGGTAGCCGTAGCCCTGGTGGGTGAGGGCCTGTGGAAAGCCTTGGAATGGGAGGGACATCACCTGGGGTGGAGGAGCAGACCTAGACTGGGTGGGAGCAGGTTCATCCGGATCTGGAGGGTTGTGAAGCAGATCGGTGATCCAGTCCTTCACCACCTGGTACTGGGGTTCTGCCATGTCCGTGAGGGTCTGGTTCACATAGGTGAGGAAGGGCTTGCGGTTGGAGGATGAGGAGTCGGTGTGGACCAGCTGAGAGAGGATATCTATGCTGGTCCTGATGGTGTCTCTTATCTCCAGCAGGACAGTGTGGCTCTGCCCCTCCTGTCTGGCTCTCTGCCTTTCTGTGGAGGTGGAGCTGGGGGTGGATGCTGATAGGACTGTGGTGGAAGTGCCGTCTCCTTTCTCCCACTGCGCCAGGGAGTTCTCCACGCACTCCGCCACGGTTAGAACAGCTGTCCGCGGGTTCTCCGTCCTGGCACGCTCCACAGACACCTGCCTGGAGACAGGAGCTGACTCTCTGCCGGAAGAGGACAAGCTCTCAGCAGGCTGCCTGAGAGAGAGGGTTGCGAAAGGGGCTGCTCCTCGGTGGCGGATCTCACCCTCCAGGAAGCTGCACTTGGCCATGACGTAGGTCTCTCTGTCCGTCAGCTTAACCGCGGCCTGGCCAGATTTCTTGAGGTGCAGCTTCCCGTACCAGGTGTGCATGTGCTTCCACCAGCCGAGGAGTACCTCCGAAGTGTAGCCCAGGCTCTTCGCCTTCTCTCTCCAAGCAGCCTGCTTCCTTTTGGTGTCCCTGTAGAGCCTGTGTCCCTTCCGCCATAGATAGTCATTCTCTCTCAGCCACTCCAGCACCTCATCCTCATGTTCCTCCTTGATGTTGTATTGCCTCCTCTCCCGTTCTCACGTCTGCCTCTTCCTCCCTTTGGCAGGACCACATGGACCCTCATCAGAGGGGCTTCCAGGTTGTAGGGGCTGCTCCTCCACACCACCAGCAGCAGCAGCACCAGCAGGATCATCATCAGCAGCAGCAGCAGCAGCACGAGCAGGACCAGGATCAGCAGCAGCAGAGTAAGCACCAGCAGCGCCAGCAGCACCAGGAGCACCAGCAGGACCAGGAGCACCAGCAGGACCAGAAGGCCGAGCAAGACCAGGAGCACAAGCAGGACCAGCAGGACGAGCAAGACCAGGAGCACGAGCAAGACCAGGAGCACGAGCAGGACCAGCAGGACCAGCAGGACGAGGAGCAGCTACAGCAGAGCAAGCACCAGCAGAAGCACCACCGCCAGAAGCAGCATCAGCAGAGTAAGCACAATCAGAAGCACCACCGCCAGAAGCAGCATCAGCAGAAGCACCACCGCTAGAAGCAGCATCAGCAGAGTAAGCACAAGCAGAAGCACCACCGCCAGAAGCAGCATCAGCAGA
>BLBF01000022.1:45627215-45653612 GCA_015471245.1 Laticauda colubrina
GAGTAAGCACAAGCAGAAGCACCACCGCCAGAAGCAGCATCAGCAGAGTAAGCACGAGCAGAAGCACCACCGCCAGAAGCATCATCATCAGCTCCTCCAGAAGCAGAAGCAGCAGAAGCCCCAGCCCTAGCCTATGCTGCAGAAGCCCTAGCAGAAGCAGAATGAGGGCCAGGGGGTGGGAGGGTGGCCCTGTCCCTCTTGCCAGGGCTGGCAGCAGATGGCGGAGGCTTCCTCTTCTTCCCCATGGTTGTGGGGTTGCTGGCTGGCAGCAAGGCTGGCAGGCAGGCAGGATGGCAGGCAGGCTGGCAGGCAGGCACCAAGGCTGGCAGGCAGGCTGACAGGCAGGCAGGCAGGCAGCAAGGCTGGAAGGGAGGCTGGCAGGCAGGCTGGCAGCAAGGTTGGCAGGCAGGCAGACAGCAAGACTGGCAGGGAGGCAGACAGCAAGGCTGGCAGGGAGGCTGGTAGGCAGGCTGGCAGGAAGGCTGGCAGAAAGGCAGGCAGCAAGGCTGGCAGGCAGGCATGCAGGCAGGGCAGGCTGGCAAGGCAGTCGATGTGTCTGGAAGCAGGTCTTTCCTCTGAATGGTGACCTGCTTGGGAGCTGCCTCCCTTTATATTCGCGGGGCTGACGCAATGCATCCTCCCCGCATGCGCAGTGAACGTTAGGCATCCGCTAGGCTTCCGCTGTGCATCTGCTAGGCTTCCGCTGTGCATCCGCTTCATCCGCTCGGCTTCCGCTTTGCATCTGCTTCATCCGCTTGGCGTCCGCTCTGCATCCGCTATATCCATTCCGCATCCGCTTTGCTGTGCTCCCCCGGAAGCCTTGCGGTTGTGCCATCCACTCCCATCTGCTTCCATCCGCTAGGCTCCTGTGGAGCATCCGCTTTCCATCTGCCCTGCGTCCTCCCACCGTCCGTGTTATCCGCTCTGGTTATGCAAATTTTTGCCCCTTTTGAGAGCGGATAACAATGGATGGAACATTTTTCTCGTCCGCTATGTCCTTTTTACAAATGTTTTGCATCCGTCGGCCAGTGTGACAGGGCCTTAAAAAGCACACAAACATTCTTAACCTGCTAACCTTGATGACATATTTCTCAGAGGAATTAGGGTGATATGGCTCAGATAATCCAGCATGGAAGAGGCTCTTGTGTGCGTGAGACATGCCTGAGCATGTTTGCAATTATCTTTTCAATTTGTCTATTTGTAAATTACGATAGCTGGCAGAATATTCCTTATGTGCATTATCAGAAGTATTCTGGCTGTTTTATTAAAATTTTAGACATAACATATCCACATCGCGAACACATTTTTAAATAATATTGTTGAAAGATTGAGTAGCATATGATTTTAAATTATTAAATAAAACCAATAAAAAGAAAAAGAAAGAAAGCTTTACTTGCAGGTCAAGCATGTCAAGAAAACTATTGGAATGGTATTATAGATTTTTCCATGTGGCAATGAAGAATTCACACAGAATTGCACTTCTCATCAGCAGTAGTGGCCCTGAAGAAATTAAAGTTGTATTGTTTACCTCACAAAACGGAAAAAAAAGATTAAAAACCTGAGCATTTGTTACAAGATGCAACTACCCATCTATTGAACCACTATTTGATTGTAATAGAAATTATATTAAGCATGATTAAGGTAGCATGAAATTCAGTCACCTACTCTGAAATTATATGCTTTTCTCAAAGCCTCTGACCATGGTCATAGTGCCTGAAGTGAGGGAAAGGATTCAGAGATGTAACCAAAATACATATTTCTCAGGATGTAGGGATTGGAAATCACTCACTTATAATATTTCCCTTCCATTGGAGTAAGGAATTTTCAACTCCACACAAAAGGGAAAGAAAACAACTTTTTAAAAACCCAAGCAGCCTGCCCTCCTTTGTGCCCACTAACCCTCTTCAAAGTGGTGTAAATTGAGGAAACCCTTGTCAATTTTCATTACCGCAAAAAGATAAGACAGAGGAAACAAAAACACCAGAACACATCCTCTCCAGCAACTGACACCCGGATAATTAACACCAGACAAGCAATCAAGTAAAAACAATACCCTAATCTAAGAACTACCACAGAAAAAAACACTTCCCCACAGCAGAGCAAACTACTGTGTATAAACAGGAAGCAAACCTCATACTCACAAGCACTGATAATGTTATCTAGTTAGGTACTGAAATGTCTGCAAGCAAATAACCAGGCTCAGAGAACACCAAGGATTCCGCATGTATAATACTGAAGCTGGATAGAGGTTAAAATTTCTATGAAATATGAAAAATAACCCACCAGTCTGAACAATAGTACTGAAGAATTCTTAAAGAATAAATGAACATGAATGATAAATTTAAATGAATTATTGAACTACTAAGTTTTGTAGTACCAAAAATGCTTACCATATGAAAACATTCTCTTTACTGGAAAACCAGGAAGTAGATAACCTTATCTACAACTTTAAAAAAAATTATCCTAAATCATTATAGACCTGTTGTCTAATGTCAATATGTAGAAAAAAGATCTGAAAGCCAAAATGGTTAGGTTATAGTGTGGGAAACTCTCACTCAGACATGAAACATGGCCTATGAAATCTTTGATTCCAGTCTGCGGCATCAGCTCTTCATCTGTGTCATACAAAAAATAAGCATGGAGCAGAAAAAAAAAAGACATTATTCATATGAATGGAAGCTTATTTTTAAGCCTAAGTATAGAACTGAGAGAAAAATGTTCAAGAGACTGTAGCATATGAGGAGGGGAAAAGGTCCATTAGGAAAAGAGAAAAAGAGGACTATGAGAAGGAATATTTGTTTTTATATATTTATTTATAAATTTGTTATAACCACCCAACTCCAATTTATATAGCTTCAGAGGAAACCTGAGAACTGAGAGAAAGAAGATGTTCAAGGGACAGTAGCATGTGAGAGGAAAAGGTCCATTTAGATCAAACTTGTGACCAATAGACCAGATGTGTCATGTGCTGGTCACACCCACACCCAGTTTAGCGAAGGGGAAAAAAGTTGTGATATGTCATGTGATGCCGCTATGATGACATGAGTTTGACACCCCTGATTAAGATGTAGGGAAAAAGAGAACTATGAGAAGGAATATTTATGTATCTATGTATTTGTTTCTTTGTTTCTTATAGCCACCCAATCCAATTTATACAGCTTCAGAGGAAACCTGGCAGGTGTAGCCCTTGTGAAAGGTTGGAGTATTGATATACGAGATATTTAATGCTGCATTGCCAATAAATTTACACTGGTGGAAAATTTACCCAGTGGAAGTAGGAGTGGAGTTCTTCAGAGATCTGCACTGAGAATAGGATTGCTTAAGAATGTGATCATCCTGGATAGTTTTTAATAGAAAAGCAGAAGAGATTCACTTTCAAACATTTGCACAGAAGTTGTTCCTTGTTTATCTTGCCTATTTCTATAAAATGATTCAAAGCAGCTAAATCTGCTTACGTCTGTGTCTGCAGAGCAAAATGGAATTTTATTCTAAAAGGTATGAAAAAACACTTACGTATATTCAGAGGATTATTTGTGGGCTGCAAATGTTTGCCTGAAGTAGCAAAAATAATATCATTTGTTGATATTGAATTTGATTATCTGCTAGACCTTAACAGCTTTAATGCCAAATATCTGTTATTCACAAATTCTATTTATATAATTTACAACTTGCAAGGTGCTCCTCAAAACTTAATTTTGTTTGTCCTCACAGTAACAGTGGCTGTTATTTGATAAGAGGAGACTAACACTGAAAAATGTTTTATAACAGCTGAATTTGAGTGTAAATCAATCTTTTTATCCTTTTTATAAGTTCCTTTTTTTAATAGAGTACAATATTTTTGCAGATATAATGTTCATAATATAGAAGTGGCAATAAACTGATCAATCACATATAAATATATTTATGGGAAGTGATATATAACAGTATTTTGTAAATTATAGACTCCTAAATTGCGGCAACTGAGTATCAGGTAGTGCATTCAGGATATGGAACATGCTGGGGTGGAAGTTTCAGTGCCCAGCTGTATGTCCCCATGACAAGAATAATATAGTGTACATAAATACCTGAATCCTATTTTTAAAATAACTTAATCAGAGAGTAGAAGCTCTCATCAAATAACAATGTGGCAGATTCATTTTGTTATCATTGATCAAACTAATTTTTAATATGTTTTCTTTATATTTTGTGACCAGAATATAATTTACTGAATCATCTAATGGAGAGCCAGTTTTATGAAGTGGTTATGGTACCAGAACCGGGAAAGAAGGAGTTCTAGCCATGAAAGCCAGCTGGGTGACTTTGGGCCAGTCACTGTCTCTCAGCCCTAAGAAGGAGAGTGTAGGAGATAACCAGGCTGCACCCAAGGGAGGAGTCAAGCATATCATCAGTCTTGAATCCCTTCGTACCCACAAGAGACTTATATTCAACTCATCTTGAATTTCATTGACTTTTAACTACCGCCAGTTTGCTTTGATTGTAAATAGCTCATATTGTTATAGAGAGGATTAAAGATATAGATAAAGGTTTCCACTGTCCAGTTGTGTCCTTTGGGATGGTGTCCATCTCCATTTCTTAGCTGAGGGAGCCAGTGTTGTCCAAAGCCACTTCCATCATCATGTGGGCTGCACAACGATATGTTGATTCAAGTGGACTGTTACCTTCCCACCAAAGTGATACCTATTTATCTACTTGCATTTGCATGATTTCAAAAAGCTAGATTGGCAAGAACTGCAGCACATAATGGAAGCTCACCCCATTATGCAATGCTTGGGCCTTGAACCCGGGTTGTTAGCTTTCCATCTGACAAGCTTAATGTCTTTAACTCTCTATTCATTTGAAGTGCCTGGACTCCTGATTTTCTGTGCTTGACATAGGCAATGGCAGACTACTTCCAAAAAGGTCAGTAGACCTGTCCAGGTACTTGCCAGAGTTAAACCATAATTTTTTAGGGGGGAGGGAGGGCAAATCACCTGATAATATTGTTTAATAATAAATGAAAATGTAATTTAAATGCAAGAGTTTATGGTGGGGACAGAATATGCTGGATATGGTGAAGGTACTTATCCTTATATACTAATTCAGAGCACTTAAAACTTTCAGTCAGTTGACAATTGATTCAAAAACTAATTACTATATATGGAAAAACTGGTCAGTTAATAAACAGAAGGCCCAATGAAATGGTAAGATTAAGAGCTAATTAAATAGGATAATTCCAAGATTGTGACAGCAGTCAAAGGAGAAATGGTTCAGAGGAAAATCTGAATAAAATAAGAGTAACAAGGGATTTTTTTTTTTTACATGGTGTTTGGATTTTTAAGGGAGATGTGTATACATTAAGATTACACCAAAGACTATAAGAGCCAGTTTGATCTTTGATTAAGGCATCAGGCTGGAAAACAAAAGACTGGGAGTTCTAGTCTCACTGTAGCCATGAAAACTGGACAAGTGACATTCTCTTTCAACCCAACCCACCATACAGGTTAGTTCTTTTGGGAAAAACAGGAAGAGGAAGATGTGTTAGATATGTTCACTGTCTTAGTTATTTATAAAAATACTAAAAGTGGAATATAAATAAAATAAAAAATAATAAAATTATGCTATCAAAACATTTTGCAGCCCTAGATAAACAATATTTCTAGATTTTTGTCTTTACTGTACTATATCCAGAACTGAAAATTATCTGGCTACATCACTCAGTAAGAGTGCACGCATTCTATAATAAGGGAAGGATGGAATTCCCATGAGAAATTATTAAGGATATGACAAAATGTTTGATAGGAAGAACAAGACCAGAAAGAAGCGGAACTAAAATCCTGGTTCATATTCATTAGCCAGTAGAAAATACTCTGGTTTGGGAATGGGTGACATGTGCTGCAGTATAAAGCAGGCAGCAGATCTCTGAAACTGGGTTTTCCAGGAAGAAAAATCTGTTGTACTGTTGGAAGAATTGTCCATCTGGGTTCAGTTCCAAGTGAACTGGAAACATGATGACTGCTTGGAAAGATGGTTTAATGGTGGACAGGACCATGTTGGTCCTGGGCAAAAAAAGTACAGGGGTGAGAGAGGGACTGAGATTTATAACTTCTGTTGGGCTTTGAACTTGCTTCCTGTTCTTGTGGCAAGAAATGTATCCTGATTGGTTGTCAGACTCCCATGGGGCCATTCAGGGGTAACTTTGCAGGTTGTCTTCTTGAGTCCCAAGTCTGGTTGAATCTTGCTGGGTGATGCAATTTTCCCAGGTGCCATGTGGTGAGATGGGTAGAGCGCTAATCTTATCATGTCCTCGGGCCATGAATTAATCCCATCACACTGGAGCTGAAGGTCTTTTGGGTTATAGATAAGATGTATTTTGTCTTTCTGGAACTATTAACAAAGGTGGGAGCCACTTTCCAAGAGCATATTTCTCCTTTTCTCATGCAGGAAGGTATAATATTCTGCCTTTTTAATATTTCCTAGAATATTTCATTTTTCTAGGAGGGGGTAGGTGCTAACTTTCTACAGCACCAGCAATTCTGCACAAATACAGCCTTCACTTGCTGCGTGAAATATAAATGGAGTTAGGATTAGTTTAGAAATATATAATTTGACTTTGGAATTGGAATTCATTAGGAAGTTTCTCAGAGGCTGGGGAACTTAAATTACTACTGCAGAGCTGCTGGCAAAGCTTTATGATATCACCAATTCCTTCCCCATCGGTTGGAGAGGAAGCACATATCTGTACAGGAAACATAGAAACAAAAGGAGAGAAGGAAAGCAAAAAAACGAGAACAAAAAACCAAGGACCAGCATGCTTCAAGCAGCAACACAAATATTTACACACACACACAATTTCCTCTGTGACTTTGATTACCTTCCCTTCTAAAAAGTAACTCAGCCTCTGCCATTTAAATCCCCAATCCGTTCCCAGCAGCAATTTCTCCTTGAGTACCTTGAGTGTAAGACAACTATTAAAAAAAAAAGGTCTTTGGATAACAGACTTTCCTTGAAAGAGAACAAAGATTTTAAAGAGGGGTCAAAAGCAGAGGTGGTAATCAGCAGGTTCTGACCAGTTCTGGAGAACTGGTAACAGAAATTTTGAGTAGTTTGGAGAACTGGCAAATACCACCTCTGACTGGAGATTTTACAGTATCCTTCCCCTGCCATGCCCACCAAGCCATGCCCACAGAACCGGTCGTAAAAACATTTGAATCCCATCACTGGCCAAAAAGGATTACAAACCACAAGCTTCATGGATCCTGGAGTAACTGATGGGTGGGGGAATAAAAACAGAAATATACATCAATGATTATAAGCTCATCCCTGGCATCCAGGAGACACTGAATTGGGAAGCCTCATAAAATAGGTCAGCAGACCCACAGTCCTACTCCTAGATAGCATGTGTGAGTGGTTCTCCTAAATAGATTCTGCCAAATATGAATAGAGTGCCTTGTGTCTTCTGACAGATGGCACTATGAGCCTAAAGATTGGGGGTGGGATTTGCTTTGGAATGGCATCTGCCCCAGCACCTTCAGAGGGCAGAGCAGAGGCATTATCCATCAACACATGCCATGAAAGTCAGTGTGGTGTTAGCAAACCAAGTGTTGGGCTGCTACTCCAGTCTCCACCGTGAAAACTCCAGGAGTGATTTTCGTTACTCTTTCAACCAATCTCACACAAACTGTAGGGAACGAGGATGGAATACTATAGATACTGCTTTGAGCTAGTAAATGAAAAAGCAGGATTTAATTCTAAGAAATAAATCCCCATGGATCTTAACAGATATTCTGAAGAATGTAAGATGCAGGGATCACATGTGAAGCTATTTACTTCAAGGATGGTATATTCATGTTATCTTGCCATCACATAATCAAAAGCTAATTCTGTTATGATGGGTGCTGAGCTGTGATAGTGGTTGAAAAACTGTGGGATGTAGATATAATCTGGATGTCAAATGTCTCGTTCCCAAGAATGATGGGGCAAAATGAAACCCATTATACTTTCTTTCAGGATGCTGCACGATCCAAAGAAGACAGCAAAGTTATTGCCACAGAAATGGATGACCCATTTGAGATTAGAAGTTACCTTTCTTCCATTCTTTGGATATATATGCCTTGTTCTCAAGTCCCTTAATTGAGATCTGGACTCAAGGGAACCATCTTTTTGGATGAAATTTCTCATTTATCTTGCCATTAGCTTTGTTATTCAATAGACTCAAGGTATAAATATATGCTATAGTGTTTAATGCTAAATGGAAATTTTTTATTTCTGTCTGTCTATCTAATCTATCTGTCTATCATAATTTATCTATTGTCTATCTCTATTTTCAAATATATATAGGAAGTTGGTCCAACATATCTGGACTTCAAAAAACAGGCAAACATTTGCAGTAAAGATATCACTTTTGAGAAGGGCAAATGCTTTAAATAAATAGAGCAAAAGGGTAGTGCAATGTATATCCTCATATTTATATTTGTGCTTATACTTAAGGATGTGTGAGAGGGAAAGAAAGAAGGTACCATCACATCCATATGAACATATTTTTTCTCAAATCCTTGCCTCAGATATTTCTTTCTCTCTGGCTTCAAGAGCATCCCCTAGTGTCGTCTTGCAACAAAATCAGCAAGAAATCTTTTATTCATATTATCAATCAACAATAGGAATAGTGAATGAAGTGAAAAACTGCAATATTTTATTCATTAAACAACGGTTGTTTTTTTCCTTTCCAATTTCCACTTTCAAATCTGGTTTACCAAGCTTAACCAAGACTTTCTAGATTAGAGATTCCTAAACAGTTTCATTGTAGAGCAATGCTTTCATTATTTATTTTTGTTGATGGTGGTGTTTGGGTTTTTAAGGGAGATGCGTATATATTAAGATTACACCAAAAGGAAGTGTGAAAACAAAATGTTTTGGAATCCCTACTCTAGATGCATAGCCCTAGTTTATCTTTACCACACTGTATCTAGAACCAAAAAATATCCAACTACACTACTCAGAGAAAGCACACACGTTAACTTCACTGGCCAACAAGGAAACTTTCCCTAAAAAACATAAGATGCCTGAATTCTAGAATTTCTCCAAATTGTTACAAAGTGGACAACAAATCTGTAGTACTCCAGGATTCTTTGGTTGGGTTTGCAGATTACATAAAGCCATAGTTGGTGATCATTAAAATCTAAAGAAATTAGATCTAACTTAAGTACACGCTCTATTACCAGACTGCCTGCAACCTAAAGATCCAGTGAGAAGACCTCCTCTCATATTTTCGTCTTTTGAAGTGCGGATTGAAACGGATGTTAAATAACTGAAACTGTTCTTGGACTTTCGCTTCAAGAACAAACTGTTGAAAGATGGAGAGCGAGAAAAACACGACGCCCCACCGTTAAGCAGCCACGTCCGCCGCGTTGAGGCCCATCGAAGAACCTCTCTCCGAAGGCGGGTGGGAAATGGGAAGCGGGGGGAGGAAAAGAGGAGAAGACGGCGCCATCTCCTGAGAGGCCACCGGTTATGTCACCCGCTTGTGGCTCCTCCCTCTCCCTCTCAGGCGGGAGGGGAGCAGTGAGCGAGGAGGGACTCGAAAAGGGCAGCCAGAGCCCTTGCGCCTGCGCGGTACAGTTTCTCGGCTTCGTCTGTCCAATTTCTCGTCCTTCCACCCTCCCCCTTTCTTCTTCCGAGCCCGTTAGGGCCGCGGCGGTGAGCCTCAGTGGAGGATTTACAAGGGGCTCCGCGACGGGACGGAGAAGAGCTGCGAAGCCACGGAATTGACCGGGGAAGCCTCGGCCCGGCCATGGGGTCCTGAGGGCCTTTTTTTCCCCTTGAGCCCCGGAGGGTCGGGTTCCCTAGCAAGAGAAGGGAAGGGGAACGGCGCGCGGCGACGGCAGGGCGGCTGGTGTTTGCAGTGCCTCGTGGCGGGTGAGGGCAGAGTGGGAAGGTGGAGGGATGGGGAGGAGGGACCGGTGCTGAGATAGAGGATGGGCATCGCGGCAAAGGCTGAGAGCGGTGGCCTGACTTCCCCGGGCGGGGTGAGGAGTTTATTGCCTGGCACTTGGAGCGGTGTTGACGGGCATCCGGCCGCGATAATGCCCAGAGTGAGTTGAGTGGAAGAAAGATGTTGGAAAAGCGAACTCGTGCCCGGGATTGATGGCGCAGGAGGATGGGAGGTCCTGGGATACGCTTTGCTGTTGGTGTTGCTCACTTGTGTGGAGCGGCAGGAGAAATAGCTGTGGGTGGTGAGTAGGCACTGCCTAGGAGGTCGGAGCAGATCAACGTGGCACCACTGAAAGCGGGTTCGGAGTTACCTATCAGCAACAGTATCTGGACTCAATTTGTGATAATAAGAGTATGAATTTGACAGGTAGTCCTCAATTTACAACCACAATTGAGCCCAGAGTTAATGTTGCTCAGTGAGAAATTTGTTAAGTCCCGTTTTTTGACCTTGCTTGCCTATTTGTTAAGTGAATCACTGCAGTTGTTAAATTAATAACATGGTTGTTAAGTGAATCTAATTTGCCCATTGGTTTTGCTGGTCAAAAGGTGATCACGTGACACCCTCCGGGACACCACAACCGTCATAAATGTGAGTCAGTTGCCAAGCATCTGAATGTAAATCATGTGACCATGGGGATGCTGCAACAGTTGTAAGTGTGAAAAATGGTCATAAGTCACTTTTTTCAGTGCTGTTGTAACTTTGAAGATCACTAAGTGAACTGTTGTAAGTTGAGGACTACCTGTACCTATATAAATTGACAGCTCAGCTTTTTTTTCAAGTGAATTTAAAGCAATTTAAAGAGTTATAGTACAGAATGATAACCCCATGGTTTGTCCAGAGGTGCAGCATGGTTTTTAAGTACATTGTGTGGAGTAAAATATGGGTACTGTGCACAGTGAAACAAAAATAAGTTTTGATAGGAATGGTTGTAGGAGAAATGGCACATTTAGTGCCACATTACTCAATGGCTTGTGTGATTAACTGTACACTTATCCAGGACATACTTTGTTCTTTCCATCTGAGAACTTGCATGCAAATACTAAAATTTGAAGGGTCATATTTTTTTAAAAAAAATGGAGAATGTTTATATAAGTTAAGCATGCTAATTTAGAAAATCTCTTCCTCCAAATTTTCCACTAGTTGAATCTCCTACCTTTTTCATCCAGTTTCAGTGCTATTGATTACTTCCTGTCACTTGACAATGGGAATCATGACATACTTTAAATTTAAAACCCCATATTTCAGAATACAGAAATGCCTATTATTCTTACTAAGTAGAAATCTATTGATTATGTAAAGTATTATGTACACAGTATTTCATAGCTCAGCAGCATATCTTCATTTTTTTCTAATTTTCATTATCAGCTGTATGTAAGTCAGTCTTCTGAAAAGAGTAAATAGATATTATTGTATGTTACTGTATCGATTACTTTTTATATCTTAGAAATAAACTCTAATGATCAACAGCAGCAATTTCTTAAAATTGATGCCAAGGTATCACAGATTGCAAGGAGAAAGAGGGCAATAATGAACTAATGAATATAGTACACTTTAACTTATTTAAAATTACATTATGCCTACCTAATCTGTTCTTGAAAAATTACATTTAGAATTACGCTTAGATTTCTATCAAGATACTAAATCCTATTTAATCCTTTGGAAGTGTTTTTAAAAACTAATCTAACTCTCACAACGGTTTAAAAAAAACAAAGCAACTTTAAGATAGGATGGAACTTGCAAATCACAATTTTCAATACATGGCAGATTACTTTCTGAAAGAATAACGCCGCTTTGCATTCATATTGTCAACTTATCAAAGTTGTATGTTTTAATTAGAATATTAATGTCTGATATAATTTGACTCAAGTTTTTCTGACTTGGATTTTCATTTTTAATAAAGACAAACTAGCAACAAGCAAAAGTATTCACTGCAGGTTAGTTTTGTTTGTCAATGCAAATGTTGAATGAGAAGGCAACGGATTAGCTTGTGTCCAGGGAGTATGAACATGAAGACTTGAACATGTAATGCAGGATGGTGATCATTTTAAGCATCCCTGTGGGATGCAATTTACTGGAAACAAATAGAGGAGGGGTGAATTAAAATCCTATCTGCTGTACAATATTATTTTAAACATATACCCTATATTAATATTGTTGCTCATGTTATGTTATACAGTAACATTTAGCCTTGATCATATTTGGCAGATTAAGAGCATTTATGTTGAAAACTATTAAATATGAAACTATGTTACAGAAATTGCATAGGCAAATCTCAATTTACAACCATACAGAAATTGTATAGGCAAATCTCAATTTACAACCACAATTGGGACCAGAATATCAGTCACTAAATGAAGTTGTGAAGCAAGGCATCGTGATTGGAGCTGGATTTATGACCATTTTTATTGCATCAAACCTGGCTTCCTCAGTTGACTTGTTGGAAGCCAACTAGAAAGGTTTTAAATTGTGATCACATGACCACAGGATGCTGTAGCTCTGGTAAATGCTAACTGGTAGTGTGACAGCAATACAAGTGCAAGTCAAGTACAGGCTGTCACTTTTCTGAAGCTGTCATAACTTCAAACTGTTGTTAAGTGATAAGTCATAAATTGAGATTACCTGAAATACTCTAAGGCAGGGATGTCAAACTTAATCTCATTGAGGGCCACATTAGAGTTATGTTGGACCTCAGAGAGACAGGGTGAGCATGGCCAACTCCACATCACTCGTGTTGGGGGCACCTGTGGTGGCCCAAGCGCTTGGCCAGTGAAAACATGCTCCCAAGCTCCATTTTTGGCTGCAACAGCATCCTGCAATCCTCTGCCAGCAAAAATGGAACTCTGTTTTCGCTGGTAGAGGCACTGTGAGCCGGTCCTTTATATTTCCAGGACAGCCCTACAGGCCAGATCTGGTCCCTGGGCCTTGAGTTTGACACCTCTGCTCTAAGGCATGTTTCCAGCTATTATGTTCTGCAGCAGTCATATATTTTCTTGCATAGAAGGCTCATCTTATATATAAAGATCTTTAATTAAGTACTGTACATATTGAAAATTTAAACGTATAACATTACTTTTCAACTTATATTTACTCACATACACACCTGTCTAACTTTCTTTTATTTGAATTAGCCAGTTCCACCCATATTAGTTATTTCTGTTTTTTAACTTTCTTGCACTGTTCCATATGCAAGCAATCAAGTTATTTTACATTATTCATCTTCCTTCTATGTTAAATAAGTTATGTAGATCAACAGTGAAAGCCTTTTTTTACCAAGAAATTCTTTTTCAAGAGAGTTCTTCTCCTCTATTAACTTCTATTTTCCTTTGGTGTGTGTGTTTGGAAGGGGTTTTTAAAATATATGTATGTGGTACAGTCAGGACATTCTTTTTTTGGAAAGAGACAGGAAATTAATCAAAAGGGAGTAGTCTAGTTACAACTTACTACTTTTCCTTTGAATGTATCAGACAAAGGCTACTGTAGGGTGTGTCTATTTCCTAGCATCGTTATGGCAATCTATATTCACAGTGTTAAGAAACAAAACAAAAACTGAATGCTGCAAGGAGATATTTGTTTTCATAAACTGTTCAATTTAGAATAGAAATGGGCATAGTTTTTTTCCCCTAATTCTTCAAAATAATATCCAGTTATTTTTGAGTTGGATCAACTGAGTGGATTTGCATCTAAGGTTGTTTTGAATAATCAAATTCTCTAGTTCTAGTTACACAGATTATTTATAACAATAAAGCATGTTGTAGTAGTTAGTTTGTGGGGCTTAAGATATTTATTATTATGTCTTTCGTTATACAAGCAAGAAAAGAAACTTTAAACCTCCTACCTGTCCAGATAAAGAAGAAAAGTCAATTCTATCAGCTATTCAGTACTACATAGCGCCACTCACTTAAAAACAACTACTACATCTACAACAATATAAATTCTATACAGGTAGTCCTCGACTTATAATCATTCATTTAGTGACTGAAGTTACAACACTGAAAAAAGTGACTTATGACTGTTTTTCTACCCAACTGTTTCAGCCTCCCCAGGGTCATGTGATCAAATTTTGGATGTTGTCAACTGTTTTCTATTTATGATGGTTGTAATGTCCCAGGGTTATGTGATCCCCTTTGTCCACCTTCTGACAACCAAAGTCAATGGGGAAGCCAGATTCACTTAACCATATTACTAATTTAACAACTATAGTGATTCACTTAACAACTGTGGCAAGAAAGGTCGCAAAATGGGACAAAACTCACTTTAACAATCATCTCTTTTAGTAACAGAAATTTTAGGCCCAATTGTGGTCATAAGTCAAGGACTACCTGTAATGCTTCTTTGATCTTAGTAACAAAGAAAAAATACTTCTGTTTTCCTGATTTCTGTTACTAAATACTGAAAGCTCAAAAAAAAGTAATAATTTGTACTGCTATTCTGTTCAGGTTTTGTATCTTTGACATGCTTAGGATCAGTGAAGAAAGCCCAGGTACAACTTTGGGACAAAGTTCAGAGCATCATTTAGGAAAATTAGCAGAAAGATTTCCTTATTCAGCAAGACTGTTTTGTTTTGTTTTTTTGCATTTAGGTGAAAGTAAAATATTTTGCAAAGAAGACACCCTCCAATATCTGTTCTAAAATAAATAGTTCTAAAATATTTAAGTTCACCATTATTCATATATTTTCTTTTATCTACTGTTTTACAAACTTCACATTGTCCTATAATCATGTGATCAGAATTTAAGCACTTGGCAACTGGTATGTAATTACAATAGTTGCAGGATCCTGAAGTCACATTATTACTCTTTGCAGTTTCCCAGGGGGCTTCCCACAAGCAAACTCGATTTAGATTTGCTTAACCGCTGTTTGATATGACCATGGCAAAAATGATAAAATTGAGCAAGTTTCACTTAATGATTGTATCACTTAGTGTACCAAGTATGATCATAAGTAGACAGCTAGCTTCTGACACCATTTGTTTAATGAGAGTTTAAAGATACGACAGTGATGAAAAAAGTTATTTCCAACCACTCCTCGCACTGTTGCAGCATTCCTGCAGTCATGGGATTCAGGCACTCGGCACCCAGCATGTATTTATGATGGCTGGAGCATCCTGGCGGCAAGTCATTGTCATTTGTGACCTTCCCAACAAGCTTCTGACAAACAAGTCAATGGGAGAAGCAAGATTCTCTTAATGATTTGTTTAATGGCTGTGGGGAGAAAAGGTTGTAAAATTGGGTGTGGCTTACTTAAGAACCACAGAACTTAGTGACAGAAGTTTCATGACCAATTGTGATTGTAAGTCAAGAACTATCAGTATTGTAGAGTATAATTTCAGGATTTTGATATTATTTTGTCCAGAATAAAAATCAACAGGCCAATGTTGTTGAAGAAAATACAGTAACTACCTGAAGGATATTTTAATAGCCTGTTTGCTGATTACATACACACTTGTCTTGTAAGGCTGGTCTCTAGTGAAGTCTGTCAAGTATCAGAACTTTGTATCATTTTTAAAAATGAACTGACTATGGAGATTATTACATACTGTAGATGTAAAAGTATCTAGTTTCTCTTTAGTATCACATTATAATCTCATTTATATATTGTGCTTTGGATTACTGCTGTTTCTTTTTTGGAGGATAGGTATCAATTTCAGAAATGGATTTATATATGTATTTAGTTATTTTCTCTGCCTATAAACCACATAAATTTAAGACAGTTCTGAGCAGTGTACATCTCAATATTTTATAGATTGAGTTAAAACAAATAATGCAGATTGCGTTTCTACAGTGTAGTTTCTTCTGTTCTTCTGTATTTTTTAAACTCATGGATAACCATGCTATGTATATCATAAATACATAAATAGGTTATATCAATTATTTCTTTTCTATGTTTAGCGTTGAAACAATTTTCTCCCCAAAATGCATGTGGTTTTGTCCTAGCATTTTTGGATTATGTCTTATGTTATTTCAAGTCATTCTGCTGATTTTTTCCTCTTTTAATTTTCCTGTAGGTTTGAACAACCCAAAAAAAAAAAAAAAATGATGATTGTAGTAACTGGAGCCATGTCAGTGCCTGAGTCAGAATTCCCTGCCAGCACTCCTGCCACAGCCCCTAATTTATCCAGGATACCTGAGGATGGCAGCCTCACTGCAGTGGAGCAGCCAATATTCCTAATGACAACAGCTGCCCAGGCCATCTCAGGTTTCTTTGTGTGGACAGCTGTGCTGATCACCTGCCACCAGGTAAAACCAACAAGTTAACATTTTGAATTGCTCTCCATCAACTTCATTTAGAGAGAAGGAGCTTGTTTTCCAAAGTGTTGTTATTCCATTAATATATCTCAGTCTCCGTTCAGCTATAAGCACTTTTGTTTTGCATGATGTAATATACTGCAGTATATAAGCTGATCCTCAACAGTTTCAGTTCAGGATTGTCATGGGTGTCTAACTTGTAGTATCATGTTGTCATCCTGTGACATTTTTTCCCTTTGTGGAGCTGGGGTGGGCCTGGCCTGTGCATGATGCATCCACCCTGTGGGCCACCAGTTTGATACCCCTGATATAAGCAATCCTCAACTGAGACTGTTATAAGAGGGTACAATATATGTAATTGCATTAAACTCCAAATAAAAAATGGAGGCCAGGGATTAACAGAGTACCTGGTAACATGACTTCAGGTTACAACTACATTGTGTACATACAATCACAATTGGGACCAGAATTTGTGTTGTAAGTTGTTGTAATAGTGAGTCAGGTTGGATCTAATTTTACGATAATTTTATACCAGCCATTAAGCAAATCATCATGGTCATTAAAAGAATCGGCTTCCCCAATGGGCATTTTTTGCCAGAAATAGGCCAAAAACCTCACAAATTGTGATCACTGGATTTCGTAGGCAGTTTTAAGTATGAGATGGCTGCCAAGTGCCCAAATTTCAGTCATGTGGGAGGTGATGCAGCAATCCTACATACAAGTATAGGTCGAAAGTCACTTTTTCCAAGGCCATCATAACTTTGTAACTCTCATTAAATGATTGATCATAAATCAAGGACTACTTCTATGTGCAAACAGTCTGAGGGTGTGAAATTACATATTTCTTACATACAGCATAGAGCTGGAACGGATCTTGGAGGTCTTCTAGTCCAACCCCCTGCTAAAACAGGAGACTCTATACCAATCATTAGTTGCCTTTGTTGGTCTGTCCACAAGAAGGCACCTTGTAGCCAGTATGGATTTAAGGCAGGCCCATCTACCTAGTGGTTAGCACAGTTCTGTGTTATCCAATTGTTACATTGGGCTGACAGGATTTTTAAAGGGCCATGTCCACCCTCCGGATAACAGGTTCCATTTTACAACAAGGAAGATGAAGCTGATAGATCAATCTTCTAAGCAAGATTTTACTGCATACTGACTGGTTTTATTATACTCACAGATCTCTTGTCAGAACAAAGGGCTACAAAGCCTGCTGTTTCTTTCCTTCTCTTCCTCTACCGTGTTTTCTTGTTTTGCATTTTTTTCCAAGCTGTCCTATCTGCAATTTAAAGCAAAGGCATTGCTTCATATATTTTATATGACTTGGATTTTGAATTATATTTTGGTTGAACAGCTTTCCTGGCAGTATGGAAGGGTTACTGCTTCTATGGTGTTCCAAATCCTCTGCACTTTTAAGAGAAAGTAGGTCACTGTAATTCAGAGTGATATAACTTGACTTTGAGCACTGATAAACTCATGGCAATAATTGTAGGACAATTTTTTTTTTGAATAAACAGCTTTTTTCTGCCAATGGAAGTATGATTCTTTAAAGAAGAATTTCAATGTTTTAAAATGAAAAATGTTTATATTTTGATTTTATATCTAGGAGGTTACTCTGAGATATATGGTTAATTTTTAGTTCAAGTTTTGTGAGTATTCTATTGATTGAATGCATAATTTAAATACATACTTTTAATTTATTTTATAGTAACCCTTCTGCAACATTAAATTTAGAGGTGGGAGGCTACAAACCTGATATGCATTCAGTCTCTAAATTTTTTTAACTGGTCCTTTCTCCAGCATTGTTTTCCTTAATGTACAGATATGATCATGTTTTGATACCTTGTTTTTGGACAATCGAAAAAAAGTGCATGGGGCTTTTTTCCCCTTTAGTTGCAATACAAATGATTATTGATGATAATTCCATAAAAACAAGGTTACTGAAAAAGACAAATGTAAATCAATAGTGTATAAGAGAAATAAGATTCAAAATTATGCCAGATATGCCAATGGAAATTGAAATGACTAGGAAGCTACTGGTATGTGTATTTTTTTTCAACTTGCTTTTTAATTTATTATGCCCTCTTCTTTTCAAAAAAGGAATCTAGATAGTAATTTATAGGAAATAGTGGAGGAGTATGAAATTTATGAAAATCAAATATCTCTTTTAGTTTTTAAAACAATGAGGCAAATGGTCATTTCAGGCCTGGAGATATTTAGATAAGGTAGGGTGTGATGGGATAGGATAAGATAGGACTTTTATTGCCACATTTTTCTGTGAACACACTGGCACACATTAAAACATGAAATTGTAATTCCCACTTTCAATATACATACACACACACACACACATATACATGTATATATTAATCACACTCCATTTTGAATATATAGAAGAAAAAAGAGTATATTCTATTCTCGAACTCTTCATTTGTGGTATATAAGTAAAGCACATCACTCATGATAATATATTTGGCTAATTTAGGAATGTTGTACATTTAATTATATAGGGATAGGTGGGAAGATGAGATAATGAAAAGCTGTGATTCATAAGGTTCAACAACCCTTTGGCATTATCTTCCTGCTTTGTACCTCTGTTGGTCTTAGTACATGGAATAAATAGTAATGTTTGATTCTTTCTTCCCATTCTGTCATCATCATTATGACTAATTTCACTGCAGTGAGTAGAAGAGATAAATCTACTTTTCTCCCACCTTAGCCTTTATACCACTAGTCTAGCTGCTGACTTTCATAGATACCACTGCAAAACAAATACGACTTTCTCTTTTGCAATATTATACTTACAGAGGTAGACTGTGCCATTTATCAATCTTATTGAGCGCTTTTTAATTGTTAGATAGTGACTATCAGTTATACAATTTCTGCATGCTGTTGGTGGATTAGGATTTAGAAGTGGATTACTGTCACTGCCCCAGACCAAGAACAACTTTGGTAATTCTTCCAATATGAATTATTGTTTCATACCTATACACAACATCTTGCCAGACTTGCCAGACTGACTTTACCATGAACATGTATGTATATGTGAACGATTAGGGACCTCTTACTGAATGATATCTAAAATTATCATTTACTCCCCTGGAATATACTCCTTCACTTCTGAGGATCCATCTCTTTACTAAATTCCATCACATCTATTTATTAATAAAAAGTACTCTTATCTTCATTTATTGAGGCAGAAGTAATTGATCTTGTTAATTCTACTTCAAAATGTGACCTGGTCCTTGGAGTAGGTATATATGACTCTTAATTTAATTCTAGAGTACAGTAAAGGAGAATTCATGTTCCATTATCTATTTACTGTTCTAGAATTGGTACAAAAGATTATCACGGGCACTGATCTAACAGTTTTTAAAGACATCCATGGATTGTCTATAGATTACAGATGTGATTTTATAGTTAAACGAGTGTTGTATTTTCTAATTGCTAGATGCTAGGAATAAGCAAAAAAACTATTTGCTTCCAGTTTGTAAGTCTTCCAAAGTATTTTGTTGGCTATCCATGAAAACAAGATGAAACTTTTAATCAACCAAAACAAATTTTCTATGCAGTTATTTTGCATGGTATTGTTATATTAACTATATTCTAATTAAAAGGTTATATCAAAGGTTTGATTTGAATTGTTTGAAGCAATAATTGAACATTTCATCTTGAACACATTCCTATTTTGAATATGAAACATGACATGCTCCCAATGACCAATTTCACCCTCAAACTAGTTTTGTACTTTTAATGGAATGTGACAATAAGTTTCACAGAATGATTCAGATCAACTTGTTTGTGTACAAAGAAACCTCTTTTTCTTTTTTCAGTGGTTCCTGTATTGAAATACTTGGTATTTTGCTATCTAGAAAAACATTTAGCCTGGAAAAAGTCTATTTCAGAATTATAAATAATAATAAACATTTTCCACCCAGTGGAACTTGTAGTGGAAATAGGCTGTTAAATTAAACTCAGAATTTTAGACATATTTTTTAAATTATTGTAAAAATTGAACTTTTTGGCTTTTGAAAGCATGATGTACATTAATGCCTGTTGCAAATTTAAATGTGTTCAATAGTGTTTCCTGCTTCTGGTTTCCAAAAATACAATAGCATTATAATAGTAATCACATGATAAAATGGATTGCCACAACACAAAGATGGGAATAATCTGCTGTATGTAATGTGCATTTGTGTTTTAGTACCATATTGAAACTCTGCATTGTGTTTTAGATAGGTGACTGATCAGGTTGTAAGTTATATCTAATTAGTCTGATAGTGAAGCTGTTTGATTTTCCTATCTTTATCTTTTACTAAGACAGAATTTTATGATTAATCATAGATTGCATCCTGTTAGGTCAAAATAAAAGCATGAGAGGGTATACTTTGAAATTAAAATTAACCCCAATGGAAAAGAATATCATTATAATTCCCAATGCTGTTTTTGTAACTTCCTGTTTTGTGATATCATTGGAATTTCACTGAAAACAACATTTACATCTTCATCTTATATGAGCTGCAGGATAATTGCTTTTTTATTAGATTAAAGGTATTCTGGATAATATAATTGAAATGATTTTGGAGCATGTTGTTTGTTTACTAATTAGTTTTGTAAGTCAATCTCACAGGTTATTTTCTCGAATAACATTAGGAAGGTAATATGATCTATATCAAGTTCAGTTCCTGGAGAAAAAGCAGAATAACTATAATCAATAAAGACACAACTTCCAGTGAACACATCTGACTAAATTATGATCTTTCAATATAAGAAAGCTAGGGAAAAATATTCTAGTTTGGAGTGTCCAGTTGTTTGAGTTTTGCATTGATTTTCTTTACTTCATGATTGGTTTCTGATCACAGCCTCCATTTGCTCTTATTTAGATCTATATGCACCTTCGCTGCTACAGTTGCCCCAATGAGCAACGCTATATTGTCAGGATTCTTTTCATTGTTCCCATTTATGCTGTTGACTCATGGCTCAGTCTCCTTTTCTTCACCAATGACCAGTACTATGTTTACTTTGGGACAATACGGGATTGTTATGAAGGTAAGGTGTTTGAAAGCATGGGAAGTGGGGAAAAGGAAAGGATGGTAACCATATTAAAAATGATACGATGTTGTTTCTCTTACATTTGATTCTGTGAAAATACATGCAGTTTCTGACCAAGATAATAAAACATCCATAAGTATATATCACTTCAGTATACCACTTATTGACAATTCATTTCTGGGTTCCAGAGTTGAAGTTTTCTGAAGTTGCCAATTGGGATATTGGGATAAAAGGTCTTTTTTTACAGATAAAATTTGTGGTATTGTACAATAGAGACAAAGAGATGTAAGTAAATATTGCTTATTATGTAGAAAAGGAAGCTACATATAAACTGACAGGTATTCTAGGTTCTCTGGGTGCAGGACAGAACCCCATTGTACATGCAGCTGAAAGGCACTTGTTTCTGGGGTCTGTCTGCAAACATCCCATGTGGCAAACATTTCTTGCCAAAATCCTGCTTGGATTTCAGGATGAACTTTTTACAGCTAGCCTGTAAAAACTAGAAAGAGTCCTGTTGTCTCTGGGGTCTGGCTGCAAACACTATGCTACAAACAGTTTGTGTCAAAATTCTGCTTGGTTTTCAACATAGACCTTTTCCAACCAATCCTCAGAAATCAGAGGGAGTTTCCAAGGAGTGAGATTCAAATTTCTTAACAACTGGTTCTGTGGGCGTGGCCTAACGTCTCTGTGTGGTTGGTGGTTATGTGACTGGCTGGGCATGGCTTGTGTGTAAATATTATAAATATTTATGTAAATATTGATTTTTTTTTATGAAAAAGAACAACTTTTACCCAAAATCAGGCAAAGCAGGCAGGCAGATTGAGTTGCTCACATAATCACAGTCACTCACAGATCTACCTTTCTGCAATCTGCTCCCTGAGTCTGCACTGAAAAATAGAAAGCTTCAGTCCTAAGGAAGGTTCAACTCTGCTCTCAGGCCACTTTTCTTCCCCCCCCCCTCCCCACCCACAACCCCCTGAATACCATCTCTGACTGGGCCTAAGGAAAGCCTCCTGTGTGGAGGTGAAGCAGTAAAACAGCGATTTAGATTAGCTAGAAAGCAAGAAATTCGACAATTTCCTGCTTTCTAGCTAATCTAAATCCTGCAGCACAGCTAATCGTTGGAACATCTGATCATCAGGAAAAAAAGGAAAAATAGCAATTTACCAAAAATTAGGCCATGGCACAACGCAGGCAAGTTGGATGGTGCGCATGTGAGATAAGGAGTGACGGGGCAGGGTGGGGCCAGCCAGTGGCACAATTTGTCAGTTCTCTGAACTGTACAGAATCATAACTGATTCTATAGAACTGGTCCGAACTGGTAGAATCCCACCCCTGGAGTTCTGTCAGCAGGCAGTAGCAACTTGGGACTTCCCTTTTAGCTTCCCCATTGACTTTGGGGAAGCCATCAGGTAAGATTTCAAATGGCAATGACATGATTGTGTGGCACTTGGCAATCCATTGTAAATGCAAACTAGTTGCCAAGCATTTCGATCACAATCACATAACTGTGAGGGCGCCGCAACAGCAATAACTTTGGGCACGGTTATAAGTCTCTTCATTCAGCACCACTGTCATTTTGAATTATCATTGAATGAATGGTCTTGTATGTAACATAAATTTAAATACTTGAAAAATGTTATCATACTTCTTTAATCATCTTTTCTTGAAACTAAAAATATCCAACTCTTTCCAATTCTCTTTGTGGGCCCTAGTTCTAATTCCCAATCATTCTCACTGCCTTTCTAAAAATTTGTTCCAAAGAGATTTAAAAGTAGGTGTCAAATTAGAGCAGAATCAAGGAAAACAATTGTTTTCTAATTTAAAAATATATTGATGCAGTATAAAAGTGATTTTTTTCCATCTTTGTAATCTTAACATACTGCTGGCTTATATTCCAAAATCTTTTTCATGAGTACCATTATTAGCAAGATAACCCAAACATTTAATGTTTGTTTCCTAACTGAAAAATTTTACAAAATGTTGTGCTTTTTAGGACATTTCTTCAATGAATGTATGAATTATTTATTGATCAAATTTAGAGGCCATCTCACTCACAGGGCAACAGTGATAGGGTTTTAGATATCCCGTCACATCTTACACTATCTGCAAATAATATGAGCATTTTCTCCATTAACACTGTATTTATTCATTTGGTTTACATCCTGCCATTCATTCAGAAGCTCATTTCAGCAGCTCCCATGTTTCTTTACAACACTAACCCTGTGAATTAGGTAGGCTGAAAGGGAGTAGCTGCCCCAAAACCCCAGTCGTTCAGTTTTGTTACGTTCTGCATGTGGAAGATTGTAAACAAGATTTTGTCTTAAATATATATATTTTTAATAATAAGGTCATCCTGTGTGCAGCACTGTAGTCAAAGGACAAAAATTGCAATTATTTATATACATTTTCAGGATGGATATTTTTTTCTAAGTTCAGTATTGTGACAAAAACAACACTTTATGAAACATTGAACCAGGATATCAGCTAGTTTTTTTTCCATATTTCAGGGAACTAATAACCAGGATCTGGAAATTTAAAATAATTGAAAATAAATAAACATTTCCTGACTTTGTTGTATTAACTCAAGCTTCAGGCCTGCCTTTTCTCTTTGATGTAATATCGTAGTAGAGCCTGTATGATTTGTTTGTAGAAAATAACCAAATAGCAACCAAAAGCTCTTCGTTTCTTTAACTCTTTGCCACCATCATTAAGCAACTAGTATACTAATTCATTTTTGTTTTATTTTGAACATACCTAAAAATGTTCACCTTTTTTATATTCATTGCCTCCTTTGCTAAGCTGAGCTCATGAGTATTCTCTTTCCAGCTCTACAATTCTTATCTTCTTTTATGACCACACAAATGTCATCCTCTTTTCAGTCTCTTGTGTATTGTGTTTTTGTTTTGTTTTTTGCTTTCAAGTCTGCTGCAAACTTTTGTACAGCTATTCCAGCTTTTTTATGTTTTCCTCTGTTATTTGAGTTATTTATAATTGTGTTTTAATGCCTCTTTCTTTAGGAATTTCTACCCATTGTAGGATCCTTTTCCCACCAGCTTCTCCTATCATATGGTCCTACTTATCATTTCTCAGTACTAAATAAAATTCACTTTTTGGAAGACCAAGATACATATTAGATGGTGGTCAGTTTTAGTTTCTCTTAAAGTCAAAATCATTCCATGATGACTTTCCCTGGAGTGTACCCAACTTAGGTTTCTTTAACTTGCTCTTCTTTTTTGATTAGTTTTAGGCCAACAATCCTGTTGGGCCTTTCTTTTATCCCTGGAGCAGGAAAGTGACACAGAAACCATCAATCTAAAAATAATGCACTTGTATTCGTTATCTTCAGCAGGAAAAAATGTTGCTTCTGTTTTTTTTTTAATGCTGTGGTTAGTTTAATCACACAATTCAAGAGAATTCTCATTTCCAGAACATGATTATCTTAAAAACATTTTGGCATGACATCTTTTTTGTTCTGAGACAAGCTCTTTAAGGGAATTGATGCCATGCCCTACTTAGGTGACTAAGAGTAAGAGGATGACTAGAAGGTGGCGAAACCAAGATATCCACAGAGCTAGGCCCAAACATAAGGATTTGCAAAGAACCAATCCCCAAGTTTGGGGATTGTTTCTTATAACACTATGCAGATTCTTTCCAGCTTCAAGAGAGGCCCAAGCAGAATACAGTCAAATATAAACAATGGAAATTTACAGAAATACATGACAGTAGGAAAGGCCTTTGTGAGAATGATTACTTTTACTTTTGTTTTCTGAGTAAGACATTTGCCCACCAGCTGTGGTAAAGGTACAAGAACACTAGTATAAAACATTCTCCCTTGAAATCTGCTGATAGTTAAAAATAATATTTTTGTAGCCTTGCTCTAATCCTCTAGGACTTGAAGTCAATTCATTCATCTGGATTTCTGAAGTATGGCTTGAACCTTTAGAGTCTGCTTATTTTGTATAGTTTTCTCCTTTCTGTAATTATGCCATATTCCTTTATTTTCAGGGTTTGTGGGTATGCTTTTTTGTTTGTACCACTGGGATGAGATAAGACCATTTTGGTTTCACAAGAGGTTATGAAAGTCCCCAAATTCTTTCTTTCAGAGAAATGTGGAATCCTTCATAGAGATAACAGTTCATTGCAGTATGATACCCAATGGCAGAAATATACTGTATTCTCACCTGGTAACTTTGAGCCAGTGACATATTCTCTGTCCAACCTACTTCACAGTGTTATGTTTTTCAAATAAAATGAATACAGGATTTTTTTTGTAAGCTGTCCTAAGCCTCCTGCAAAAAGACAGGATAAAAATCAAGCAATTGCACAGTCAGAAATTATTTTTGGTTGGTTGAGTGTCTCCATTCCTATCTATTACTGTGTATGTATAAATACAAAGTCAAAGGAAGAAGCCTGTTGTTTTGTAGATCTCATCTCCTAGCAACAGCTATTATTCCCTTTGCTTCACTTAGGGAGATTGCAAACATCATAACATCTGCTTGGAGGGTCAGTTCACATTCTAAAATTTGCCACTTTGTCCAGTTCAATATCTTGTGTATTAATGGTGTTTTATTTCCCCTCGTTTGCTGTGTTTCTGCTCATGAACTGTTTAGAACTATTTCTAGAAAAAGCAAGAGCAAACAAGGAGAAGAATCTGCCTTCATTTTAAGGGGGGGTTTATTTTTTTTTGCTAGGGAAAGACTGCCTTATGCAAATGTTAATGAACACATTGTGTTATATGCGAACCAAATGTATTCCGTTCTTCCTTCCACCTTCCCCACATCACCTTTTTGTTTGTTTCTTAAATTTCTTAACATGATCTGATGACAAACATTAGTTCTAGAATTTGTAAATTGTAAATAATAAGCATATTTGATAATAAAAATATTGTGGCCAAACTATTTGCAGATATTTCCATGAAATCTTATATATAACTTCTTGGAAGTTAATTCCTTCCTGGGTGAAATGGACATAAGATTGTTCTATCCTGTTGAAAACATCTTGTGATAGACTGTTGCTTTTATTTTGTTTGTTGTTTAGAAAGAAAAAGAAAGAAAGAAAGAAAGAAAGAAAGAAAGAAAGAAAGAAAGAAAGAAAGAAAGAAAGAAAGAAAGAAAGAAAGAAAGAAAGAAA
>BLBF01000022.1:45653622-45704168 GCA_015471245.1 Laticauda colubrina
AAAGAAAGAAAGAAAGAAAGAAAGAAAGAAAGAAAGAAAGAAAGAAATTATTGTAAATAATTTTTACTTTCTAGGGGGATAAAGGCGATAGCCTCCTAGACATCATGATTTCTTACCTACTCTGACCTGCATCCCTCTTCTGTCTGCCACAGTACTACTATTGATAAGTTGGGCTATTTCCTCCTTTTGCGTAAAGAAGGAAATTTGGTGAAAAGAAGGAATTAAGCTGATGCACTTTCTCCCTGAAGCCGGTCACCTTCTTACCATCTTCTCCCATTAGTGGACTGACCATTTCCTTGACTTTTCTTCTTGTTCCTTACATATTGAAATAAATTGTTTTTGTTACCTTTGGCATTTTTTTCCTGCAAGATTTAGTTCATTCAGAGCCTCAGCCCTCCTGACTTCATCCTTTTAGATTTGACCTATTAATTTTGTTTTAGTTACGTGTCCCTCTTTCCATTTTTTATACCTGTCCTTCCTGTGACTCAGTTTGTCAGAGAGCTCTTTGTGCAACCATGCTGGTCTCATCTAGTGTCTTTTGTTTTTCTTTTGGGCTTTTAGTATTTTCGTTTTTCAGAGTTTCCCATGCATCCTGAACTGTTTTTTCTTCTAGGATTTCCATCCATGGAATCCTTCCTAATCTCTTCCTTAGTTTGTTGAAGTCAGCTCTTTTAATGTCTAAAACACAGGTCTGATTTTGTTCAGTCATCCATGCCTATATTGTGGCAAATTCTAGTATAACCTGGTCACTATCAAACGCAGGATATCAGGAATCTTGGCAGTTTCAAATGAAAATATAGGTTTATTGTACACTGAAGCTTCTATAAGAATCTGAAGTACTACCTGTCAAAGCGAGTTGGCAGTAGATAAAAGTTAATGAAATTCAAGGTGGGTTGAAGGTGGGCACAAGGGGACTCATGATTGAGGACGCATTTGACCCTTCCCTCAGGCTCAGCCCAGTTATCTCCTACATTCATTCTTCCCTGAAATTCCTACAACTTCCACTCCCTTCAATCATTCCATCCCTATTAGTTTAGGATTAAGTCCAGTATAGCTGATCCTCTAGTCTAGTTTCCACCTCCACCTTTCAGGTGACAGTTGTCAGCTTGGCACATAAGAAGAAATCTGCTTGGTCTACTCACTGCAGAGTTTGTTTCCAAGTTGATGTAAAGATAATTAACATCTCATTACTATAGTGTGTTTTCTGCACACCTTGGCTAACTGATTAGCAAAGAGTCCATCTATTTCCTCTGCTTGGTTGGGTGTTCTATAGCACATGCCTATGGCAATGTCATTTATTTTTCCTCTGATAGTCACCCAAATACTTTCAGGAAGGCGCTCATTCCTACCTTCCCTCATGTCATTATTACTATTTCTTCTTATCAAAGAAGGAAGTGTATAAGAGCCAACATCCTGCATGTGTCATGTCAGTTGCATGTAAATAATATGGAATTGAATCATGGTGGCATCTACAGTAGGCCCATAATTACAGGATAAAAGAATTAAGACCCTCATATCTGCAATTCGGTATGTCATATGATAGTTGAAACATCCAGCAACAATCCATTGGCAAGTCAGTAAATTGGCCAAACATAAACTGGGAAAATATACCATAGCTTAAATACTGGACAAATAAAATAGGGTCCAAAAAAGGAATGACACTCTCTTTCTGTTGGATTATTTGAGAAGATATGCTGTGTTAAAATAAGCATATATTGTTAGGAGTTTATTATTTCATAACGGTTTATTCAGTTAACTAAGACTAAAGCTAATTATACCATTGATAGGAGTATGTGACATTTCAGTTGTTGAAAGGCCTCGTATATATTCTCAATAATTTTTGAAAATAGACATGTAAACTGTTACAATGGGTTGGTGGTGGCATCTACTCGCTTTGGATGAGAGACCGATTTGAATTAGAAACTCACCAGATTATGAGTTCTGAGAAACTACTATTATTCTAGGTGGGCAGAAACTTATACTGTTCTCTTTATAAGAACTTTTAAATGCTGGATTAATGTTCAAATGTGATAATCAAGCTAAAATACGCTATTTTATCCTGAAGGGTAGATTTTTATTTTTATGAACAAGCTTATGTAATAGCTGACTAGTATTTGGATAAGAAACCTTATTAAGTCACTTCTTCATTAAACATACTAACAACGTCACAGACACTAGGGAGCACTATGATTCTAAAAATATGTTTATGTTGCAGTGAAAAAGACATCTGAACATGTTACTTATTGAATGCTGCAATTTTTCTTTTGGTTGCAGAGCACTTTCTAAAAGAACAAATCAATGCTCAGAATTCATAACTACTTTCAAAATGGCTATATAATGGTGGATCATGAATTTTATGTACATCCTTGCTTGAATAGTAAATTATCAATTATCTAAAATTCTGATCTGAATTTCTTTTTAGAAAACATAGAGATCACTGTAGAATCTGACTTGCTTGCTCAAGGTGCTTCAGTCAGAATAATTTTGAGATAAACTTTGTCTGGTGGAAGCATTAATTAATTGTTTTCTAATTTCATTTAATGATAATTACATACATGGATGTATATATTATGAAATGCTGTATAGATTTCCTTATTGCTTTCTGCCCACTATTTCTGTTTACTCTGCTAGCTCTGGCAACAAGCAAATCATTTTATCTTCAGCTATTTGCTGTGGCTGCCAATAATAGCTTTTTTGTATTATAGTGTTTAGTAGCATCCACCATATCTCTAAATCTTTTTTTTAATGAGCCATTTATTGAAACAACAGATTTTTAAAAATGACAAGCACATGCAAAAATGAAGGGCATTTTTCAAACACTCATTTTTACAGTAATATTTTGCTTACACTGAGTGATTTTACTTGTTTAATATATGTTTCTCTATTTTCGTTCCTTCCTCTCCCCCTTTCCTTTTTGCAGCTTTTGTCATCTATAACTTTCTTAGCCTCTGCTATGAGTACCTAGGTGGAGAGAGTTCCATCATGTCTGAGATTAGAGGAAAGCCTATAGAGTGAGTATTTGGTATCTAAATATATACATATGCATATTTTATATATTTTAGGACTGCAGGAGATTTGAAAGAGATGCTTTCAGCTGATTGATTAATTGGATTGGATTGTAATGTTAGGAGCCTTTTTGTTCTTAATCCATCCAGAATTTAATTTTAAGCATTCACATTGTCTGACACCATTTCTGTCTCTGTTTCTATTTCAAATTAACATTGAAATTAATGTATCCCACATTGGGAACTTGTGGAATTTGCAATACTTCGGAAATACAAATAATGTAGTGTTGCTCTGTTAAAATTAGTGAGAGTTTTGTCTTAGAGCAGTGAAAGGAGTATTGAATCTTCCAGATTTAATTTGGCATGAGTGAAAGAAATATTTGTGTGCCTATTTATTTATTTGCTTCTTTGATTGATTTTACTTAAAAGAGGTATCATATTATCATTCCTTTGTTATATGCATAAACATATATTTATTTTTATTAATCTAGTTCCACATAAAAAATTATTTTATTCTAATTTGACATACTGTTTTGTTGCTTTTAGGTCCAGCTGCATGTATGGGACTTGTTGCTTATGGGGAAAGTCATACTCGATTGGTTTTCTGAGATTTTGTAAACAGGTATGGATTAACAGTATCAAACTGAAAAACTCAAGTACTATCACAGTGTTTTTCTTTTCTCATCCATGGCACATTTCAGGGGGGAACTCTTGAGATTAAGATTTATCTCACTGCTTGAGGTTTGACTTCAGTGTTGATTGATATGAGTGGATGTATCCAGGAAATTCTTTCCTTCTTCTCATAATATTTTAATTTCAAATCATACAAGTAGTGATGGAAATTTAGTCCTCTGTTTGTGATTACGTTAAAAATTAGAACTAGGAAAAAACAAAATTATTTAGTTCCCGTTTAAGCCATGAGTTTGTTGCAATGAAGTGCAAGTTATGGAACAGGAAATTATGAATTTAAATTCACTAGCTACACTAAGATGACTTGTCACTTCAGTTTTCAGCCAAGAGCCTTGCAATTGAATAAACTTTTTGGTATATAATTTTATTAAAAAAAATTATTATTGTAATAAAAATTAATGCAAACTAGACTTAAAGACAAGAAAATTGAAAGTGCAAGGAAAGAGAAAAAGTATGAGAGAAGAAAGGGGAAAATAAGAATATAATTAAAAAAATAAGTTATTTCCAATAACAACAAATGTATAACAATTAGTAACTTAGTAACTTTTTGCCTTCTCTAAAGTTATAAATATTTATCACCTTCAGTATTGATGTCAGCAGAAATTCCAAAAAAATAGCCAGAAGTAACAGCATATCTTATTTTATGATCAATAAAGCAACATTCTGTTCCTTTTGCTTTTCGCAGTCTTAATCTTTAATTCATTCAAACTTTATTATAGTATTTGATTCCTTTTCATTTCTTATTTATCCTATTGCACAGATTTTTTTAGTTTCTTTTGTATGTCCCATGAAGCATCCTTTTCTGAATCATTCTCTTTGCCTGTCAGTTATAAATCCAGTATTGATACCATCTCTTGTTTTGTCAGATAAAATTTGTTTTACATCTGACATTTCTTCAGTAGAATTTTTGGACATCATCCATCCATAGAAGAGACATCATTATTGACATTGATATTGCAGCTACTATTTTTGGATTTCATTCTTCAGAAATCTCTTCAGTACTTTTATTGCCATAACAATTTTTCAGGCCTATATATCTTTCCCCTACCTGAAATCTTTAGACTCTTCTCATTTTTGACTTTTCCTGTTTTTGGAATCATTAAATTGTTTGTCTATACCTATATCTTATAAAAATCAAAACAATCAAAACAAAACAACATATTTCTCATGAAGAGCAGCTTGTACTTTATAATTATTTCCAAAATCATTTTGTAAAAATTTAAATGTTCCAAATTTATCTGGACCCTTGATCCATTTATATATCTCTAAGATACAAATTTAGGTTTGTGTTGTTTATTTCAGACTCTTTGATTTCTTAAGGCTATAATTAAAGGTGTTTTTCATTCAGGATTAAACATAGACTCACCTGACATTTTCAAACTTGTCATTCTGAAAGTCACTAATAACTTAGAAGTAGTTAATGAGTGATTTTTAAAAGTGATTAGAAAATGAAGTTTACAAACTTAGTGTCCTTTGAAAGTCTCTGCTGGACTTGTGAGCAAGATGGCTAATCCCATCATCTCCTGACACACAAGTCCATTAAAAAACCATCCTGAAATCTCTGCATGGGTGAAAGCATATATGGTGACCTCCTGTTGTCTCCTTATCTGGAGATGTTTCAATGAACAGGTCTTCCTTGGACCTTTTCACTACTTATTCACCACTTCCTTGGACTTTTCTGCAATTGTTGGCATCACTTTTGCAGAGACATCTTCAGTTAGCTCTACCGCTTCTGGAAGCTTCCAGCAATAGAAGAAACTGACTTGCTACTTCACTGAAAAAAATAAGGAGACTTGTGCAGGAACAGGAAGATAACTGAATATCAGGATGGTTGTTCTGAAGGAATTGTTCATTTTAACCAATTGATATTCGACAGTCATATCCATTTCATGGGAACATAGAAACATTGTATGATTGAACCATGCATAACTTTTAGTATGACTTATTGCTTTTACTGCTGAAATTATTTTGAATTCGCTCTTCTTTCATATCTACCTACTACTGACAAATTGTTGAAGAATTTAATAATTTAAGTAGTAATTTGTGAATACTAAAATGAATATGTTTAATGTTTATGTATGCTGAACAGTATATGCTTAAGAAGACAGGTCATAATGAAAAGGTTATGATCCTTTAATTTTTGTTTACAACTCAAAAGACTGGCTTGAAGAAATTATGTACATTGCTTCCATGGATAACAAAGAGTTTCTTTGAAAACAACGGTTGAAACTACAGGTTTGACTGGATCGTCAATCCATTCATTTCTAGGAACAAGGAGCTGCTGTATGCTTCCTCCTGACGTTCTGTTTGCCTTGGGCAAAAGTAGCATTCTTAGGCCTCAGGAAGTGATAGGTGAAGAGATTCTGAAGAGCCATCATAGGCTTTGATTTGTTACTTTCTCAGACGTCTGCCTGATGACTGGGTAGTTGTGTAGGTCATTTGCTCCTGCTTGTTCTTCCACTATGTCTTAATACTTTTTTCACGAGGAAGTGCTTAAAAATAAACACTTGTGGGATTGGACTACAGGAAAATGATTAAACAGCACCCAGACTGAAGAAGAAGAAGCTCAAATGCAGAGTTTAACAATTAGCTTGACATGTTCCAGTTCACAAGTTGATTATGACTCACTGTTTGGATTGTGCTTAAATTTTAATCTCTTCAAGTCTTATGATCATCATTCAAGAATTGTCAAAAACAAACCTTTCCTTTTCTTTGATTTTCTTGTCTGTCTGACTGAATGGGCAGCTTCTAATGTGTATATTATAAAAAGTATTTCCTTTGAAACTATTCAAAGGAATAGTTTCACTAGGTAGATTATATCTGGGCTGCAAAACATCAGAATGACACAAAATGGCAACAAATAAGTAAACATTTCTGTATCTCTGAGATGCCATTGAGAAGTTGCCTTTGTTTTGCAGCCTAGATATGATAGTCCTACTCATTTTTGAATTCCTCTGTGATTGTTAGGTTTAGTTTACATTCAGCTGCATCCAAGACATATAGCTAACATTTCCCATACTTGAATCATTTTACAGGCTTCCCAGAGATCTAGTACTCTAGTCTAAGATAGCATATTACATAGCTAAAACATTTGTAAAGTGCTGTTTAGGCAGTCACTTAGACCAATATTCGCTAGTATTGTTCCCTGTCTTCCAACAATAAACAGAATCACTGCTTTATTTTAATAAGCAGTGGAAAACAAATTTAATAAATAAATGAAGGTTAGAATACAATTTAAAAAAACTAAACAATTTTAAAAATCTTAACAAAAGAAACTAGTATACAAGAAATTCAATAAAATCTATATAGTATATGATCTGCCTATTGCTAGGTTTATGCATCTGCCAATAAATAGTACAGGAGTATGAAGTTATGTATGAATCTGACAGGGTTTTTTCCTTGATCTATTTATGAATTTTGGTCTGCTATTTTTAAGTACTATATTAATTTTAGTTGTATTAATCTATGTTTTTAAAATAATGATTTGAGAGTCTAGATTGCTTTGAAGTATCTAATTTTTTGTGTAGTCAAAGGTTCTTTGAATTCAAGGAAGTTTTTTGTGTACTTTATTCATAAAATTTGCCTTTAAATTGAACTCAGCTTCGAATAACTTGTATATGTGCTACAGAAATGGTTTCTGAGACATTTCTTGAACTGCCTCATAGCCTATAGTTCTGTTCCTCCAAGATGGATGCTTTTCCACCTTTTCCACTTTGGGAATCAAGCATGGAGCAAAGTCCGACTCTGTCTTATAGAATTTAAGTCAGAGAAGTCACATCAGTCATATTTTTTTTACCTTAAGTACAGTTAATTAGTATTCAAACCATCTGCTTAAACAGAAGAATGAAAGGAAGGTGATCAGAGCTAGTTAAAGAACCCAAGTTTGGACCATTGAGATGCATTGGGGCAACAGTTTCACAATTCCCAATCCTGCTCGTGGGCAATTGTCAACTTTCCCTCTGGCTGCACAGCAAACTCCTGGGACATTTTTATTTCCAAGAGTAAAACTTTACTGATAGATCCATACAGGCACAGAAGAAGAAAAGCCAGTTCTAAAGTATTGGTGTAAAGTGCAGCATTAGGATTTCCCGCTGCCCAGTGTTCATTGTCCACCAATTCAGGTCAAGCATTTTATTTTGGGAAAACAGTCTGCACCTTTCAAAAGTCTTCAGCTCACAACCTTGGGGTTGTACAATTTTGTCAAACTGCAAATGGCTAACTTAAATTCCTCCTCTCCTTCCCAACTTCCCACACATTCCAATCATACCCCTCCCCCTTTCCATATTTCAAGCTACAAGCAGAAAGAAGTGATTTGCGAGTCAACCTTGACAGCAATATTGGGAATTACACATAAAGGAGAAGATTAAAGAAGTCTACATCTGTGTATTCTTTCTTATCCTCATTTTTGTCTGCCTTTCTGTTTTCCTTTTCTCCAGGCCACACTGCAATTCTGTGTGGTAAAGCCCCTCATGGCAATTATTACAGTTGTTCTTCAGGCATTTGGAAAGTACCAGGATGGAGACTTTGAGTAAGTAAATAGTTTAATTGTAATTTAATTCTTTGTTAAATAACACATACCTGACGTGTGAAAACAAGTCAAGTCTTTATTTCAATCACTGGCCAGCAAAATAAAGCTTTGAATGGGAATTAGTTTTAGTAAACAGTGAATGCTTTTGCCATAAGAACTGTGAGAACAAAAGAAAACTATGTGCATAAGAGAGAGTAGCATAATAATAACAATAGTATTAGAGGTGAAAGATCAGAGCCAAATAATTATTTTGGCATTGTATTTTATATTATTGCAGACTGGATGGGCAGAAGATAGGGGAAAAACAGTATATTGATTCTGTACATGGTCAATCATGGATGTTTTTCTGCCTGTAATTAGTATTTCTTCAGATACTTTTAGGCCCTATATTTATATATTGTATATATTTCTGTGAATATAAGTGTCTTATATTAGTGTTCAGATAGAACAAAACAAATAAAAAGACAATAAACCAGATTATAAATAGAGTTGATCTTAAATACAAAACCTTAGATTAGTATCATATGATCTTCATCTGACTTCAGAACAAAATAAGTGTTGGCAGTGACTTAAATTCTGGAAAGGGGAATTACATGCCATAATTGGAGTGCCACAGTCAGAACTTCACACCTTGTACTGCACCCAATGATAAGCAGAGCAAAACCATTTAGAGCTTAATAAATCAAATGCATACAGAATCTAATATTTCATCAGATACCAAAGCTTCATATCATTACAGATTTGAGCATTATTACCAACATCTTGATTTTGGATTGAATACCTGTTGCCTATCAATATTACTTCTTTAAAACCAGTATAATATAATTCCTAAATCATATTTCTTCCAACAATCTAGCTGTCCATTCTGTGATAATTCTGTAGACTTCTTGTTGTCTCTAGACATTGTCCCAGCATCTGTACAGTTCTACCTGATTCGGGCATCAGGGAGAAATAACAGTTAAGCATTATTAGCATCCTGATGTCATCCAAATCCTAAGGCATGATGGAATCACCCAGTTCATATAGATGTAACTAATGAGTTGGACAAAAAAACTTTTGGCATAACCCACTAGCCATTGAGTTGAATGTAGCTGCCATAATAAGAGCCTCTTGGAATATGGTGCAGTTATGTGCAGATTCAGTCATAAGGCCATTTCCCCAATTTTCATTTTCACTGGTTTCACTGTTCAGTAAAACATCACTATTACTCTTTTTAGGACAATTCAATATATTTTTAATTGGGCTTACTATAAATTATAGAAACAATTAATCTGTGTGTGCCTCTTTGCAATGGCCCATTGTTTAGTGACTGGAGGTTATATTTGGCTAAGAGAAAGTCTACACTGTAACTTTTCTTAAGATAAACAGTACTAAAAACATTGACGTTCTTTTTTTTCCTTTCCAGTGTCACAAGTGGATATCTCTATGTGACAATCATTTACAATATTTCAGTCAGCTTGGCTTTGTATGCCCTCTTCCTCTTCTATTTTGCCACCCGTGAACTTCTCAGTCCTTATAGTCCTGTCCTAAAATTTTTCATGGTCAAGTCTGTTATTTTCCTGTCCTTTTGGCAAGGTGAGATATTAATATACATGCTTACAACTCGCAGGCACAAATAATTGGGAACATTTAGTAGCTCATTATAATTGAATAATGTTACATTTGACTTTTTTTTATTTCCGATGCCATTTTTGTATGTTGACTTCATTCATAAGTCGGTTATAATTCAGACCTCTTCTTTAATCCTTCCACTCTGGTGTATTAAGGCAATTCATTCAGTCAAGCCAGGAAGTTTGAGAATCAGATTATTTCCAATTTTCATGAATAGAAGGTGCTAAATAAACAAATCAATCCTGCAGCAGTTTTTAGAATATATACTTCAGTTTATTCATTGTACTTTGTGCAATAAATCCCTCATTTGAATTTAGCACCCTTTCTGGATTGGTACACAATATACATAATCAACCACTGGTTACCATATCTATGCTTTATGTTCAAATTAACATAAAACCATAACAAATGAAAGCCTGGATTGGTTAGTGAAAACCTGACATGTCTTGTATAATATAAATAATTACTTTTCTAAGTGATTAGTCATCACTCCAGACTTTGGATGGCATAAACAGGCATAGAAGGGTTTTTAAAAACTTTTTAAAGATATATCATCAGCACTGTCTTTCCTAAATAGATTTTGATCTGAACTGGGTTTTTTTGAAGTTTACTCTTTAAGGCTGTCAGACATGGACTGTTGTTTGAGTCAGATCCTTCATCTTATCTGAAGTATAGAAAGAGGTGTCAGGTGGTGTCATACTTCTAGAGAAGTATGGTTTAATAACATAGGCCATGGGTTCTGTCTTATTTCCTATGCTACGTAAAACTACTGGGAGAGGTCATTTGGTTCTTTGGAATAGGATGCTATTCAGCTGAACTGCTCCCTATGTTCTAACTCCAAAAAGAAATAATTACTTTTAACACATACTAAATCTCAATAATGAGCTGTATGTTGAAAAAAAAATGCCGATATTAAATTCAGGGAAAACAGGTCTCTTGGTAAGGAGAAAAGAAAGTTGGACTCTGGGGTTGAGAATATCTCTGGATTGGGTTGGAGTCCCCCAGAAAAAGTAGGTTTACAGCAGGGTTGTGAAGCTCTATTTCATTGAGGGCTACATCAATGTTGTGTTTGACCTTGGGAGCCGGAGTGGGCGTGGCCAGCTCGAAGTCACTCATATCAGGGGACACCTTTGGGGGCCCGAGTACCAGCAAAAACGGGCTGCCAAGCTCCATTTTTGGCTGCGATAGCTTCCTGCAACCCTCTGCCAATGAAAACTGAGCTTGCAAGGACCACATGCAGCCCCTCCCCCAGCTCTTTTTTCATTGGCAGAGGCACTGTAAGCTGGTCCCTTGCTGTTTCCAGGATGGTCCCATGGGCCAGATCTAAGCACCCTGGGCCTTCAATTTAACACCCCTGGTTTACAATTTGGGAGTCCTCCATGACCCTCAACTATCACTGATTTGGCAACTGAGGTGAAGAGCACTTTTGCACAGTTCAGGCTAATATATCGACTGCAACTTTCTTTTAGCTGATTGTATGCAGTGACTGCCCTAAGGAGCTGCATTTGGCTCCCATCATTTAGGAAGAAGTAAAAATACACCTCCTTCACCAAACATTTAACATTTGTTTTCATTTTTGGTTTTGCTACAAATTGCACCCCGAAGTTGAAAACAAAGTTGAACATTAAGTATATTTTGCACTCTGTTTTATATTGTTATATTCTATCTTGAGATTTGGAATAAACTGTAGTAGAATAAAAACACAGGGACATTTAAATCATAGAATCCAACTCCTTGCTTCGCATAGTAATTGAAATGAAATCATCTACACAATGTAGTTGTCCAGGGTTTTCTTGAATACCTCAATGAAGGTTAACTTTCTAGATAATTGGATTCATTGTTAAACCATTCTTATCTTTTATTTTTCAGTGTGAATCTATTTTTCTATAACTCCATGTCTTCAAGATGAAAGAAACAGCATGGCCTTCCCCCTCCCCCCAAAAAGAGAGAGGTGGGAGGGAGGGAGGGAAAGAGAGGGAGAGGGAATAGAATGAAACAAAATACATTAAGCAAAAAGATTGAACAACGAAAATGAATGAGAACATGAACCAAAATCAGTGATAATCGTAGTGAGAAATGTTTGTACTAAGATATCAGCAATGAATAATAATCCACAGTAAAACATGCAAAAATGAATACGCTGGGGAAAGGGACTTCAGAATATTTCTTTCATTTCAGGGATGCTGTTGGCCATTTTGGAGAAGTGTGGTGCAATCCCTAAGATCCACTCGGCCAATGTATCTGTGGGGACTGTAGCGGCTGGTTATCAGGATTTCATCATCTGCGTGGAAATGTTCTTTGCAGCTATTGCTCTGCGGTATGCATTCACTTACAAGGTCTATGCAGACAAGCATCTTGATGCGCAAGGTATGGAGGTCATTACTGATTTTTCAATAAAAAGCTGATTTAATTCAATTTCTGAATACTTCATTTGAAAAATAGAATGTGTTTTCCTTTTGTTGTATTTGACCGTAGATTTGTACCAGATCTGGTTTTCATTTCTCTGAACATCACTATATGGAAGTAAAAGACCATTTTATGTAGGATTATAGGTCACTGTCCTGTGAGCTCCACCAGCAGTTTTATTGACTTAACAAGGATTCCACTGCATAGATTATGAAATGAGAAAAAGACAACTAGAAGGCATATCCCTGTTGAATTGTGCATCCATGTAAAAATAGGAGAAGTAGTTTTGGAATAACAGTCTTAAAATGAAGAGAATAGAAATATTGAAGGCACAGGAAAGCCAAGTTGTATTTTGACCATGAGAACACATCTCCAAAGATTTAAATACAGACAGTCAGCATTAAAGTCTGGTGTTCACTTTCTTTTTTAATATTATAAGTGAGGTGAGTGCTTTTATTTCTATTATAAGGGGTCCTTGATGCTCACTGTGCTTGGCTGTTTTCTTGCAGCAGTTTAATTATCCAAACTAGGTAACATCATCAGTGCAAGCAGGGAATGAGGTTTGCTCTCAGTTTATGTTCTAGACCCCACCATGCGCATCTGCGTATACATCTCCCATGCGTGCCCCACGCATGCATGGCAGATACTCAACAATCAGCTGGCTGGCAGGAGGCGCACGGGCATGCGCAGTGGATCTCTTCCGGGTGACAGCTCATGTTCCGCAGAAATGGCTCTGCACGCCACTTCCGGCACACATGCCATAGGTTCACCATCATGGTCCTAGTGGCTTGTCCAGTCAGTGTTGGTGGGAGTGGTCTTGGTGATTCTTTAATTAGCCTATTTTCTGCTAGCATGTTTGTCAATTCCTTGATTGTAATATGTTTACTTTTTGATTGTTGGTCTGATATTCATCTTGGTGCATGGGTGGGATTCTACAGGTTCGCACCTATTCGCTAGAACTGGTTGTTCACATTCTAAGCAGTTCAGAGAACCGATTGTTAGAAGAAATTACTGGCCTCATCCTGTAAGGAAGGCAGGAAGGAAACATTCTGGTGTTGCTTACAGAAACTGCCTCTCCGTTAACCCTTATATACATTCTTGGCAGGACTAGACTTCCTGTCTCTGGAACGTTTCTGGAGGTTTTTTCCCCTCCTTTGCTGGTACTTTGCTTGTGTGGAATGACCATTCAAAGTCACAATGGCACTGAAAAAAGCGACCTATGACCATTTTTCACACTTACGACTGCTGCAGCATCCCCACAGACATGAGAGGCCAGACAAGGAGATGTGTGCCTTGATGTGAGTGGTATTGAGTTGGCCACGTCCAGGCAATAACATGACCACCAAGCTTCACCCACCAACTAAGCCATGCTCACAGAACCTGTTAAAAAAATTGAATCCCATCCTTGTCTTGTCAAAGAAGTAAACGGTACCCCAATCGGGGAACTGCCGAAGAAGCTAATAGTAAACAGGCTAATCAAAGGATAACCAAAACCACTCCCACCAACACTGACAGGGTAAGCCACTGGAATTTATATTGAGAAGAAACCCCACTCCTTACCAGTATTGATGATGTTTGGGAAATGAAACAGCTGCAAGAAAATAACCAAGCTCAGAGAACACCAAGGACCACCTCTTATTTCAACCCTGAGCTACAAATATTCTCCTTTATTAGTATTTCGATTGTGCTGTTAAGCATTGATTGTATACAATTTTTTTTTACATGTATTGCTTGAGTAAGAGTTCTGGGTCAAGAGCTTTGGTGAAATTGGGTGGAGGGTGAGAGTAAAGAATTCAACTTGCTTTACAACTTGAGAATTGCTTGCCATTTCAGACTGTTGTTTCCCATATCTTCCTCTTTTTTTCTCTCCTGCTTTTTCTCTTTTCCTTTGCTTTGGGCTCTGGTATCTGGCGCAGCTGTTCCATCATATGGTCCATATGGTAGGTGCCAAGCTCTCTCTGCATTTGTTTGTTTCTTCATTGTTGAGACACTTCAGCTTCCTGCACTATTTCTCCTAAATCATATCTTAGAAGCAGCAAACATTTGTACTTTGGGGAAATAGCGAAAGGCCTCATTAAACGTATTTCCTGAACATTACAAAAGTTCTGCCTGATAGGAACAGTTGTAATTAAAACTTTAAAAAACCTACAGCTGAAGATCAGCGTCTCTAATGGGTTTGTATGCAATATGACTCAGTATGCCTTTAGTAGTGAAGTATTAGTAGATAAAATGATATGAAACACTATTGCTTTTGCTGCAATAGATTACAGGTAGTCCTCACTTACTAACTGCCTCATTTAGTGACCATTAATTTATCAATTTATGATCATCCCAGTGTTCTGCAGTCACATGATTGCCATTTGTATACTTCCCATGGAGTTAAGGGAGAACACCAAAGTAAAATCGCATGTTGCAGTCAGTTGCTGTTTCCTTTATAAATAAAGTTGCTGGTGCTAAACAAGGACCACTTGTAATATGCCCAAACCTCTGGGAAATATCTATACTGAAGATTATAACAGCTTTTGTTTCATTAATTGACATAGTGCAAAATATCTTGATGATCTTTTTTACTTCACTATTTTAGTTCAATCATAATAGACATATTGTGAATAAAAGTAGCAAAGGCATTATTCCACCCCCCACCCCAGTAACTAAATGATCTACACTAGTGGCCCCTAAGTTTTTTGGACACCAGGGACTGGTTCTATAGAGAATTTTTTGCAGATTCGGGGGTGGGGGGGGTTTGCACACTACCTAATCCCGCACATGCCCAGATAGGGCTTTGCTCATCTGCATGGCCTGATTCCTGGCATGCTGCAGACCAGGGCTGGTCTATGGCCTTGGAGTTGAGGACCTCTGATCTACACCATTGGTAGGCATAATACAGATTTTCTAATTTATGATAGATCTCTAGATGATTTACAACTTACAGGCTCCCCGTTTTTTTAACAGGAGCAACAATAAAATGACCCACTCACTTCAAATTATATGCTAAATAAATAAAGTTTTATACTTTTATGTATTTATTTAAGAAAATTCACTCTGGGCAGCTTACAAAGATAAGATTTAGAGTTGGAGTCAATATTTTTTATGAAAGAACTGGAAAAAACCCAAAATATACTTAAAATACGTTTACTCCAAATTTGAGGTAGTATCCAAATTTCTTTAGTTGTCAAAATTAATTCCTGTCTAATTCATGCCCTTGTTAATATATAGTTATTAGGAAAAACTGCTGTAGTTAGTTTTTGAAAAGGTTTATGGGATAACTGGAGAAAAACTTCGGTTTTTCATATACGGTGTTTCTTTCTAGGACGATGTGCCCCAATGAAGAGCATCTCTAGCAGCCTTAAGGAGACCATGAACCCCCATGATATTGTCCAGGATGCTATCCATAACTTCTCCCCGGCCTACCAGCAATACACACAGCAGTCCACCCTGGAACATGGACCACCATGGCGGAATGGCAGTCACATCATTTCACGTTCTCATAGCACCTCTGGTGTCCGTGACAATGAGAAGACCCTGCTTTTGAGCTCGGATGATGAGTTTTAAGGGGTTGGTGGAACATGCCATAGCCTGGAACTTTCCTTTATTTATTGAACCAGAAAACAGGTTATATTCCTTTTTTACATGGTGCTCGAGTCAGGATTGGGCATCTTCTGATGCCAATTGTAAGCAAGGACCATTATGGCTAATGCGGGTGGTATGGACTTTCTTTTCTAAAAGCTTACCTGATGCACATTTCACTTAATAAAGAAAAAAATAATAATACTAAATTGTAGCCTAGAATAGAGGTGTAAGATGAGTAAAACACATTTTAGTAGTTTTTATGTTATTTGTAAGGCAAAGGGCTGGTAATACAAAAATCAGACAAATGTTTCCCAATACATGAGGTTGTATCTTTATTCATTTGCTAAATTATTTGAAATGAAACTAGCAGAAAATTTCCTTTCTGTACTCTATTATGAAAAGGTATCTGCACCCTCATAATTCTGATTGAGGATAAACAGTCATCCTTAGCTATTGCCCTGTTAATTCATTCTATTAAGTTTTTCATTGTGGCCAGGATTTATTTTAATTAAGAGTGTGATATATGCAATTCGTCTTTGCAAAAGATCCAAAGTGTGAATGGGGGAAGACAAGAAATTCTTTTTCCCTATGCAGAAGTGAAATATAGCATTTGTGGGTATTTTTGGTTGCCCAGTATTTCAAAAGAATCTGCAAGATATTTTCTGCAAAACAAGGTTTCTCCCATCTGTAGAGAAAGACATCTCTGTAACAATGATCCAGAATTTCAGGGAAAGCTGCCCATGATACAAATCTGGATGCATAGTCCCAGGAAAGTTGCTCAATAAATAGAAGCACGTATCCCATATATGTTTCATTATGGATGAGGGTCATGTTGAATTATTTTTCTTTAGACCTAGTCCGATCTTCCTAGATACCAAATCCAAATGTGCAAGATTGCTTTCCTCCATTAATTTAATTTGTGATTGTACTCACTGTTAGAATCGGGTTACCTTTTGTCATTTGTGTTTTCTTCTGGAGGAGCAATTGTATATGCAGTGATACAGAAATCTCTTTTGCATTGTCTGTTTTTGAACTCTGCATCACCTGGACTTTAAATTCTATAACATTTATGGCAAGTTACCATTTGTCCTTTCTGCTGTAAATATTTTACCTATGTTAATGGTTAATTTTAAATGCAGTGGGATGGAATTCACCTAAGATGGAGAACATTCCATTTTCCCTTCCCTTCCTCTTGTTCTGTTCCAGTCTGGCCAAGATATCTCAACATATCTATGGGATGTGTGGGTATTTTCTTTGCCATTATTTTCTACAAACCATGAGATTAAAACATGTTGATCTCATTAGGCATGATGTATCTTTTGTCTAAGAATCACAGGCTCCCTTTGCAAGCAGTAAAATCTGCTGCCACAGGTTTTGCCAGATACATTTTAAAACTGAAAAGGGCAATCAGATTAATTGTAATATATTACACGTCTTTGTTGCTGTTGTGGGTGTAGTAACTGTGCCTGTTTTAACACATTGCTGCATAAAAGAGGGGTAACATTAGGCCCTTCCTGAGTCTCCTGCATAGATTATGAAATCAGTAATGCTGGCTCTGTTCTAAGCTGCTGGCTCTCCCACATCATGTTGTGGTTATTTGACACTTTTTAATGTGGTGCTTTTAACCCCTTCACTGGAGAGTCTAAATATGAGGATCTCGGGGGGGGGGGGGGTGTTTGACTCTATTGCTCCTTTTCTCTGTGCCTTAATATTCTCACCTGAGACCCCCACACGCATGCCACATTATAGCAAAGACAGATTTGTACAGCAATTATTAGCGTCCTTTCTCCAAATTGTACTTGTTTGGCAAAATGTGTTTGTGTGGACTTGGGAAGTTTGCTGAAATTTGTTTATTCTTTTTCCTGGAGAGATAGTGGGGTTATGGCTGCTATCATTATAAAATGCAGTTCCCTTTTGCCAGAAGGTATTGGAGAAAAATTGAATAATGGAGGAAAAAAACTGCATTCATATTTTCTGCCTGAAATAGATATGAAGAAAGGAAGATAGAACAGGAAAATGTTTCTGTAAGCACACAATCATCTGCCTTGCTTCATTTGACTTGTACAACATATTCATGTGGGCTAACTTTTAAAATCCTGTCATTGGTTCTGGGCACCCAGAATTCCACAAACTTAGATAATTGATGTCCAATTAAAATAACAGACCAATGGCAGTAAAAATATGATGCAAACTTCCTCCATATATATATTCCATATATATGGAATAGTAGGGATTTTTTTTTGAATAGGATGACATACAACCTCAATATTTTCAAGAGATGTTGAAATTAGCCTTTTTCTGCTATTTATTAAAGAAGCTGGACCTTTTTCCAGCTTTCATCTTGTATAGAAGCCAAGGAAAGTGTTGCTATTGCTTTAAGGAATTACACTCATTGAAGTTAAAGTGATTCTTACAAAGCAACAACATTTTTGCCAGGCATCTGAAGAAACTTGAACAAGGTCAGGCTCCTTCATTGAATTGCAGAACCTCTCATGCACTTCCAAATAATGTTTGAAGCATGCACAGTCTTTCTATTTATTTCAGCACTACTTTGCTTCCAAATAATTTTCCTAACTATCCTCGCTCTCAGTATACCTTGCTAACACTTGCACGTGTGAAAAGTTTTCATCATAAGCCTCCTTTTTAAATAGAATGGGTGAATAATGTGACTGACTTGCAGATATTTCAGTGTTGGGGAGAGCTCTATTTTTTATTTGTATTAATGAATATCACATATATGTATACGTATTAATGTATACCACATATATGTATACTATGTGTACAAGCTGATTACGCAGAAGCAACCTATAAGCAGTTGTGACACCCACAAAGCAAATACCATGGGTCCAATAATAGTGTGACATTTAAAAAAATAGAGCCACATGAAAGCAACAGTGCTGCGTGATGGGAAGAGTTTATTGTATATCCATACAGGAAAGAGATGAAAGGGATGACTGATCAATGATTGCCCATCCCAGTTAGGGTTCCTGGGAGACCAACCATTTAATACATGTGCTTATACATGACTCCCATCAAAATAATATTGGCACTGCAGAACTATCAGCTCCTTTCCTCTCTCTCCTTGTTTTTTTTTTTTGCCATGCAGCATACTGCGAGTTTTATTTTTACTATTTTTCCATATAGTTTAGATATTTGTATATAAATGGGGGAAAAAAACTGTATAATAAGACAGAGTTACTTAGTTTTATACCTATCATGTAATAACTGATGTGAGTTCAGAGACAAGCTGTTGTCTCTGTTTTGTTATTTGTGATGTTATACTGCTTTGCGGAAACAAATATGATAAATAAAGATATAGAGATAATATAGATTGTATTTAATATGTTTCTGCTGTTTCTGTTCATTTTCTTTCTGGAATTACTTTTTAAAAGGTAGTGATTTTTATTTTATTCTACACCTTGCAAAGGTTGCAGACAATTGTTTTAAGACAAAGGGTTACATGACAAATGGGAAAGACACTTGAAAACAGCAGGTACCTCCAGCCAATGAAATTTTCCACTTGATACAGAATCACTTCACACAGAGTTATGCTATTATAATGGATTCAATGTGAAGGGGACTCAAAATCCAGTAAAGATCATTTCCTTTGCCTGAAATAATACTCAGTTCAAATTTGGGGAATTCTTTTGTCTTCTATTGGAACTAAAATATTGACATAAGAAATACAATCATTCTTTTCAGTTAATGGCTCATTAACAGCAAAAAGCTGAGCAGAGTAATTTGAATTGGAGACTCAGAACAGGAAAGGGCACTAAAGGAGTAACCTGGTAACCTTTCATAGCTTGGTTGTGTAACTTTACTGATTCCAAGAATCTTATTTCCTGCTTCCTTGCCCTCCCACACCCAACCGACATATAGACATTTTGTTTATCTAGGTCAGAAGTCAAATAAACAACACATTTTTCCAGAACTAGCAGTGACAGTCTAGTGATGGGCATGGTTACATACAGCTAGTTAGTCAAATGGATAAAATTGGTTCAAATGATAAAGTGTTTTGGTCTGGAAAGTGCTGATTTGCCCGTTATTTTGGTAGAGCAGGGGTATCAATTTTAATCTTTGTATGCCTTCATTTGAATTACAATTTTATATGCTTTGACTTGTTTCATGTCTAATTCATACAAATGAGGAAGTTGTGTGCCTGTTCAATTCAGTCATCTCCAACATGTAAAGAGTGGGGAAGAGAATGTACTGATGGAAGATACCAAGTATCCACCACTGGTAGACCTTTAGACCTTTCCCATATACTTAGGACTGTGATGGTGAACCTGTGGCACACAGAGCCACTTCTGCTGGCACATGAGAGGTTGCCTGGAAGAGCTCCACTGCGCGTGAGCAGATTGCATGAGCAGAGGCGTGCAATGCGGGGGGTTGCTTGTGCATGCGCATGGGGCGGGGGAATTGCATACATTGCATGATGGGTGCAGGCCCGCAAGCATGCATGCACACACACTTTTGGCATGCAACATGGAATAGGTTAGCCATTACTGCCTTAGAAGAAGATGCTCGTGCATATTCTTCCTTCTTGTCTCAGTGCTTCCTCAGACTCTGAAGGAGATACAGGAGAACCATTTTTCCCCATTCTTATTTCCTCGCCTCAGGTGCAAAATTTCAAGATTTTTCCATTTCTTGTTCTATTTCCACCACATTAAGGCATAATGTTTTCACCCCTTTAAAAGCTGTCATAGATTGTTGTTAAACCAAAAACAAATTCACTTGGTTATAATCCATCCAGAAGGGAAAAAATAATTTGCTAATTGAGTGAGGCAAGCATTCTGGTTATTTATGCAAACAGAAGAAACTAAACTGGACAAAAATTTTAACAGATTGTGTAATTGACTAGAGGCTTCAGTACTAAAGGATTCAATGCATCTAAGCCACTGGATTATTTTTTCCAGCACATAAAGAATGGACAGAATATGAATGAAACGTGTGGAAGGAGCAGTGAGGAATGATAATTTTTGTTAATAGTGGCAACTTCAAGCAAGGTGCTGACTGAATTATGTTCTATGCCCTCTCCTACTGATCGATCACAGGTTCCACTAATTGAGTTAGGCTTCTCTCTGCCTACTCTGTGTTTCAAGGCCAGCAGAAGTAAAAATGATTTGGGGTTGATTTCAAAGTACTTTGGAAAGTGGAAATGGTAATATTGTGGAAGTTCCCTTTATATTCCTTTAGCAAGAACTTGTGTTACATCTCATGATCTCAGTATGTTTGGCTTCGCCCCAACCCTTTTTCCACGCAAAAATGACAATGATATAAATATATGTAAACTTCCCCAGGTCCCTAGAAGGACTATGACTATTTCTGGCGACTGACACCTAATGATGAGACTATACTTTCACTTCCCCAAAACTTAGTATCAACGGCTGACTTGTGGCATGCTATTTGTCACATTGTTGACAAACATGAAATATATTGTCAGTGTTCTTTTTCTTTCGACCAAGAAATTAAATTTGACATCATGTAATGTAATTAAAATTGAAGTAATTTGATACATATTTTAATACAAATTTTATTACAAATTTTAAGAACTATAACAAACTAAATTAGAACAGAAAAAGTGAAAAAGCTGAAAGTGCAACAGGAAGATCTAAAATAGAAAAAAATAACAAAACAAGAAAGATGACGTTGTCATCTCAAAGACAAGTTTTATAAAAAGATGTATCAGCGAACATAAGAGTAACAGGGACCTTGGAGATCTAGTCTACGGCTGTCAAACTCATGACATCATGTTTCTGTCATGTGACATTGCAACATTTTCCCCCTTCATGGAGTTAGGGTGGGCATCAGAGGTGGTATTCAGCAGGTTCTGACCAGTTCTGGAGAACCAGTAGCAGAAATTTTGAGTCGTTTGGAGAACCAGCAAATACCACCTCTGGAGATTTTACAGTATCCTTCCCCTGCCATGCCCAGCAAGCCATGCCCTGCCAAGCCATGCTAGAACCAGTAGTAAAAAAATTTGAATCCCACCATTGGTGGGTGTGATTTGCACATGATGCATCTGGGTCGCAGGCTGCCAATTTGACATCCCTGTGACCTAGTCCAACCCTCTGCTTAAACATTCAAAACAAATGGCTTTCCAATCTCTTCTTGAAAACTCCAGTGACTGACCACCCACAACTTTTGGAGCCAAGCTGTTCCATTGCTTAATTGTTCTATCAGGAAATTTCTCCTTAGGTTGGATCTCTCTTTAATGATCTTCCACCTGTTACTTCTTGTCTGTCCTCAGAGCTTTGGAGGCTAGATTGACCCCCTTCCAAGACAGCCCCTCAAGTACATGCTATGATGTCACCCCTACTCCTTTTCCATAGACTAAAGATCCCTTCACACATGCATGCTAGTTGTTTCCAGCTCTAGGGGGCAGTGCTCATCTCCGTTACAAAGCCAAAGAGCCAGCGCTGTCCGAAGACGTCTACGTGGTCATGTGGCCAACATGACTAAATGCCAAAGGCGCATGGAACGCTGTTACCTTCCCACCAAGGTGGTCCCCATTTTTCTACTTGCATTTTTTATATGCTTTCGAACTGCTAGGTTGGCTGAAGCTGGGACAAGTAACAGGAGCTCACTCCATTATGCGGTGCCACTGAACTGCCGACTTTTCCGATTGACAAACTCAATGTCTTAGCCACTGAGTCACAACGTCCCTTCGGTAGACTAGACATACCTAATTCCTGCAACAGATCATTGCATGTTTAGCCTCCGGATCCCTAATACCTTTACTGCACTTCTCTGCACACTTTTTAGGGCCTCAGTGTCTTTTTTGTATCGTGGTGACTATACTTGGATGAAGTATTCTAGTTTTGGTCTTACCAGTGCAGTACTATTATGTGATCCTGTTGCCATCTCTTTATTGGGTTTGTTTGTTTTTTTGACAACTGCAACACACAACTGGCTCATACTTAAGTGGTTATTCACTAGGACACTTGGATCTTTCTCACAGTCACTACTATTGATCCAGGTACAGCCTATTCTATACTATGCATTTGATTTTTCTTGCCTAAATGTAAGACTTTACTTTTATCAGACTGAATTGTGCTTTGTTGGATTAGGCACAATGTTCAAGTCTATTAAGAGCCTTCTATATATTGAGTCTCTTCTGAAGTGTTGACTATTTGTCCCAGCTTGGTATTGTCTGCAAATTTGATTAGATCCCTTTCTATTCCCTTCTTTATATCATTTATAAAGATATTTAAAAGTACTGGGCCTAAGGCAGAACCTTGAGGTACTCCACAGCATGCTTTCCTCTATTTATATTAAGTAGACCCAATGAGGACAAAATACTGAGTGCAGTTGGTCAACAAATACATCTGGTGGTGATGCTATCTATCCCACAGTTTTCTGGCTTACCAAAAAGTAGGCTGTGATCTACCTAGTCCCCAAGTTCTGCAAATCCTACATCCTCTAAATTTATTTCATGATTGTCTTCCTTCCATAGAGTATCCTGCCCAATCAAAACCAGACATCAAGAGTTCATTTTTATTTTTACACAAAAATTCCATACAAAATTTCTATTCACCAATAAATGCAGCTATCATTCTAATCAAAGACATTAGTTTATTTATCTGAGCAAGATCTGTCAATTTCACCAGCCATTCCTCCATTGTGGACAATGTTGAATCTTTCCATCTTACATTTTGGCTCACAAGCACAATTGGCACCAGAATTTTGTTGTGATGGTAGGCTGAGACATCACTTGACTGAACAATTGCTTTAAAATGGCTGTTAAGTAAGTTACATAGGAATCAAGCAAACCAACCAGTCATTAAGTGAGGTAGATGGTTGTAAGTGCATACCCATTTTATCCAATGGATATTTTTAAGAGAATAACAGAGTTGGAAGGGATCTTGGAGATCTTCTAGTCCAATCTCCCCTGCTCAAGCAGGAGACCCTAAACCATGGGTGTCAAGCTTGCCGCATCACGTTGTCACGCGACGTTTCGTGATGGTTTCCCATTTGCGGAGGTGGGGTGGGCATGGCCTGCAGGTGATGCATCTGGCCTGTGGGCCACCAGTTTGACACTGCTACCCTTTATAATTTCAAATAAATGGCTGTGCAATTATTCTTAAAACCTCAAATGATGGAGCACCCACAACTTCTGAAGGCAAACTATTCCATTGATCAATTGTTCTCATTGCCAGATTTCTCCTTAGTACTTGATTAGTTCTCTCCTTGATCAATTTCCATCACTCTTTCTTGTTCTTCTTTTAGATGCTTTGGAGAACAAGTTGATCTCCTTTTCTTTGTGGCAGCCCCTTAGATATTGGAACACTGCTATCATGTCACCCCAGGCCTTCTTTTCACTAAACTAGGCATACCCAATTTTTACAGCCGTTCTCTCTATGTTTTAGCCTCTAGCCCCTCATCATCTTTGTTGATCTTCTCTGCATTCTGTATAGAGTCTCAACACTTCTTTTATATCATAGCAATCAAAACTGAATGTAGTACTCCACATGTGGTCTTATCAAGGTATTATAAAGTTGTACTAATATTTCACATGATCTTGATTCTAACCCTCTGTTAATACAGCCTAGGGCTATGTTAGCTTTTTGGGGACTGTAGCACACTGCTGGCTCATATTTAAGTGATTGTCCACTAGGACTCCCAGATTCCTCTCACAGTTGCTAGTATTGAGCCAGGCACCACCTATTCCATACCTGTGCATTTGAGTTGTTGGTTTTTTGCCTTACTTTTCTCACCATTAAATTTAATTTTGTTAGACAGGATCCAGTGTTCAAGTCTGTCAAGATCCTTCTTTATCTTGAGCCAATCTTCTGGAGTATTGGCTATTCCTGCCAGCTTGGCATTGTCTGCAAATTTGATGAGTTCCCCTTCTATTCCACATAATGGAAAAATATTGCAATCATGGGACAATAATGGGACAATATATGTAATCATGGGACACTGCAACAGATTGTTTTGGGAAACAGTCAGCTAAGTTGGAAGGAGAAGTCAAACAGGGACCCAACTTGGAATTGTTGCACACCGCAGTGGTGGTATTCTACCAGTTCAGCCAAGTTCTGACAAATCAGTAGCAGCAATGAGCAGCAGAGACCAAACTGGTTCTCTCTGCTGCTCTGCTGTTGGGCCCACTTGCCCGCCAAGGCTCCCATACTCACCTTTATCCACTGAATTTGAAGCTCAGCTGCTTTGCGCGGCATAGAATAGTGCCATGCGACAGCTGCTGAAGTGACTGGGATCATGCAGGCTTGCAGGAGGCAAATTAAAATGTCTCTGCACCTGCACAAATGCCTCTGCACCTGTGCAAAGTATGTGTTTGGCAAACACATGCACAAAAATTGTGTGCCCACCAAACCAGTGGCAAAAATATTTGAATCCCACTGTTTTGTTCGGAAAAACACGAGGTAGACCGGGTTCCAACAACGAAAAGTCTTTATTTACAGGAATCAGTAAAACGGAACGGTTGGCCGACTTAGCGGCAGCCTTTTATACAGGCTAGCCTGCCGGCTTGTAACCAATGGCAGCTGATTGAATTTGCCGCCTTTTTTACTTTATTCAGATTGGTTCTTAGTGAACCAATCCGATGCTTACTTTAGTTGACCAATCAGATTTGCATGTTTTGGAGTAACCCAATTTGCATACAGAACACCCCTCCCCCCTTGGTTCAGTCCTACGTGGTGATGTAGTCGCGTAGGTAGGCGGGGCTTTTCCTGACTCGACTGGACCTGCGCAGTTCAGTTTCGGCAGAGACTCCGACCTGTTCGGATGGGGCTGCTGTGTCGTCCGTCCTTCTCTCTGGAACCGTCTGGAAGGGTGAGTCAGCCATTCTGCCGCCTGAGTTTCTTAGGCCGGCAGTTTTGCCGCTCCCTCCCGTTTCCTCCGGGCAGGTCGAGCTGGCCTGGCTGTCCCCTTCCGATGGGCTCTTCACGCAAATCTCTTCAAACAGTGAGTCTTTTATTTGCTCTTTTTGTTTGTTAATCTCTTTGGTTTTTGTTTGTATCGGTTCTTTATTTGTTTCTCGCATTTCCCCCCCCCCTCTGGTTTGTCCATCCCCTGTTTTTTCAATGCATGGGTGTATGTCTGTATTTCGTTCTATATTTCGGGAACGGAGTTGGTTTATGTGCCGCTTCCATTCCCTGCCGTCATCAATTGTTAACCGGTAGGATTTGGGGCCTGTAATTTGCGTTATTTGTCCTGGTAGCCAAACAGGGTCCCCGGTGAAGTTTTTTGCGTAAACCAACTCGCCTACTTCAAATTTCCTAAATCGTGTGGAGGAGTCGGGGGGGTTTTCTGGCGTAAAATTTGGGTTCAACCTATCAAGGTGTGATCTTAATTTCCTCCCCATGAGCAATTCTGCTGGGGACTTGTTGGTCGTGGTACTGGGCGTTATGTGTTGGAGAGTGAGCAATCGGTTTATTTTCTGTTGGACGTCCCCGGTGTCCATTCTTTCTATTCCCTCTTTGGTAAACCGGACCATTCTCTCAGCCCTGCCGTTCGCGGCCGGGTGAGCCGGCGCGGTTAGGGCATGTCTAATACCTAGGGAGGCTAGGTATTGCTCGAATTGTAAGCTGGTGAGCTGTGGCCCGTTGTCTGATAAGAGGACGTCCGGTAGACCATGGGTGGCAAAAAGGTTGTCTAGTTGTTTGATTACAGCTTCTGTTGTCGTTGATGGCATGATTTTTACTTCTAGCCAATTAGAATAGGCATCAACGACAATCAGAAATGTATGCCCTTTGGTAGGACCCGCGAAATCAATGTGGATCCTTGACCAAGGGCCTCGCGGGGTTTCCCAGTCTCTAATAGGTGCTTTAGGCGGGGACGGTCTAATTCCCTGGCACTTGTTGCACGAGCTGACCCAATATTCTATGTCCTTATCAATACCCGGCCACCAAACATAACTTCTTGCAAGGCTTTTCATTTTCACAATTCCCGGGTGCCCTTCATGTAACATCCCGAGCACCCTGGGTTGCAGTTTGTTAGGAATCACTACCCGATCACCCCACAATAAACACCCTTTTTGAATCGAAAGTTCAGTCTGTCTGGTCCGGAAAGGTTAAAAGTTTTCAGTTTTTTGGTTTTCCGGCCAGCCTTTACCTACCCAGCTGAGGATGCAGGAAGTCACTGAGTCTTTCGCGGTGGCTCTGGCGACATCATAAGCAGAAATGGGTAGATCGGGGCAAGTCTCTATTTGTAATGCTGTCATCGCTGGTGCCGGGTCTTCCTCGGTTTCTGGCAAGGGTGCTCTGCTCAAAGCGTCCGCATGGGAAATTTCTTTCCCTGGTCGATGTGTCAGAGTGTATGAATAGGCTGCTAGAAACTCTGACCATCTAGTCATTCTTGGAGAGAGGATATTTGGTGTTGGCTTGTTTCCCGCCAAAATCCCCATTAGCGGCTTGTGGTCTGTTATAATTTGAAAAGTCCGCCCGTAGAGGTACTCGTGGAAGCATTTTATTCCAGCGACAATTGCTAGGGCTTCTCTGTCGAGTTGGCTGTAGTTCCTCTCGGTTTTAGACAAAGTCCTTGAGTAGTACGCGACGGGTGCCTCTCTGCCATCAGGCAGTTGGTGGCTCAGGATGGCACCGACTCCAAATGGTGAAGCGTCGCAGGTCACCCTCAATGGCAGTGTGTCGCTGAATTGGATGAGAACGTTTGTTCATGTTAGCAATTTTTTTATTTTCTGGAAAGAATCCTTTTCTCTATAACCCCAAGTCCAAATTGCTTTCTTATCCAATAGACGGTGCAACGGTTCTGCTATTGTGGCTTTATTCGGTAGGAATACATTATAAAAATTTATCAGTCCAAGAAATGCTTGTAATTCGGCTTTGTTTCTTGGTTCTGGTGCTTCATTTATGGCTTTAATTTTCTTGTCTGTAGGGTGTATCCCCTCTCCGTCTATTAAATAGCCCAGGAATTCGACGCTATTCTTAGCTAGGCAACACTTTTCTCTTTTCACTTTGAGGCCAGATTCCCTAAACTTAGTTAGTACTTCTTTGAGTCTTTTTTTTAATTGTGTTTCATCTTTGGCTGAGATCAGGACGTCGTCAAAGTATGGTACGACTCCTTGTATGCCATTTAGAAGGCGTTCCATTAGACTCTGGAAAACGCCTGGGGCTACACTTACTCCAAATTGCAGTCGGTGACATTTGAATGTGCCCTTATGGGTAACTATAGTCTGTGCTTCCGCAGTTTCTGGGTCCACTGGGAGTTGTTGGTAGGCTTGTGCTAGGTCGAGTTTAGCGAAAACCTTTCCTTTTCCCAGGGAGTGGAGTAAATGCTGGACTACTGGCACCGGGTATGCGCTTGGTTGTAATGCGTGGTTCAGGGTAGCCTTATAGTCACCACAGATTCTAACGGACCCGTCGGGTTTGATAGGTGTGACTATAGGCGTTTCCCACTTGGCATGGTCCACAGGTTCTAATACCCCTTGGGCTATTAATTTGTCTAGCTGTTCCTCTATTTTTGCCTTTAGTGCAAAAGGAACTCGTCTGGCCTTTATTCTTCGTGGGGCTATTTGGGGGTTTAAACTGAAAGAAATGGGATTTCCCCGATACTTGCCCAGTGAGCCGTCAAAAACGTCCTGGAATTCCCGGATGAGGTCTTCTTCCCAGCCGGTTGCAGTCACTCGATCGATCCCGGTCATCCCGATGCCCAATGGTGCGAACCATTAGATGCCCAGGAGACTTGGTCTGTCTTTGTCGACTATGGTCAGCGGTAGCACTTTGACGTGTTCTTTGTAGGTAACTTTGAAATGTCCCATGCCGACTACAGGGATTTGGTTTCCCTGGTAGTCCTTGAGGGTTAGGTGCTGCTTTTTTAGTTCTCTGGTTTTGATATCTGGGACTAGCTGTTTTATTGTGTCCCACGATACCATAGAGAGAAAGGACCCCGAGTCCACTTCCATCTTGCATGGTTTCCCCTCGATCTCTACAACAATCTTAACTTTCTTCCCGCTTTCCGTCTGAGCGCTCTTTATAATGACAGTTTGGTGTGTATTGGCTCGCTTCTCTTGTTGCCACTTTCTTTCAGCTCGTTTAGGCTCAGCTCGTGTTGGGGAATTTCTGCGTCTCGTGGGGCTGTAGTATTTTTTGTTTCTGCAGACTTTTTCGATATGCCCTCGTTTCTTACAGACCCTGCAGATGGCATCAAGAAATCTGCATTCGGCTCGGGGATGGTTTCCTCCGCAGCCAGCGCATTCCCGCCAATTTCGTCTTTCGCGCTCTTTTCTGTTAGTGTATAGACGGTGGACCTCGTCATCTTCTTCGCTCGTGTCAGGTGTTTCGCCATACTCTTCATAATGCGTGGTGGTGGTAGATTGTTTTTTGTCTTTGGTTGGGTTCGTTTCGTCACTATGTGTGTTCATTTTCTTCATAGTAACAGCCGTTTTTTTCGCGGCTTCGGCGGCTGTGGCTTCCTTGATAGCTTCGGCTACGCTGATGTTGGGTTTGTTGAGTAGTTTACTCTGTGTGGTCGAGTCTCTCAACCCCAACACCACTCGATCCCTCATTGCCTCGTCGAGGTTTGAGAATTCACACTCACCACCTATTTGTCGAAGTGCGGCAACGAAATCGGTGACGGTCTCTCCCTCTCTCTGGTCTCTCCTGTAGAATTTGTGTCGCTTTATTAAGTTTGACACCATTGGAGCGTAGTGTGCTTTGAGGATTTGTTGCAATTCTGGCCACGTTAGTTGCTTGACATCTTGTGGCTTCGCTAGAGCCTTTGCCATCTTAAAAACAGTTGGCCCGCAGTGTGTTAGGAACACAGCTCTCTTTCGTTGCTCTGAAATTCCTTCCATTTCATTGCTTTCCAGATACATTTGGAAGCGATCTGCATAGGAATCCCAATCCTCTTCGTTGGGGTTGAATGGTGCGGGCGGTGCATTGTTTCCAGGCATCTTTGTCATCATCTGGGCTTCTTCTCACCGCATGCAGTTTTCGTGTTCAGGACGATCCCACCCTCGTCGCCAGTGTTTTGTTCGGAAAAACATGAGGTAGACCGGGTTCCAACAACGAAAAGTCTTTATTTACAGGAATCAGTAAAACGGAACGGTTGGCCGACTTAGCGGCAGCCTTTTATACAGGCTAGCCTGCCGGCTTGTAACCAATGGCAGCTGATTGAATTTGCCGCCTTTTTTACTTTATTCGGATTGGTTCTTAGTGAACCAATCCGATGCTTACTTTAGTTGACCAATCAGATTTGCATGTTTTGGAGTAACCCAATTTGCATACAGAACACCCACCACTGTTGCACAGCTGCAAAAGGTGTAAGCTTGAGCTCCCCCAAAGTCCCTGAAGTCTTATCTGGCTGTTCCTAGGGAAGGAAAGCTGCCTGCGGAGATTCTTGTAATATAGGTAGAAAACAATATAATTTTGTATACTTTAGTTATTAATAAGTGGCTCTGGTTGCTTGTGCTGACAAGTAATTGCAAGCTGATTGCCAAGTAGCCAAAATGCAATCACATGACTGCAGGCAGTTGAAACTTTAAGGGCAAGTCATAAATAACTTTGGGTCCATCATAATTTGAACAGTTATTTAGCAACTGGTCTTATGTCAAGAACCGCCTGTATCATAATCTTGCCACAATAATCACACACTGATTGAATAATCACATCTTGCATGACTTTTCTGTGTATCTATCAATCTTAAAAGGAAAAGTTCTGGTTTCATTTTAATATTAATATTTAAGATTAATCTATATTAATATATGTATTTAAATCCATTTTAGCTTTATTAGATGTTCAAGAATATCAGAATGTCCATTCATGTTCATATTCCACATATATCTGAAGTGCTTTTATATATTCTAGATCAGGGATGTCAAACTTGATTTCATCGAGGGCTGCATCAGGGTTGTTTTGATCTCGGAGGGCCGGGGGTGGGCCATGTCCAGGGGTGGGCATGGCCATGGTGGGTGTTTGTCACAGGCTCAAGATAGATTGTTCCTCCCTTTGCATTCAAAACAGATACTCCAGACAAAGGGAGATTTACTTTCTGGCACAAATAGTCTCAATTCCATAATGTAGAAATTAAAGACATGTAGAGTCCCCAGCTGCTATGAGGCTTCACTCTTTGTCTAGGAGCAGAGCATAAATGAACTGTCAATTTCTCCAGATGTCTCTAAAAACTGTCCAATCGTCTATCAATCTTTGTTGCTACCTCTGACACAGCCATAGAGGAGGATTTAATATTAGTAATAATTTACAAAATTGGTATACCACCCAATTCTCAATGACCCTGGGTGGCTCACAACAATAAAAAAGTTTTTACAGTTAAACCAATCACAAGATAAAAGATGACAAACTCAGTGATACAAGGGGGCTCATTCTCTCTCATTAAAAGCCTGGGTGAAGAGACAGATGTTTTTGATTCTTCTAAACAACAGGCATCCAGTTCTTGGAGGGTACCCAGTTCCAGTTGGCAGATGCTGCTAAAGAAAAGGTGAAGAAGGTACTGCCTCCTGCAGCACTCTGCCATGGAGCTGGCCTGGAAATATCCAAGGACCAGTGGAGGTTGAAAACTGTGGGGAGGGGGGCATTTTTGGATTCCACTGCCTCCTCTGCAGCATTCTGCCAGCGGAAAACAAGTCATGGGGGGGGGGGATTCATGCTGGCAGAGGCACCACTGGCCAGTCCTTTGATATTTCTAGGCTAGCCCCATGGGCCAGATCTAAGCACCCATTGGTCAGACCCAGCCCATGGGCCTTGAGTTTGACACCCCTGTTCTAGATAATTTCTCTGGCATCATGTACATCATTTTATAAAAATTCTCTTTAAGATCATAAAGAATGTAACTTTCAGTGTAACTTTCAGCCATTTTAATCACACATTGATCCATGTCTATGTTATAACCAAACTTCTTATCCCACTTTATCATACATTATTTAACCTAGTTTCCCTGTCTTTCAATTTTCAACAAAAGTTTATACATTTTACCAATTACGTTTTTCATTGTCAATTCTGCCTCAAATTCCATTTGATACATACTATAAGTCTTTTTGTCCATTTTTGATCTTTCTGATAACTGTAAACAAGAAAACCATTAATAACGATTTCTTTCTGCTATTCATTGCTCTCTTGATTTAATTTTAAATTTCCTTTGATGGTTTTCCAATAATTCCTGATATGTGAACCATTTGTCTTTGTCTGCTGTTTCTCTTTTGTGGCATACTTCTTGAGTTGAGATCCACAGAGGTATTTCTGGGCATTACTTGGCTTTATATCTACACCATATTCTCAATATAGTGCAACTAATAAAATTGTTTTAAAATCAACATTTTAACTTATCATACCATAAGTATCCATGCTATCCAAGCTTCAGGTGATGATCCTCAACTCTAAATATCACTTGTTTCTCAGCAGCATCTGTTCTTTCAACCAGACCAACCACAAGTTGCAAAATAAATCTCAAATCCGGTAAACCCAGACCTCCTCTTTCTTTTACATCTTGTAACAGTCTTTGTTTCCAAATCTCCTTGATAAAATCTATGTTCCGCAAGGTTATTTCCTAAAATAGTTCCACTTCCTTTGGAACTCAAGTTGATTTCATTTATGTAATGTCTCAGAATTGTGATTTTTTCAGTCATAAGTTTCATTTGCTTTAGTTCAGTTTGCAGCATATGAATTTTATAAGATTTAAAATTGTCACTGATCATGCTCATACCTACTATGACTTTAATCCCAAATAGTTTCAAGATTGTGAAAACCAAAACAGCCTCCAGATGTTGCAAGAATGCACATTTCCCTCTGGAAGAACTCAAAAGTGCTAAAAAGCTGAAGTGGTGATTTTTTACAGAAAAATGTACCAAATGGCCTAATAAACATGGTTAATTTGGCATTGTCGACTGTAACTGGATCTGCCAAAACCCACTAGCTCCATCAAGCACTGAGAGTATCCAAACACCTGCAAACTCTGGAAGACCATCAGCTGTAAAGAAAAGGATCTGCATTTCTTTTTTGACAAACTTGTTTTGCTCTTTCTGGTCTGAATTCTGTGTCATCGTGATTTGAAATTATTCAGAAAAAGTGCTTTGGTCCTTGTGCAAACATTTCTCTGCTATTTACTGTATTTATAAGGAGGGCCATTTTTTCAGAATTCTTTGCAAACCTGCAAAAAAGATGCCATTGCTTTCAGGAATGCAACTACAAACACTTCCATTTTGCTTGAGTACCAATGAGGTGTTGACTAATTGATTACTTCATTCCTTTCACATTGGATTATCCTCTGGTTCTATTTTTTACCTTGGGCAGCAGTTTAACATTGTGGCTCTATGAACTGTATATGGAATGGGTCTTTTTAAAAGTACTTGCATGGGAGGAATCTTTAAGTTTTCTACTTCTTTGTCAAATTCTGTAATGAAATCTTTACATACACATTGACCATTAGCTTCTTGGCATAGAAATGAGTATTAGGTACACCAGTATTTCTCAACCTCAGCAACTTTAAAATATGTGGACTTCTACTCCCAGAATTCCTCAGCCAACTGAGGAATTAACTAGTTAATTAATCCAATGCTTAACTCAGATAATATTAGTGTCCAAAAATCTGACCACAAAGTACATACATTTTAGATTTTGTTCCTCTGATTTTGGAACTAACTATAAAATACTCAAGGCAACATGAGGTCTTCTACTGGGGTTGCAGTTGGAAATAAAACATTCCATAGTCTACTTTCCACAGTCTGGCAGAAAAACTAAGGACATACAACTGCTCCTCAAAGGAAGTGCTTTATGGTATCAGATTTTAATTTTGTCCTACCACTTTGGCTCAGTATAGATAGCTGCAAAATATTCTATTTATGACAAATAAGTTTCTCAGAAGAACATTTCTGGCTTCTGTGACTTGACTTTCCCAAAACAAGATTCCTTCAGCAGTATTAGTGTAGATTTATTTTATTTTATTTATTTGTAAAATTTATCGGCTGCCCTTCTTACTGCATGTTAACTCTGGGCAGCTCACAATATTAAAATATGCCCTTGATCATGGAACAAAGCTGGTCTGATGGGCCTTTTTCCATTTCTTTATAGCAGGACTGTCAAACCCACAGCCCATGGGCCGGATGCCCATGGGCTGGTTTAGCAAAGGGGGGGAAAAGTCACCATATATCACGTGACACAGTCATGACAAGATGAGTTTGATTCCCCTACTCTATAGCTTTCTTTGAATGTGCTTGATGGTTCAAAGCTTATTATCATGTCCACTGACCCTCTATAGTGAAAGCATTTTCCATCTGTAATTTTTAGGATAAATCCTTCTGCAAAATACAATCTGCCTGTCTGTAATAGTTTAATTTCTCTTGTCTCACAACTCAGTCATTTGTTTTCATCCACTTTTTATATAGCTTCAGGCTTTTGTATGTGAGAAGCTTTTGTATGGATCATGGATTTGAGGGATACAAAAGTTTTTTTTCAAAGAGAAACATTCTTACCTACAGCAGCAAAGATTTGCAGTTTATTCTTTCGGTTCATGGCAGAAATGAGGATACACACTTGGATTCTTCCATTTGCCATCAATTGAGTAGCAATGTTGCACTGAACAACTGCTTCCAATTATGCCATCTTATAGGCTACTGAAATCAAAGTGTGGTGGAAAAACACCAGGAAGCCACTCAGAGGGAAAGGATTTTCAGTTTCATTTCACAGGAATCTGTATAGCTGCTGTATAGCTGGGTTTTCACTGTTGGTATCATTTTTGTTCTTTACAAACTGGCCCAAAACTTGCATTTGAACTGTAATAAATCAGTTAACTAAATGTATAAACTGCTTGTCATCCTTAATCTATTTTTCCATGAAGATGGCCTCTTTCATCTGTGGGATCCTAACCCTAGACAAACTTGGTGGCTCTTTCTATTCTCTTATTAGAATTGCATTCCACTATAGTCATGCATCAACTCAGATCCATTTACAGCTTATCATGAATTTTGGATATTTAGCCTGGCATTCATTATTATATGTTATACGGGACACGAAGATTGCAAGTTGTCTTTAACTCCTAAACAGAAAACATTATATTGATAGTGGAGGAAATACTGCTCCAGGTAACATGTAAATACTACTTAACATGGTTTTGCCAAGAAAATGATTTGTTAAACCTTCCCACTCATATCCCACAGAGTATTTTGAAAACTCTGACTACTGTAGTCATGTTTCATTTATATGGGCCAAGTGTAATTTACTTAGAAACATTTTGAGCTGCTGATAGAACCAGTCCCTTAAGTAACCTCTGTGTGTGTATATTTGTGTGTGTGTGCTTTTCCCCTTTATGTAAATAGGAAACTTTTTATAATGATGACAAGTCTATGGAATATGGAATTAGGCAAGTCCAATTGCCAAACTGTGACCTGTAGGCCACATGCCAAGATATGTTTCTTTCTAGCTGCTTTGCTTCATAGTTGTCTCATTTTAGAGCTGCTTTTATCTGGCAAAGATTGCTTATTGGTCTGCCTGTAACAAGAGTCCCTATGTCACTATTTTAATACTTTTGTACACATGGCAGTTGTACTTTTGTTTCTTCTGCTGTTTTGGTTAGATGTGCACAGCTGCAACTGCTATAGTTTTATTTAGTCAGGAAACTTCCTGTCTATTCATGCGTGGACATTCTTCAGTATCAGTGAGATCTGATTTATCCTTCCAAAATGATCTCATTTTCTTTGAGGACGTGTGGCATTTACCGAGCTAAAGGGCTGAACTAAAATAAATGCATCTCAAAATACAAATGCTCTGGATGAGGCTGTTTATATGGTTCTATTCTTACTATGTTTTAATATACAATGAGATTTGTATGCAAGGATTTACCTGTTTGTTTCTAAGAAAGCCAATTTACAGTAAGTCTTCACACTTCACACCATGCTTCAGCAGTAAATCACTGCTCTTCAACCTTTTAATATCTTATGCAGCACTGGGTAGAAGATGCTTAATTCAGCTAAGGCTGAATTATTATTGCCAACAAGGAGGTTTGAACACAACAACTGATTATCCACCACACAGTCAAGAAGTCAGAGCCTTCATAAATATATAATGCTCCAGAGTTTAAACTCTGAACTTTTTCTGTCTGCCCTTTGAAGCTAGGAGTTAATCGGTTGTTTTCTTGACACCCTTAGAAGGTTACTGTGATATATTAATATCCAAAGGTGTCTAGTCTGGGAACTGCGGCTCCTCAGTCCTTACAGCTTCTATACTGGCTTGATTCAAAACTCAGTCTGTGTTTACAGTGAATTGGTATTTGTTTTGATAGGATAAAACAAAGCTACAAATGCTTCATTTTGAAACAATGAGCAAAGCAGTGCATCTGTCATGAAACTACTTGTGCTAGATTAAAAAACATATTTGTAATCCTCTTGTTTTATGCAGATAAAATGCTTCATGTATTTCTAGTTAGAAAGTGGTCTGAAAAATGTGTTAACCAGGCCATTGCCACAGTTATTCCCCAGGGCTTTGGGGCTCTGTTATCTCTAAGAAAAGAAGAAAGAAAAGTAAATGACTCTGACTTTACTCTCAGTATCCAGAAAGTGAGAAGTATGGACAACTCTGCATAGTAACCATGAGAAGGGCTTTTTAATACCAGAAGATTAGATGACATCTAATCATTCCTTTAATATTTGCAGTCCATATATATTGAAGAGTTTGTATTTATACTCAGGTATGACTGAGGGAGCATGGGGTTGAGTGTGATCCCGATGGATGAAAAACCATAAAGGCTTAAAGATAGCCTGAAAGAGAAATGGGTAAGTTGGATGAGGGACCCTTGCATGCTGCATTTGGATTGTGCAACTGTGAAAGAATACAGAATGAAGGTTAGAAAAATAACTTCAAGATTTTGGGTTTGCATTTTGGATCTCAGATTTCACCTTGGCCACAAAATAACGGCAAGCAAATGATTTTTCTTTAGCCACAGAAGGTATTTCTAAGAATTGAAAATTGTACCATTGTTTAAATGAATAATTATGTATTCCTAAATTTAGACCTGTTTCATGTTTTATTAAGATTGGATTAATGATTTGTACAGTATTTTAATCTTATTGGCTTTCTCACAAAAATGTGTTTTGTGATTGGCCAAATCACAATAGCACTTTGTGGTGCACTTAAATAAGAGATACATCCATCATCCTTAAAAGGTGGAAAATACTCCCAATAGCGGCTTCCAATAACTCAGAAGCAGATTTTAATCTTTCCAACCATACCTGGTGTTGAAAGATGCTAAAAGTGCATGGTAGATTCTCTACTATGTGTGCAAATGACCAGCAGACATAAAATTAATGCTGTATATTATTCATTTTCAATGAAATTTCCAGAATTGATTCTTAGATCTTCAGAACAATCCCTTTCATTTTCACAAGAAAAGAGCACATATCACTTTTTTTCAGTTTCTCCATTTTGGAAAAAAAATCTGGCTTTATTTGTAAATTCTACAAAATACAGAGGAGTCTGGCAGGACACTTACTGTAAGTCAGAAAATAAATAAGTACTTTTTTTCTTGCTCTATAGAAGATAAAATGTGATTTGCATATATAAAATATAAAGTACAGCTCTGTACCAACATCCCGGCCGTGCCACAAGGCAGAACGGCATAAAGAATGTGAAAATAACTTATATTCGTGCAATAAATAAATCACAGGGTAGGAACAAGGAAAAATAGGGTGACAAAGGTAGAAACGTTAAAGAGGAAGTCCCCACTAAGGATCAAAAGGATGGAGAGGAAGGATGGGCAACACTGGTTTGGAAGCTGATTCCATCTTAGGGGTAGAAGTCACGTTAAGCTGCAGGATGGGTAAACCCAACCATATGTCTTTTTTTAAAAAAATGGATCAAATTTGCCACTTAAATAAGTCACTGGCACATGCCTGGAAATGATTACCCACAAATACTCACTGGTTCTTATGTTAGCAACATATATTTAATGGAAGAAGGTACTTTCCTAAGTCTTCTAATCTAATTCTTCTCCATGCTTTCTACAGAATTACTGTATCCATCTCTCCCAGGTGTATAAACTTCCCAGTTTCTTAAGCAATGGAGCTGCCAGTGTCTCTTGGTACAGATGTGCTATTCTCATATCATCCATGCTTGGCATAAAACGTCATACCCACTTTAAAATGAGAAGGCAATGGGCTAAAATTGCTTGGCCAAAAAGGCATACAGATAGGAAGTATATCAATAGCTGATTCTACAAGTCCAGTGCTAGTAATATTCTGTGTGTACATGCAGGCAGCTTGGTTTAAATGGCATATGGGATTCATGATAGCATGGCAGAGAAAGGGAAACAATACACTGTTTAAGTTTGTGTTTACTAAGTTAGGCTTTGAATGGTATCAGTTTTTTTTCCCATATTTGTGTTCTCTGCAATTCACATTTCCACCAACAGGGCAGAATGCATCTGGAAAACCACTGGATGGTATAAAAGTTACGACAATGAAAGGGGCAAGATTGTGATTGTAAACATTTTTAAAAATTGAACAGTGTGGTTTTTACAGTAAATACTACTAAGTGCATATGAGAATATTATCTTAAAAGAACAAGGGACAAACACAATGGCATCCAGGAGAACCTAAGTCTGCCATTGTACTAGCTTAAGCCAAACTAAGTTTTATTTCCATGATAGAAATTATTTTTGGCTGTGATTTAAACTATTTTCCTGCTGTTCTGAAAATGCATCCTTCAGATATAAAGAAGAAAAACATTTTGAATTTCATCTACTACACTTTCCTAAATAGCAATGCATCTTGCATTTTACACAGCTGAATGAGGCAAAAAATAGGCCACAAAACAGCACAGAGAAACTATATTCCTCACCAATGTATTTCCAACTGAAGCCTCTTTTCCTTGTTCTATGTAAGTGACTGGATCTTTCTCAACTTGTTTTTGAGGAGAAAAAAGAAACTGGAAGAGATATGCAAGGTTACATCCCATCACTATGTTTAGGACTGATTCTGAACCCCTCAGAATCCCACACCCAATTGCCTGTACTGCTTCTTGGGGTGGGCCAACCTTCATATAGCTTCTCTTGAACATAAAATGTCCTAATCTCTGTAATAGTTGGGTGTATTTCTTTCCTGAGTTTCTATTTCTAGTCTTTTGCCAATGCAAAAACAGAAAGAAAATACAAAAGGTTATCTTCATTACATTCTGTTTGTTGCTATTTGTACCCCTCATGGAACTAATTATTTTAGACCTCAGTGTCTTCTCTAGAACTTCACTTGTAATTCTGATGCCCTTTCACTATCCATCAGTCTCACTTGCTTTATCCACTCCTGCCTCATTTAATACACTCCCTCTTTACTTTTCCTATTTCCTTCTCTCTCTCTCTCTCCCTCTCTCCTTCTTTAGAAAACTGCTTCTATTTTGTCCATAAATCTTATAACTTCAGTAAAAGAGCACTTTTACAATCAAAACAGTATTTGGAGTACAGCTGCATCCACACAGTTGCAGAGAGATTGTTTCTCCAATCACGACAATGGGCATAATGCCTTTATTTCTTCCTAGGGTGGTTAGCAGCAACTATCTCTTTTCTTGACACGTCCCTTTCTGATCCGTTTTTCTGTCACCTTTGCAGTCACCAAGCAATAACACTTTTCTTGACCATTTTAAAATGTCTATTCATCAAAGGCTCAGACTGATTCTTGTAAAACAACAATTTCATACTGAAGCAATCAAGAGGCTCTGAATTAAACAGTAGGTTAACTGGGAACTATGGTTTACAACAAAAAGCAGACAGAGTTATACATGAATACCTAGACTTGTGTCTGAACAACGAACCAAGAAACTGGGAAATTGGTATCCTCTGATAACTTCTGGATTATTATAATCACTATGTTTTAGACATTAAAAGGAGACTTCAATCTTGGCATCTCCCCTTTTCCCCATCAGATAGAAGCTATCTACCTTTCTCTATAATTGCTGTCAAAACTTCTCTGAAGCAGCATTTCCAACTAAGGTAAATAGCTCATCTTCAAATCTCTCTGTTTTACATTTAATCAGTTGTAAGGTATGAAGCAGCAGAGAAGAAAACCTAACAAATATAAAGTGGAAAAGAAAAATAACTGGCCACTGTAATCCAATTCACAAATAACTGACAGCTAAAATTACACAAGTTGGGCACCACTTTCCCACAATCTCAATGAAGGCAAAGACTAAGGACAAAGTTCAACATTTAGCCATTTGGTCTTCAAGTCAACTGTGTCTCCTCCAGTGGGTAGAACAAAAGTGGGAGAAGGAAAGAGCCAGTGCAGCTACAACTGCTTTAGGTAAGAGCTGTGCAGAGGCATGGCAACAGGACTTAGTTCATGGCTCAGCTTGTAGGCACTAGGAGTAGGTGGCCTGGTTGGAACCAGATTTGACAATGGTGATAACGCTGGCAGTTGCCACCTTCGCAGCAGTGCCATGAGCAGTGACTGTACGGGCAAAGCCCTGAAGCGCTTCATACTTGCCACGCAGGGCGTCCAGCTCAAGGCGCATGGCAGCATTCTCCCGCGCTAGCTTATCAACTTCCCTTTCTAACTCTGTCTTTTGCTTTTGCAGCTCTTCCTTTTGACACACTCTCTTTACTCGGCAGCTGGCCGCATAGCCACGATTCTTCAGAGTGCGCCGACGTTGCTTCAATCTTGCTACCTCCTCTTTGGACAGGCCTCTCAGATGGTGGTTAAGTTCCCGCACTGACAATCCCATAAGCTCCTCGTCTGAAAGGTGTGGTGTGTTCTCACCCATCTCCCGTTTGATCTGTTTAAGAAAAGGATTGAATAGTTGAGAATCAGCAGAAGTATGGGAAAAACAACAACAACTGGAAAGAGCAATGGGAGCTTAGAAGAATAAAACAACAACAGGGGAACAGTTTGTAGCAATAGTATGTAGGCATTGTTATTTGTATATATTTTCTGCAATGTTTTTTAAATTAAGGTTTTTTCTTTACATGGTAATAATTATATTATAAATTCCTCCTAATAAAATTGATTAATTTTAAAATAAGGTTTTGAAATTTGAAGATTTGACTAAGATCTTTAAATTATTTAGCCAGGACTAGATGCCAATGAACTCAACGGAATTTACTTCTCAGTAGAAGGGTTGTGTACTTAAAGCAGTGTCAACTGAATCAGTACAAGTTACCCATCAACTAAATAAGTAGGATCAAAGTATGACTTGCTCCGTCTGGATTTATTCCTATCACTTTGTTTGTTAAAGACTTCTTTAATCTTCCATCTTATCAGTGTTATTATTTCACAGCAGCAGAAATTGCAATGTAAAATTTTATGTTTCTTTTATGTAATTCCCCCCATAACTTCATTGTGTTAATTCTTTGATCCAGTTCATCAATTAGTTTACAGAAATTGCATTCTATGTCAATTTCATTTTTTTCTCTTATAAAGCATTTTTGAAAGATGGAATTGTTCTTTAGATTCAGAGGAAAAAAATCTAGAGCAACACAAATATATCTAGTATTGGATCTCAAGTAGCTCTTTGGGAAAGAAGTGTCAAAATCCAGATATCATTGCAGAAGATACTCCATTTCTGGGATTAATCAGACAAATCTGATTCAGGGGGAATTCAAAAACGGGATTCAGGATGCAAATCTTAAAATTGGTTTGATATGATCCTTTATGTACGGGATCATAGACCATTTACAGTGTAATCCTATGCAGGCTATATAGTAAGAGAAAAAAAATTCTATTTCCAAACTCTCAATGGAGAAAATAACTACAAACTGTATATTTGAGACATTAGCTTTTGAGAACATCAAAGTTATCGTATAACAGTGACTAAGTATTGCTCAATATCGGTGTAAGACACATGTGATATTTTCCTGCTACACTTCAGACGCTACTGGCTGCATTCCATATCAATTTCTAAATACCTCTTTTTGAACCGAATTTGCAATTTCTCTGCCTTCAGATGTTTCTAAGCAAAAGTTAAATCAACACTTGATTGTCCTGACTTTTCCAGTTTATAGGAACACAGCAGGAATAGCCATTCCTATTCAAATTCCTTTGAGGCAATAAATAGAAGGAAGTGGCCATTTGGCCAAATAATCAAACCTAGTCTGAGTTTCCACACTTAAACTACTATATATTGCTTGAAACTATTTTGTTTAATCAATATACAATTTCTAATAGTGTTACAAACACATGTAAACAAAAGTTCCTTTGCAGATCATGCATTGCTAAAAACAAAGTTATAATTGAATATTTTCATTATGATATTATCATAATTTCCTAATACCTGCTTAGTTGCAGGCCTTTTGACAAAATTCACCAGCTTCCGGACAATAATAGTTGACTCCCTAAAAAACCTTGGGGTGAGAATATCTACCCCTGGCTGTTTCATACAAAATCTGTTCTAAATTAATGTGCTGGTTTCCTCTGCTAGAAAGGTGAAGCAGATAAATACAGTTCCCAAAATTACTGCCCTGGATTTTTGTTTGGAAAAAACAGCTGTCAATGAAGAATGGATTTATTTACTCTAATATAAAGGGGGGACTGGCTTCTCCTGACAATTTCTGTGACTTCTCTGCAGGAGACACCTCCACCAGTCCTTACTTTACCTGCACACAATAATGGTTGCCTCTCTCCTCCAGGTTTGTGTTTAAAGAGTTGTGGTGGTGCAGTGGTTAGAATGCAGTACCTGCAGGCTAACTCACTGCTCACACTCCAGGAGTTAGATTCGGACCAGCTCAAGGTTGACTCAACTTTCCATCCTTCTGAGATCAATAAAATGAGGACCCAAATTTTGGGGAGCAATATGCTGATTCTGTAAACAGCTTACAGAGGGCTGTAAAGCTCTGTGAAGCGGTATATAAATCTAAGTGCTATTGCTGTTAAACAAACAATGTGATGATCTTAAGAATGAGGAGGTAATAGTGTCAATTTTTTGTTGTTTCTTTTCTTGGATTCAAGCAGGAAAAATACTTATATGTAGAAGCAAGTGTCGTTCTTCAAATATTTCTTAGAAAAGTAATAGGGGCCCAGCTTACTAAAATGTGTTTGTGTATGCATATGTATGGCAAGAATTTATAGTTCACATTAACAAAGCCACATCAGTGTAATAACTTTCAGAGAGAAAAATTACATTAGGAAAGACACAGAACATCCTTCCCTTTTTGGCTCAATGCTGCTAGAACCATTTGCAAATATGTGTCCATATGTGCTTCAGCAACTACGTGGATTACAGACTGGCTATTATTTAAAAAGAAGTCCTGCATCAACTTATTAAAAATAATTTAGTTCCATACGAATTTCCACACACATGTTCACCAGGCCAAAGGAGAAAGTGAACAGCAACACAAGCAGGAAGACAAAATGGAGAAATGGAGGGTACAGAGAACAAGGAAGTAAAGGCACAAAGAAGAGGGAAAGTAAAAGGTGGGGGTAGAATAATTGCATAGAAGATCAGGGGAAAGGAGATGTACACAAATCGTGCAGAAATTCTGTAGAGCTTGTAAGGTTTACTTTTCTTCCAGTAAGAACTCTGGATGCTTTTTTTTTTTAATGCCAGATAATAATTACTGATTTAAGTCATGATGGTTGATCTGTTGTAGCAAAATACCAGAGTTTTATGGAAGGGATGTGAAATCTCTAGGAGATCCCTTAGCTTGGCAAAAAAATGACAAAGAGAAATGTGTTTTTTTCAAATAGCTATGTCCTTACCTTTAGTGCTTTGGTTGACAAGCTGTCAGCTGACATTTTCTTGGGCGCTCCTGACAGTCCCCCAGAAACACCCTGCAGAGGGGAAGGGAGGGGAGGGGGAGGGAGGGAGGGGAGAGAGAGAGAGAGATAAATTGTTGTTATTTAAAGCTTGTCCATAGATTGTGTCTTTCACAGAATTTCCCTTCCTTTTCATCTGTTCAGGTCTTCCAGTCTCATTTTCCTACTATCCATCCTACCCAGCTGGCTTAAAAAGCAAATGAACCCTGGAATCAGTTCCTTACTTCAGCGAGAGCAGCAGAGATCCAAAAGTGCTGACCCAGCATCTAAATGATTTTGTGTGTTCTTTTAAAATAAATATATATTTTAATACTTTTAATTTCCCCCAAAGCAATGTTTTTCAAATTTGGCAACTTTAAGATGTGTGGCTGTCATCACCCAGAATTCTAAGCCTAAAATGAAAGTTTTTGAACAGAACAGCCTACCTAGCCACCCAAGCAAAATATGAGATATCTCCAGTACATCCTCTCCTCCACTGTACACTGGCTCTATAATGGACATGCTCTGCAGTTGCCGGAAACACAGAAGGGCAAACATTTCCTGAGAAGGAAACTGAGCAGTGGAGAGCCAGCTGATGGGTGTGTCTCTGAAATGGCAGGGCCTGAATGGAGACACGAGCGAGGGAATAAAAGCAATACATTTTGGTTTTTGGCAGCCCAAGAACTTCAGTCCACTGGGGGGGGGGGACCCTGAGAGTGACTAATAAGCCAAACCCTTACATCCCAAAGGCAGGTGTATGTCAACCGTCACTACTAAGAATAATGCATTAGAACAGTGTTTGGAAAACACTGCATTAGAGAGTTGTGTCTGCAGTCAGATATGTCTATACAATCTGTGGATCAACTGCTCTCCTCAAACAATGGGATTATCCTCAATTTATCTCCTTTTTACACTGCCATTTGCATGATTCAAAAAGGATTCTTATATAGCAGGGGTCCCCAAACTTGGCAACTTTAAGACTTGTGGACTTCAACTCCCAGAATTCACTGGCTCAGGAATTCTGGGAGTTGAAGTCCTCAAGTCTTAAAGTTGCCAAGTTTGGAGACCCCTGTTGTATAGTAAGGCCAATGGCAGCATCTGATATCTAGGAAGACTATGGCCCATAATTACAGTATGTATTTTCTTTCTCCCCCTACCCTCACCCTAGACCTGGCATCCTGGAAATACCTGGTGGCTGAATCTAATTGCTCTTGTCATTTTGCACAACAGTACTGTGAGGACAGCAGGCCATTAAAAGAGCCTTTGAATTAAATCCTGGAATTCAACATATGACACAACATACAATGCATGTTAAAAAAAATTATACCAGAGGAGCTGTGTCCCAGGATGGTCCAGCAACAATCTACAAATATATTAATGTTTAGATAGAAACCTTCCAAAGCAGCTTAAGTTGAAGTAGTATATAAAAGTGAGGACAAATATATATACAACTTTCCATCCTTTCCTACCATGCTTTCCCTTGTTTTCTTTAACAACCCTGGCATTTTTCTGGCATTTTTCATCAATGAAGGGACATCTTGCTGACATTTGCCTCTTAGTCATTCTTCTTTGGAAAACTGACCTCCAATTATACAACTGTGTAATGTAGAGCTTTTGGCAACTTGCAGTCACAACACTGTATTTTATTCTTGGAAGTCTTCTGGAAATAATACGGGAAGCTCAGACTACAATAAGTTTTTTATACTTTGTCAAATTATTATTTCACTTCAGCTGCAAGATCTGAGAATCTGTTGTTCTACAGATGTCCCTGAATTGTATTTTATAGCATTCTTCAGAACTGTCCCTGAGATCCCTGGGAATTGTAGTTCAGTAATGGCAGACAGCAAGGAGATTCTAATCAATACAGCGTTTCTTAATCTTAACAACTTTAAGATTTGTGGACTACAACTCTCAGAATTCCCCAGTTGGGAAGCACTGCCCTAATACTTAGTTTCATCATGTATGTATTTGTATCATGTGGCATCATATAGCCATCTTTGTTCTCAGAATAAGTTTGTTCAAATGTATAGCTTTGTTTTAAGGAGTATGCCCTCCACGTCGCTAAGCACTTAAGCATATGGATAGCACAAATGAATTTTACTTTATAATAGTATGATTTCACGCAAGTAGTTCTAGTATTGTCAATTTTATTTGAAGTTTCCAATCCAAAAGTGTTGAATTAACGTTCACATTTATGCTATGGGAAATGTAATCTAGTAGGTAGAAGGCTAAATTTCAATTTGCATAAACTTTTCATTTATGGGATTTGAAGGTACCCAAATGTAAAGCCCAGAGTATTAGCATGCAAAGATCAGCCCAAACTGATATATCTGGTGAGCTCTTGATGACTTTGGAACACTTGTTCCAGCCTAATTCTTCCAAAATTTGAAGTGATGTTAAATGTGATATATTGCCTTAAATTATTGTATTGTTTTAAATATTATGATGTGGTTAGATGTGAGCAGGAAATTCTTTCAGAGTCATGGGGGTGGTTAGATATCTCTGTTCCTTTGTTAATTATCTATTTAACTCTTTGAGGAAACTTTGAGTGGGAGCTGCCCAGAGTTGGTTATAAGATAGGTGGCTATATAAATATTTTAAATAAATGAAACAAATCCAATTAGATACTTCTTTGGTACTTTTATCTACTCCTCCAGAATCTCAATTCCTTCACACTAATGAAATCCAATTGTCACGAAAATGTTTAACATTTACTTTCAGATATTGATGTGATATTTATTCTCAGTCCAGGATTTGAGGATGTGAATGGGAATGGAAAAGTACAGAATAAGTAAGAGCAGCACTGAAATGTTTAAGGGAGATTTAGGGTATTTTTTTAATATCTCAGAAAGTACAAAAACTTGACATCTCAACTTCAATCTCTGAAGTCAGGATTTCTAAACTTCTCACTCACTTCACAGACTTGCTGGAGTACCAGGGATAAAATTTGAAGCATAAGATCATTATGTATATTTTTCAATCACCTGCAGTGATTTCCTAGAGTTAGGTTACCACACTTATAGATTTCAGAGTAAAGCATAGAGTTCATGGTTCACAATATGAGAGATGTCCAGAGAATATATCCCCTGAGACAAATGAGCACATCAAGGAAAGTTGTGCTTTCTTTGAAAGACATTCAGAATTCAAGTAGTATTTTTTTTATTTCATCCTCTGGTCAAAATTAAGTGTTTAAGTGCCATTAGTTATTTGGCTACAAATCTAAATAGTTATTGCTGAGATCACATTTATACATTTGTCTCACAGGGAAGCTTAATTTTTTCTCTTGAAATTGGCAGTACTGTTATATAGAGACAAAAACAATCCTTCAGCAATCTTAAAGGATGATATTTGTTATGGGATGAGGTTTAGGGAACTGTAATAGATTTATATGGTTGCCCCACTGGAAATCATGAATATTCTTTTGGCCCCTCTCTTTCAGAGAAAGAGCTTATGACTGCAGAGCTAATAAAGCTATCATATTCTTAATAAAACTACCTTGGTTGAAATACAAGTGACTTAATTTAATATTATACTTCCCATTTTTAAAATATTTCAAAAAATTCCCTATTTGCAAAGCAATATTAGGGATGATAAACTGCAATAGAAACACATATCTAACCTCATTAAAATACACCTTAAGAGTACAATCACACTTTTTCATCTCTAGAAAAACATGGTTTAATTAACAATAGTTAATTAAGCAAGACCTTGCAGAAGACCTATTTTTAAATCTAGTCCAAAGAATTTTTCTTCTTCTTTCCCATAGACTCAAATGTCTTACAGATGAATTTGCTAATTTTTCCATACATAGTTAACTACAACCAAGGGGTAAAGTTTCTTATTTCTAGTCTTGAACCAATTTAATTTTATATACTTATATATAATTTCTCAGTCTTCTCATACCATCAGGATAGAATGGGCTATTCCTTTCAATGTGTTTCTAAAGCCCTGTGGTCAACGAAGGAGGAAAAAAACTATCTCATTGTAAATCAGCTAAAACAGAAACATGTTACCATCTCTACTGTGCCTTTTGTCATTACTAGAAATGGAATCCAGACTGTGAAGTATTCAGGCAAATATGCAGGCCTTGTTATCCAAAAATGTTGTAGAACTGATAAGACAAATTGCACAAAATTCCCACCATGAAATTCAATGATGAAAAAAGCAAGGTTCTACCTTTAAGCAAGAAAAGCCAAATTCACAGGTAGAGTATGGGTGGTACTTTACTCAATAGTAGTAACTGAGAGAGATCTTGGAGTCCTAGTGGACAATCATTTGCTGCCAAAAAAGCCAACAGAGTTGTAGGCTGCATTAACAGAGGGAGATCACGTGAAGTGTTAATACCACTTTATAATGCCTTGGTAAGGCCACACTTGGAATACTGCAGTATTTTGGTCACTAAATGTAAAAAAGACGTTGAATTGGGTATGCCTACTTTAATGAAAAGAAGGACTACGGGTGATATCATAGTAGTGGGTTGCCACAAAGCAGAGGAAGTCATGCTATTCTCCAAAGCACCTGAAGGCAGGACAAGAAACAATGAATCAAGGAAAGAAGCAATCTAGAATTAAGAAGAAATTTCCTGAGAGTTAGAACAATTAGCCAGTGGAATAATTGCCTCCAGAAATTGTGAATGCTCCAATACTGGAAGTTTTCAAGAAGAGATGGGACAACCATTTGTTTGAAATGGTATAGGGTTTCCTGTCTGAGCAGGGGGTTGGACTAGAAGACCTCCAAGGTCCCTTCCAACTCAACTCTTCTTATATTTAATAACAGGACAGATAAAGAAAATGATGAGAAAGTGGATTGCTACAGAAACATGGATGGCTTAAAATTGCATGAATGACCTTGAAGAGATTCCAAAATGTTTACAGTCTGGAGCTCCAAGTGATGCAAAGCACACATTGGACTGTAATATTGACAGCATTTTTGAAGACCTTTTATTTTGAAGCTTTTATCCTTTGCTTATCACTCAAAGCAATATTGCATCACATCATCTTGGCTGAAGAGACTCTTGAAGTAAAGTCAGATAGTCCAAGGTAAGAAGCTTGCCATAACCCATCAATGCAATGATAAATTTCTGTGTGCAATCAATATGAAGTAATGATGTTTTCTCAATGCTAATTCAAAAAACTTGGGAAACAAATACTCCTTAATCATGAGACGGTCTCATCACTAAAAGAGGCAAGGGCAAAACTAAATATACATTGAGAACAACTCAAGAGCTAACAAACTAGGAATCAAGAAGTTGGGGCTTAAAATATAAACCCATCAGCTGGAAACTCTGCTGCTTGTAGTGTATTATTTCTGGAAGATAGTACAATGGAGTCTTTTAAGTCTTTTAAGTGTCAACCTAAAGAAACATGCAAATATTCAATTCCTGATAGGGGTACTGATCCAAAGTTTATCTATGTCTCTTTACTTTTTAGTTGTCTTAGTAAGATTGGAACTAGTTTATAGTTTAGACCAGGTCACTTGTTGCTTAAATAATGCTAAAGAAATCATAATTAGCTAGAACCCAAGAGACCATAAAACAGGGTTTAACAAATCACAAGGCCTAAACTTGTAAAATCAAGACTAAAAACATTTAGGTGCAGCCACTTTTCTGAAACCGCAAGTCTTAAGCACATGATTTTAAGCACTTTAACATAGAATAAAAGTGAAACTTACAATACGAATGGGGGTAGGAAGGGAAAACAATGCCAATAGTACAGTAACAGCTTTAGTTTAGAGACAGAAGAATGATTATGAGAATTATTCAAACAGCTCAAAGCAAGGTCCTTGTATATTCAAGCACTGTAAAATGCCAAAAATTGTTTTCACCAAAGCCATTCTGTCCATTTTCTGTACAATGAAAACTTGCTATAGCTCCATGTCATTCTTTGTCATTCCTATATGCTTAATTCAGCACCAGTAGCTCCATATGCCATTTCTTATGGGTGGAGATACAGAATAAATTTCACAGGGTGCACAATTCTTGTGCTATCTACATTCCTTGTAGATTTCTCTCACTATTCTAAACTTTTAATTTTTTAACAGAATAACAGAGTTGGAAGGGGCATGGAGGTCTTCAGTAAAATGCACTGCTCAAGCAGGACACCCTGTATCATTCCAGACAAGTGGATGTCCACTTTCTTCTTAAAAGCCTCCTGTGATGGAACACCCACAAATTCTGAAGGCAAGTCATTCCAATGGTTAATTTTTCTCACTTTTAGGAAATTTCTCATTAGTTCTAGGTTGCTTCTCTCCTTGATTAGTTTCCATCCATTGTTTCTTATCTTGCCTTCTGGTGCTTTGGAATTGACCCCTTCTTTTTTCTGGCAGCCCCTCAAATATCGGAACACTGCTAACATGTCACCCCAGGCCTTGTTTTCACTAGATTAGACAAACCCAATTCCTACAACCATTCTTCATATGTTTTAGCCCCCTCCACCCTTTATTGCTCTTTTCTGAACTCTTTCCAGAGTCTCTACATCTTTTTTATAATATGGTGATCAAAACTGGATGCAGTATTCCAAGTGTGGTCTTACTAAAGCCTTATAAAGTGGTATTAATACTTCATGTGGTTTTGATTCTAATGCAAGGTAGCATTGTGTTGGCTTTTTTGGCTGCTGCTGCATACTGCTGTATATAATGACTACTGGTATTTAGTAATATAATTATATACCCCGGCAAAGAAAGTACGTTGGTATATATATTCTCCAAATATATTTCTAGAATGTTGTTTGAAATTTCTGTGCAAAATCAAGGCAGAATGGAGATGCCGGGTACATTTCTGTATATTTATAAAATTAAATAATGTACCAAATTCTTTCAAAATGGGTAGTTCAAATACAATAAAGGGCAAAACTAATTCTTCTTTTGGTACACACACATTCTTACCCTTCTGTGACCCTTTTCAATATATTTTAAAAGGAAGTTCACAGAGTGCTGCAAACTATTATATGAGGAGGAGGGTAGCAACTTGTCCCAGACATCACTAATTGCATCAGAGGGAATGTCCAATAAGTCTCCATGATACTTGTGTAACCACATTCCACAAAGCAAATGGAACACGTTTGCTAGATAAGGGAAATAGTGGACCTCTCACAACCCATTGCTT
>BLBF01000022.1:45709673-45769561 GCA_015471245.1 Laticauda colubrina
AATAATAATAATAATAATAATAATAATAATAATAATAATAATAATAAACACGTCTTTGCTCCAAATCCGGATGTCTTCCACGGATTCTTTCCACGCTGAGCCCGAGCTAAATTGAAACATCTCCCGAGAAACAGCTATTTACTGCCTAGCTCTGTCGAGAATCAACCCCAGACAGACAGCCCCTCCTCACCCCGCGGAAACAAATCCACAAGGAACCACACGGCTCCGGATTTCTCCATCGCTTTCCCCTTCTCTGCGCCTGACGTTAAACGCCTCACTTTGGCAGGGTGCAAGCCGCCATCCGTTCCTGGCGCCTGTAAATTAGATGATAAACGAAACATTCCACTTACTGCCTACCAACTCGTCCTTTTGTTTGCCGTTTTCCTCTTTATGCAATCGGAGGGGGCCGCGTTTTCTTGACAATTCAGCTTTCAAATCGCCTTGTTTATTTCCCCAAATGAGGTTGTTGTTTTCCGAAGCGAAGGGCTGAGCTGGGCGCTGCGCTGCGATCTGCTGAGTTGTAATATGAGTTTCCTGGAATTACTCACTCACAGGATTCTTTTCATTCATAAAAACACAGTCATACAATGACATCATTCTTTCCCCTCCCTCCCCATCTTGGTGAAGGGCACAGACTGAAGAATGGTGAAAGGGAGCTGCCATCTTGGTACTGGGCATTTATTTTTAAAGGGACCACACCAAATGCTTTGCAGTTGGTCGCTAGCCTTCAGAATCAAGTGCTTTGATAGAAATAGATATTATTTCTGTGCAAAAAGAAAACACGGAAGAATGAGTAGATAAAAATGCTAACCTAGGCTACTACCAAAAAACTATACACATTTTGTTTATATAGAGAGGTGTCAATCACATGATCACTAATTTATTTATTTATTGAATTTATATTGGCAAATATTTTGCCCTACATCCCACTGCAGAGCAAGGAACCTGCCACATAGCATACAAAAACCCTTCAGGACAGGGGTCTCCAAGTGTGGCGACTTTAAGCCTGGTGGACTTCAACTTCCAGAATTCCCCAGCCAGCAAAGCTTTGGGGAATTCTGGGAGTTGAAGTCCGCCAGGCTGAAAGTCGCCATGGTTGGAGACTCCTGCTTCAGGAGACTGACGCATACTGGAACTTTCTGGTTCAAGTCACATACACGATGTAGGCTCGTGCATCTGCCTTCATCATTTTTAATGTTAAGTCTTCCAAAACCATTATTGAGCAAACAAAAAACAAAAAAACCCACCCCAAGCTTCACGAAAGAACTACCTCCCACTCCTCCCACCTGCCCATCTTGCCCACCCCACCTGACCCGTATTTCTGTCCTTTTGGTTGCCTTGCAACTTGCCTTGCAGGAAGGCAAGCAGTCCCAGAACTGCACGGTTCTAGTGTTGCTTGCCATGTCCTCCAAAGGGTGTGCGGGGGAGAGGGGGAAGCAAAAAGCAGCTCTAGAACCGCAGTGTAGCACACAGCCTCACCCCTGAAAGGGCTTCCTGCAAAGCCTCATGAACAGTTTGTGAGGCTTTGAGGTACACTTCCAACACAAACTGCAGAGTGCACACTGTGCCTCCGGGAAGGCTGTGTCATTCCAGACATCTCTGCTGCCACCCCAAACAGCATCTCCCACACAGTCTCCACATTTGCCTGGGAAGCCACCACTGGCTCCCTGGCCTCATCCAGCGATTGAGAGTACCACACCTCACCATTCTGCAACCTTTTCCTGGCCAGGTCTGGCAAGCTCCATTTGGCAGACCAGAGACTGATATGCTAATATACTCACTATATGCATCCCAGGATAGGGCTGTCACCCAGCTCATGGATTCTGGGCCAGAAGGAAGAAAGCAGTGAAGGTGAGTGAGGGAAACAATGGTGGCAGAGTGCAGGGCCCCCAAAAGGCAGGTGGAAGAATTAAAATGCTCCTGTGAAGCCGGATAGGCAGTGCAAGTGGGCTGTACCATTGTAACATTGGGCATGTTGTAAGTCCCTTCATTTAGTGCTGTTGTAACACTGACTGGTTGCTGAATGAAGTCAAGGACTACTTATATATAAGACTCAGTGAAGATCTGTTATATTTGCTTTTATTATACAGGTAGTCCTTGACTTACAACCATTTGTTTAATGACCGTTTGAAGTTACAATGGCACTGGGGGGGAAAAGGAATTTATGATCAGTTCTTGCACTTAGGACCATTGCAGGATTCCCCACAATCACATGATCAAAACTTGAGTGTTTGGCAACAGGCATGAATTTAGAATAGTTGCAGTGCCCTGCGGTCACATTTGTGACCTTCCCGGCCAGCTTCCAACAAGCAAAGCCAATTAAGGAAGTTGGATTCACATAATGACCATATGATTCACTTAACATATGCAGTTATTCATTTAACAATTGTGGCAAAAAAGATAATAAAATCAGGCTTCATTCACTTAACAACTGTCTTGTTTAACAATGAAAATTCTGATTCCAATTGTGGTCTGGGTTAAGGACTCCCTGTATTCAATTAGCATTTGCTAGAGGCACTATCGCTGTTCTGAGAAAGCAAGAAAATTAATTTCCAGATCTCTGGGTGGCCGGAGGTAATTTGCTGTGTCTGACTGGTGTGAACTGAAAAAAACAATTCCAGATATATGAAACCTAATGCGCTTGAAAGTAAATTAGAAAAAGCTGAAGAGTAAGATGAGAATATTATGTGAATTCCAAAATTCACTGGACGTAGAAACTACGGCATTCATTCACCACATTAATACTGAGGTCTGAAACAGAATCTCTACAATTATTTGTAATATTTTTAATTCTTGTTAGAAAGATACAACTATTTGAATGGATATGTATAGATGAATTCAAAATTACTAAAAGAAAATAGATTTTAGACTGTATAAATATGCTGAAGACTACCTTGTTAAACATCCTGTGGAGTTGAAATTACAATAATGATAGTGAAAGAATGCACACAATGCAGATGAAAAACCTTTTAGATTAAGGTCACATCTGCACAATGTAATTTGTATAGCATGTCCATCTGGAAAAGAAGTTTTACTGGCTTCCCTGAATTCTGTTCACACTTCCATGAATTAATAGAGGCGATTGTCCTTCAATTTTCAAGAACAATTTGTTATATACTTTTTGCTGATCTAATATTCACAGTTAAAGTGGCCATGTGAGCATCAGCAAAACAAAAAACGGAATGGGGGTTGGGTGAGGGAGGAATGCATAATAAAATTCAAATACAGATTTTTAATTAAAAATGCATGTGACCATGATGCAGTGTGCAACAGCATTGGACTAGGGCTGGGACACTCCACTTTTCACTCTGTCATGAAAACTTACTAAGTTCATCCCTCAGGTCATGTACTTGCACAGTGTTGTGAGTAGAAAAGTGGAATGTGTAACATAATCTATAAATACATTTAAAATGTCACCTCTAATGTTCACAAAAGCTCAGAAGTTACATTTAATAACAAATTAATCTAATAAGTAACTAAATAAAAATATATACAATTACTATTTCAATAGTAATATACTGTAGTATGTCTGACTACAACAGAGAAAGCTGTAATGAAGTGAATATTGTATCAGTGAATTTGTGTATGTCCAGGGGCTGTTGTTGTATCATCTGTTCAATACAATGAAAAGTCCTTGCTCTTCACCTGATTTTCTTTGAATGAGATTTGAGTTCAGCAGTCCTAGAAGATGGAGAGATTCTTCTGAGGCACATCAAAGTCTTTTGGTGAAGTAAGGAATCTGAGTATTCTAACAAGAAATCTACTACTTAAAAATGAAGAAGTCATGTCTGTAGTTCATAGCTTCATGATAGCTGAAAGATGACGAGGACATGGTAGGGCCAAAATGCTAATGGTTTTAAAGGCCAAAATCATTACACCAAACTGTACCCAGCACCCTAGAGAAAATAAAATCCCAAAGTAATGTAATGAAGTCTACAGCAGCAAAAGACTGGACCAATGTTTATCTCAAAACAGTAAGTATAGCTTAAAATGTCTTGCTTCAGAACAGATATTTCTACAGTATAAAATGGAGAACCTTTACTTATAATCAATTAATTATAATTGAATAATATAATTATATAATTTTACCAAATAATTATAATCAATTAATATTGGTATAACAACTACCCTGCTGGGTCACCATTTCAGAGATACAGAATTTCCTAAACAGAGACATGGGACAACCAAGGGTAGGCAAAAAAAGAAGTGATTTCCTGCCAGCTTCCCCACTGAATTTCTTCATGGGAATTCTGCAGGGAGCATCAGAAATCTTCCCTTTCTAGCAGGCAGCTAAGTGGCTGGAGATGGAGGAAAGTGCAAGGGATTGCAAGACTTGCTGGAAAACTGTTATAGAACCCTGAAAACAAAGATGACCTGACTGCAATAGCAGCCAGTAGCATTGAAGAAGCCACAATTTCCCCAAATTTCATTCTCTCAGGAATCATGGATCCCAGAATTTAGACACTTTCTGAAAATTAATCCTTTTTAGATAACCTTATTTCAACAGTTGCCCTCTGGTGCACCATTTCACCCAGTTAAAGGTCATGATGAGAATTCTGTAGCATATAGATAGATTAGATTTGTATTACTACTAAATTCCAAAATATATCAGATTGCAGTGTTGGAACTTCATCTTTTAAAGCAGGTTATGGGAAACTGTTTCAACAATAACATATTTTCAGAATGAATGGGCTGTTTTCCAAAGCACTGCAATTTACTTCTACAGGGGTTATATTGCTTCCTCTAAAAATGTTTGAATAGCTCAAGGCTTGGCACTTGGATAGATCTGTTTGAGTTTACCTTTTCTAGTGTTGGAGTACAGTATATCTGTAGCTAGCATGCCCATCATGCAATGCTTTACAATTTCCTTAAAAAGGTCCGTTGTCTTTCATAGCCTCAGAAACAACATTCAATGCCACAAAGCAAGAACAGGAATATTGTGTAGGTAAACATCTAATATTCCAAATTTGCACCCAGACCTGACTCACCTCTAGACATGGCTAAGAAAATGTTGCTATTTAAACTCAACCAACAGGTTCTATTTCTTCATACCAAACCAAACAACTTTGTTTTGTTTTTCAAATGCTCAGCTTCATTCTTACATAACAGCAACATAAAGTTAAAGATAGGAATATGTGCAAGGAAACTCTGACTTTTTAAAAGGATGAAGGCGAGGTTACAACTCTTTAGCTGTAATGTATTAAAAGCTGGAGATGCTGTAATTTTCATGACTAACAATAGTCACTAAAATGAGTAAGAATCACCACACCATATATAATTATGCAATGCAGAATCATCCGTGTGTTGGAAGTTCATGTTTTATCACACTTATTTTTATCACACTTTTTATCACACTGATTAACAGAACAAACTAAGGGTACCTAAATGGTGCCCATTGGTACTAAATTGAATAAAATGATATTAAATATATACTGCCTGATTTTTAAACACAGTTTGTTAAAACACAAATGTAAAGCTACATCTAGACATCATGTAATATTTATATATACACATACATTATATCACAATGTTTGGATGCATAACACAACACAAATTAAGTTGTATAATACTACACTGCATGAACCCAAGCTAAATCTTTAACAATGTTGCTGGATTAATGTTTTTGTAACAAAGTATTCAAAATTGTAGAATTTAAACACAATCATTGATAATAACAGTGATAAGGATATAATGACATCTCTGCTAAATTGGTAACAATGGGTTACCTACTACAGTCGACAACCAATTCCTGTGGGAAGTAGATTCTTGTTCAACCACCTTAACAATTGGAACTGGGTTTACAAAACATTCTACTCTGAAAGGTGACTGGATATTTTATCAAGAGACCCCAACCAACCTAATCAGTTCAACGAACTATGACTTCATTATCATGCATTAATGTGTTCTAAAATATAACCTTTGATTTTGGAAATATATAGGCACATTTGATAATCATACCCTTAATAACTGTGAGGTTCTTACCAATATGAATCACAGACTTTCATTAGGTTTTTTTTTTTTTGCAATGTTCAATTGCAAGTGCAGCTATTCATGAGTTAATGTAATGAGATAGTTTAAAGATATTTTGTTTATCCTCCAATATACCAGTTTCATGATGCAGAGAAGACAAAATGCTGTACACTTATTTTGAATTTTCTAATCTTTATCACATCAAGATAATTAGAAGTATAAACTCAGGTGCTCTTCAGATCAGGTTTTTGAACAAGCAATCTACTAAAAGTTTATTTCCAAATGTTTTTCTATACTTCATTTTATTGCACTTTGCATATTGTTTTTACAAGACCTTCCAACAGCAAAAAGATTATAACTCACGAAAGGCTCAGCTGATGATTACCATTCATTAGCAATATTTTAAATTAAGAAATCTGTATCTTTTTATAGTGAACAATAATATAGATATATAGACTCAATAATATAGATATCACCTTTATATGCACTGGAACATAAAAAAATAGCATGACTTTATTATATTGACTTTATTGTAGGAGTCTGAAATAAAATCTGCAATATTTCTGAAGTATGCCTGTAATACCAGCAATAGTGTGATTAAAAGTCTCCCAAATGATTAGACTAAAATTTAATCCAGACAACCATTTTCTTCTCTACCAGTGACACAAGATGCCTTCAGAAAACTTAATAAAAGATTATAAATTCAAAAGCCTCCTTTTGAACACACCATACTCAACAGTATATGGCCATTAGTAACTGATACTCCATTTGACTCTGGATAAATTATTTTCAGGAGGGTTTCCATTTCTCAAAACTGAACAAACCCTTGATTTGGCTCAACTTCTCTCCATATATTTCACTCTGCAGCATTAAGAAGCGTTTTTTTGTCAGTTATTTTTTACAGGTTATCCTTGACTTACAATCCAATTTTTTTGTTGCTGAGGGAAACATTATAGCCATTTTATGATCTTTCTTGCCACAGTTATTCATGAGGATGCTGCCTACAATGCCTTTAAACCGAAATCAATTTTTAGCCTGTGTGTCAGTCTCCCGTTAGAAGTGGTAGCAGATATTGCATTCAATAGAATTTAGGCTTTGCAACGTTCGCACCAAATGAGAAAACTTAATTTTTTTAAAAATCTATATCCCGTCTTTCATTCTGAGTCTTTATTTTGCATCTTCCCATTGTGATCCTCTCTATACATTTTCTCCCATGCTTCTAGTCCTGAATGCGCTTATTATTTGCTGTCGACTCAACAAACACGAACACCGGCTAAGATGGAAGCAGTACTCTACGCCCTAACCCCCCCCCCCCCACCTTTACAAACATGGCGGCTTCGGTTCTACACTATTAAACTAACATCCGCCCGGCAGAAAGATGGTTGATCTGCCTCCTTTACGTCGAAGCGTAATCGTCGTTGGCGCGTAACACGTCGCCCTCTTAAGAAGATCCTGTGAGTCAACAATGAGGCGGCAGTTCGTGATTGGTAGAGGCGCGACCACGTGAGGCGACTGGGACTTTGTTGGCGGAAATAGCTGGGTGAATAATAGCTAAGTAGGAGGTGAGTATCTCTGAGCCCTGCAGCACAAAGTAGGAAGTTAATTGAGACGAGTTTTCGCATATTTTCATGGTTTTCCTTCCAACTTTCCTTTCTAAAATCCTCCAAAGAAGGCCTTTTGCTGTTAAGAAAAAGAAAATTGTGCTAATCTATTGCAGATTATCCAAAGATGCCTCCATAGATTCCTATGTACCTCCAATCCGTTATTTGATTCTGGGGTTGGAGAATTATAATCCTTCGATATAATCCTTAATTTCCTACAGTGCGGGTTTATGTCCCGCAGGAAATGATGGGTCGGGTTGCTTCTTTCTCATGTTACAATCGGCAGCCACTCTGGACATGGGGACTTCCAGTTTAACCACAACGAAAGCTTTTGAAGTGCAAAATTTTTATCTCCTGCAAAATCTTAAAGGAAAAAGAATCGTGCCAAGAAAAAGGGTGGTGGTTTCTACATAAAACTGCATCGATTGCATTATATTGTGGTTAGCTAGAAATTTGGTTCTTTGGTTGGCTTGGTGAGGTATATGAATTTAATTGTTTTTTGAATAAACAACACATTGTTTCAAGGGCTTTTAAGTGACTTCAATCATTTCAACGTTAAGCACAGGTCACTTAATTAGAGGAAAATAGGTTAGTATTTCCCGTTCCTTGTTTGAAAGGCAAAAAGTATTGTAAAAAGCATCTGATAGAATAATTAAATTTTTACACTGATAATCACACTTTTCAAAATCTAGGAAAGTGTGCATTTGCTACATTAAACAAGAGTTAGATTGTTTATATCACCTTGAGGAAATTTATAAGAACTTTCTTTTTAAAAAGCAACTGATTCTGAAAGAGTTTTAGCCTTAATTTGAAAAAAAAAAGATTTTGCATAATGGTACAGAATACTACTAAATTCAATAGTAGGGAAATATAGCTATCCTGATGTAGAAAGTTTTCTGTTTGTTCCATGGTAATCCTTTTAACATGAAGAGCAATTTTCTGAGTTACCATAATAAAAGCATGGATATAATTCAAAAACATGAAAATAAAGACAAATGGAAATATTTGTGATGTCAAAAATGCTTTATCATAATGTTCCTTAAATGCTTTCCCTTGTTCCATTGTGATGCAACAATAATCTTCCCCTAGAAAGATGCAAGATTGATTAATAAAGAAACAACAAATGCTACTCTAAAAATTCCAAGTTTAGCTTTCAAGACTTTGTTGATTTTTAAAATATTGTTGAATTAGATTTCACTTCTCCTTTTCCCATGTATATTTTTATAGAGTGAATAGAAGACTGCTGTATTTTTTCTTGGTCTTGTGAAAGTAAAACCATAAAAGTAAAGAAGTCTGAATAAAAATTAGGCACATTTGTTTTTTTGTCATTGATTTGTATACTCAAAGCAAATCTGTAGTATGAATCCTTGACATAGAATCATTAAAAAAGCACACAAGTCCAGCATAGAATATATTATGTTGTACATTGCAAATAAATATACAGTGCTGAATTTGTTCAAATATACTAGAGATTGTATATGGCTTCCCAATTTTTGGTTGCCAAGGAAATGTAATTATATATAAATCAACATTATTTGCCATTTTTTCTTACAAAAATATTTATGAAAATTAACAGAAGAAAGTAGAACATAATTATACAAATAGAAACTACAGCAACCTAGAATATCTAACATTATTTTGGATAGAATATAATCTGTAGAATGTTTTTGGTTCAAAATTTATTTTAAGAAAGGACTCAAATTATGTCTCTTAAATAGTAGAATCTACCGCATACTTTCTATCTTTCTTTAATGAAGAACTGTGCCATGCCACAAAATGCACTGACAAAAATAATTGCACTGGAGAGTTAATTTTGTGGAAAGCTGCCTGCATGGAAGTGAGAAAGGAAGACCATCACCAGTTGAACGGCAGAATGATTCTGTAGTGTATAATGCAAGTAGAACAGACATGTTTTCTACAAACTAAATCCTCCAAAGCTAAAACAGCCCCCAAATCTCAGTACTGATGTTTTCATTGCAACTAGCCAGTGCAATAAATCACTTGTAACTGGAAAATATTAAATCTATCCAATGTAGTTTGAATTAAAGATTACTTACATTGTATTCAGTATTTTCCATTTTAAAATCAAGTTAATATATTAACCCTGTCTTAATAGGAGTTTGCCTTTGGAACCAAACTCTTAGATCTGTAACACATGCATAAGTATTAAGTCAAGTTTTCTTTTCAAGTAAATTCTATTCAGTGTCGACTTTTTAATGTGGAAATAGAGTTACAAGCCAAAGTATCGTGTCCATTTAAGAAGACTGGTGATAAAAGACCATTTTTCAGCCTATTGATTTCTGGTCCTCTTGTTTTGGCTATTTAGTTGCTTCAACACTGGATGGATTTCATAGTAGATATTTCTAACTGCTGCTTTTTTGTTTGCTTATTTATTTTATCTGTTTATTTTTTGTAAATAACTCAAAGTGGTGAATACATACAGTACTCCTTTTTCTCCTATTTTCCCCACAACAACAACCCTGTGAGTGGAGTTGGGCTAAGAGAGAGTAGAGTGACTGGCCTAAAGTCACTCAGCTGGCTTTCTTGCCTAAAGTAGGATTAGAACTCAGTTTCCTGGCTTCTCGTCTGGTGACTTAACCACTAAACCAGGCTGGCTCCCCAATCCAGTGAACGTAAATTGTGGGCTCCAGACAAGTAAGGTTGATCCATTTGCCATCATTACACACTGCAGTAACTGATGGAGAGAGAATAAGGAAATGGTTATACTAGGTCAGAGTTAGTGAATGTCCATGATATTGTAGGAATAAAGATTTTTTCTTTGTTACCAGAATATTGAAACAAGATTGTTTAGGACATATTTTTGAGGCATGCAGTTCTTTGGACGACTTGTCCATACTCTGAACAACGTCACCAACTTGTTCACAAACCCTTATCGAGTAAAGGAAGTATCTCTGACAGAATATACTTCTCGGAACATGGTTAAACAAGACGATAGGATAATCCTGTATGAAAACAGTTCAGCTCGATCCTGGGACTGTCTGCTTATTAATCCTCAGAATCAAAGTTCTGCCTTACGGTAAGTAACAGATTTTTATTTTTTAAAAAAAAATATTTTACCTGAGAAGTATGGAAGTTCTCAAGTCCTCTGAACAATGATGTGAATGAATGATGGCTGGCATGTAAAGGAACAGAAATATGCTTGCTTCCTGTTTCTGGTTGCTGAAAGTAAGTGAGGGAATTGGCTTCATCTGCAGCTGATGCAGAAACAAAAAGAACTGGATTTTTCTTACCTGTTTGATAAAAGGTGGTTTGTTCTTTGCAAACTTACAAAGAAATTAATATGTGTTTCAGCACTACCAGTTTCTTAGTGAGGTATTACATAAATTTGCAGCCCAATAACTTTGGGATTATGTATATACAAAACTTTTTTTTCTATCCTTTAGTAGGGCTATATGTTGTGAAAGAATAAAAAAAGAAAACATTTAAACTTCTGTTGCCATGTAATTTTCTCTTTACATTTGTGAATGATTGTTCAGCTTCCCTGTATTCTTTACGCTTATAATCATCTCTTTGTAATAAAGTCTATATGAAATAGATTGTGAGGTGCCCTGATTTCTGTTCTCTCAAATTTCAAGATTTGGGGTGATTGTCTTCTTGTTTTGTGGCAGATGCATTGACTTCCAGTTTATTAAAGCCATAGAAAGGTTATAAAAAGGTTATAAAAGTTCTAAAACCATTTCCTTTGTAGGCTTTTTCAAGTTGACAGTGAACCAAGTGCACGTGAATATTTTGATTTGTATGCGAAGCAGTTGCGTCCCTTCTATGAGAGCTATCGTGATCCTTTGCCTCTAGAAACTGTGCAACAGCTGACAGACTGTTTGCGAAGCCACCCTGGCTGGTCAGTAGCACACATAGCTGTAGAATCTGGACTTCTGGGAAGCTTCCGACACAATCTCATTCTAAGGTATGATGTGGAATGGATCTTTTGTACCACATTGATTGACATGGGCACAACCCCCTCCCCAAGCATCACCTGTGGTGTAATCAAATCTGAGCTGGAGAGATCAGGAGAGATCTTGGTTTATAACATGGTGATAATGTCAATGAGCACACAACTACAGGTAGTGCTCAACTTATAACCACAATTGAGCCCAACATTTTTGTTGCTAAGTGAGGCATTATGGAGTTTTGCCCCTTTTTTATGACCTTTCTTGCCATAATTGTTAAGTAAATCGCTGAAGTTGTTAAGTTAGTAACATGGTTGTTAAGTAAATCTGGCTTCCCCATTGACTTGGCTTATTAGAAGTTTGCAAAAGGGGATCCCATGAGCCCAGAACATTGCAACAGTCATAAATATGAATCAGTTGCTAATGTCTGAATTTTGATCATGTAACCATGGAGATGCTGCAGGGGATGTAAGTGTGAAAAACTGTCATAAATCATTTTTTTCAGGGCCATTGTAACTTTGAACAGTTACTAAATGTACCTGTATGCTTACTGACTACCTGTACTGGGAAAACAAAAGATATTCATATTGGAATCACTGGTAAGGGAACTGAAAATAAAACAGCCAATATATAAATCTGCAAAAAAAAACCAAAATTAAAATATAAGTAGTTAGAGTAGCTCCTCTCCAAGAAAAGGCCACAGGGTTTGAATTTTTTTTTCCTACTTAAGCAAAGATAGGTCAGCAGAGTCCTCATAGAATTCTATAAAACTATGCTTGGAAAAAGAAATATTTTTTCCCTCCCTTTTAATCTTAAAACTCAGGCTCATTCATTAAGTTAAATATATGGAGATTCAAGCCTAATCAAAAGTATTATGAATTGACTTAATAATTATAATTAAAATATGGAATTTGCTGCAACGAGTTGTACTGATGGCCACCAATTCAGGGGGTTTTAACAAGGGAGGGGACAGACAAGAATGGGCTTTCGGTGATTACAGTAGTAGGTTTGATGGCTGTTTACTATCTTCATAACCATGGACAGCGTGGTTACCTTTGGTGCTAACTGCTAAGAAGCAGTGGTGGAAAAGGCTTCCAACCTCCTCCTGCACATGTCTCTTAACTTCCCGAATGCATATGATTAGGCAGCATGTGACAGAATGCTGGACTGGATGGACTATTGACTTGACCTAGTAGGCCCCTTGTTTTTCTTTGGCTCAGTCTATTGTATGAACAGTTGGTTGTGCTTTTTAGTAAAGAGTAGATTAGCATGAAGTGTGAACCCAGTTGTTTCAGATAGACTTTAAAGATTTATTTTTTTTCTTTGATGAAATAAGCTAGCCCACAAAACATAGCAAGTTATGTGTTTGAATCAATAACTTAATACTTTATACTGGTTTATTAAAACAGTACCTTGTACTATTATCAGAAGACAAATCTGAATTATTATAGAACACAATAGAATTAAGATCTAAAAATTGCTGAGACAAATTGCAAATTTCCAATTTTTGGCCTATTGCAGATTATTTAGAAGCTTACTGCTAAATAACAATGTGTCTTCCACTTATGTGTGGTTCAAGGTATTTCAGCAACAAAGATCTAGACTCTTGTGTTTTAGCTCTTAAATAAAAAGGCTGTAATTTTTAAAGGATTTTTCTATCATATTGAAAATTGTAGTGGAAACAAAAACGCTTTATAAATGTATAACAAGTAATTTTGCAATGTGGCCTGATTCACAATAAATAGAAGAGCAGCAGAATTGAAAAAAAACAGATAATGCCACAACTTTTGAAAAAGAAAATCTGTTGGCTAGGCCAGTTTGTACATAAGACTGCATACCTAGCATTACTCTATCTTTGTTTTAGCTGCATAAATAGCAACAGTTCTGACAATGAATGCACCCCACTTCACTTAGCCTGCCAAAAAGGTGATTTTGAATGTCTGAAGGAGCTTATGGAGGAGTGCCATGCCCGTGTTGACCTGACAGACAAAAATGGAGAAACTGTCTTTCACTATGCTGTTCGAGGGAGCAACCCAAAGATTATAGAGGTGAGGGTTTAAGGAGTCTCCCACTTGTAATAAAGTCTCTTTGTCTCTTATCTCTTCCTAGGAGTACAGGAGAAGCAGAAGTTTGCATCCATGCATCTGTCTATATATGCATTCTCTAGATATGTGCACATATATGCACTCTTTAGAGAAAATGTTTAATGCTTCCCTCACGTATCTAATGTATCCTTCCGTCCATCAATTTTCCTGTCCCCCAAATTCCCACAATGGTTTTGAGGGCCTCTTTGTAGAAATAATGTGTCAATTTGAACAATGAAGAAAAGTAAGTAGCAACTGTTTGGATGATGATAAGAATTTGATTATATGCAGATTATTTTCTTTTTGGATATAACATGAACAATTAGGTCTTTGATATGGTTAAAAAAACCCAGTTCATTTGAAGCTAAAGTGGTTAAAATTAGGTATTAAATATATTTGAACCAAAGTTGTCCATCAATATTTGCAACTACCCAAAAATCTTTCCAAGTAGCAAGGCAGAATAAATGAAAATGAAAATTATTTTCAAAATTAATTTATTCACAGATGAAGAACTAGTAATACTTTTATAATCATATAAGACTTTAAGAGACCTTCTACCCTATTTTAGATGGATAATGGAATACACAGTAAAAAATATTTAGCATTAAAGTGGAAATTTAAAAAATGAAATATTAACATAAAACTTGAAGGAAAAATCAGCCCATCATTTGATAATGATAATGTTTGATAATGTTCTTAGAATAGCAATCATCTGTATCATTTTGAATTATTCAATGAAGGGATTTATAACATACGTATAGATTAATGATCAAAAATAAAACATGAAAGGATAATAATGCCCTACATATCTAAGAAGAATATACCACCAGACTGTTTCAAGAACTGTAAACACAGAAGTATATCCTACTATAAAGAATGCACATTAGTTGATTCATTTCTCTTCTTAAAAATTGGCAACATCCAAATCTAAATAAATTCTCTTTTATATACATATCAAGAGGTTTGAAATGAGTCTGAGAAATGCTAAAGCATTTCCTTAGATAAAAATAAAATATTGACTGGGAAATTGGGGAGAATACATCTTGAAGAAGGAATTGAAAGTCACAAGTGAACTTGTTTCGTTGTTCAGCTCCTGGGCAAGAAAGCAACTGTTGCTTTGGACCATCTGAATGATGAGGGGCAGAGTCCATTGCACCTGGCCTGCCAGTTGGGCAAAGAAGATGCAGTCTACTCTCTTCTTAAGGTTCATGCCAAGTGCAATAACTTGGGCGCGCTAGGTTATCCCATCCACACTGCTATGAAGCATTCTCAGAAAAGGTAACTTTGCCTAGCTTTGTTGAGACCAGAATATAAGGAATTCTGTAAATAGAAAATCCTATATGTTAACCAACTATACTGAATGCACTTATTCCCCTTTATTTTATGGTCAAACCAGGTATATCTGTATTCAAATGACGTAAATCATCTATGTGATATTCCTTCCAGATCATGTGTATCTGGATATTTTTTTGAGGCTGATCTTTATTAGATTCCCCAATATAGACTGTATATTGAGAAGAATGATTATTTCAGATATCATTTATACTTATTCATCTACCTGGCTGGTCGCTCATTGGACAGCCACTTAAATATGAGACACCAGTGTACTGCAACTGCCAAAAAAGCCAAAGCAGTCCCAAGTTGCATCAACAGAAGGATAGTATCAAGTCTTAGTACTGCCTTATACTGCACTGGTAAAACCACACTTGGAATACTGTGTCCAATTTTGGTCAGCACGTTACAAAAAAGATGCTGAGACTCTAGAAAGATTGCAGAGAAGCGCAACAAAGATTATTAGGGGACTGGAGGATAAAACATACAATGAATGGTTGCTAAAGCAGGGTATGTTTAGTCGAATGAAGGGAAGGACTAAGGATAATTTGATAATCTTCCAGTATTTGCTGTCACAAAGAGGAGGGGAGTCAACCTAATCTCCAGAGTACCTGAGGGCAGACAAGTAGTAACGGATGGAAACTTACAGAAGAGAGTTCCAACTTAAAACTAAGAAGAAATTTCCTGACAGTGAGAACAATTAATCAGTGGAATGGCTTCTCTCCAGAAGTTGTGGATGATCTGTTACTGGTTGTTTTTTTTAAAAAAGTGATTGGATAGCCAGTTGTCCAAAATGGTACAGGGCAGCAGCCTCCAATCTTTTGGGCACCGGGGACTGGTTCAATGGAGAGAAGTTTCTGCCATTTGCATTCTGCAGATGGGGCTTTGCTTGTTTACATGGCCCGGTTTCTGGCATACCATGCTGCTGCAGCCCAAAGCCAGTCCATGGACTGAGGGTTGGGGACCCCAGGTATAGGACCTCCTGTTTGAGCAGGTTTTTGAATGAGAAGATCTCTAAGGTTTCTTCCAACCCTGTTATACTGTTACCTTCAGTTTCCATCAACTAAGACCTTAGAAAAGGAATGCCATGCTAAAAAAAAGGAACAGGACTGTGGGTCCTGAGGAAAGAAAAATTATTTCTCTTTGCCACTCCATACTAAATGGAAACAAAATGTTTGACTATTTTCCCTCTCCAGCTTCAAATCCATGTTTTTGTTTGCTGCTGAGAGCATTTCTCCAAACTCCTGAGTGATTCATTGAAAGCCTCAAAACCATCCGACCACCTTTTCTATTGAAATATCTGGTAGGCCAACTGAAATCACAAAAGCAAGATGCAGGGTGAGATAAGAGTTACAAATGGGGAAATGAGCTATCTATAAAGTCAGCAGAGGGACACCTTTGCCAAGAAAAGAGATTTTCTCTGGTTTCAAAGACAGGAAAAATCCAAAGCTCTTCAATCAAACCTAAGTCATGCATGCTTCCAAACATGATTTCAAACTGGGAAAGGTTCTTTATTTCTCTGATTTGTTGATCACTTGCAAGATAATAGGTATAAGAATAAACATGAGTATGAATGCAGGAAATAGGTATGAGTAAATTGAGACAATAGGACATGGATGGTAGACATGATTGTGCACTTATGCATGCCCCTTACAGACCTCTTAGGAATGGGGTGAGGCCAATAGTGGTTAGTTTGAGGTTAAAGGAGTGGGGGTTAGAGGATGTAACAACAGAGTCAGGCAGTGCATTCCAGGCATTGACCACTCTGTTGCTGAAGACATATTTTCTGCAATCAAGTTTGGAGTGGTTTACATTGAGTTTGGATCTGTTGTGTGCTCTTGTATTGTTGCAGTTGAAGCTGAAGTAGTCATTGACTGGTAGGACATTGTAGCAGATAATTTTGTGTTCTACACTTAGTGGTACACAAAATTCTTGCATGGAAGTATTCTCAAAGTACGCATATTTCACTCACACCAAACTGGCAGTAATTTGCTTGTCTGAATTAAAGTGGTGCTTTGTAGAATACTGATCTCATACCCACTTTTGTGCTGAATGTGGCTGCAAGATGGCAGAACACACAAGAGTGCTGGGAGTATTCCTTCACAATTAAGTAAGTGGGGAAATTCCATGATTGCTCTAAAAGACTGCTGTATAACATACCAGCTTGAACAGAGGTGGGATGGGGGTGGGGGAGAGACGTGCCAGACCCATCTGTTGTCCATAGCCCTGTCAGTTGGGTTACAGGAGTATGTGTATGTTAGTGGGAAGAATTGCCTCCATAGAAAACATACTGAAATATACATCTGGTCCAAAGGTTTTAATAAAACTCTTGTAAGATGCTCAGTGGACTCCAGCAGATTGTGACAGAAGGCGAAGGCTGGCAAAAGCAGGGAAGTTCCACAGTCAAGATAACAGTGCAGCAGACAGTATAAGAAAGGCAGGGAGGACAAGAGGGGACACATGAGTGAACACAAGTGATAATGCAATGAAATCAGAGGATATGATGATTCAAAGGTATTTCAAAGTTGCTTTTAAATTATACTTTGAAATTGGCTTTCTGCATTCCCAGTAGGAATCTTAAGGCTTATAACATACACACTTTATGTGCTTGCTGTTGGACCACTGAAAAATGATTCCATTCTTACTGAAAATGCAAATATTTATGAAGCTGACTAGGGCATCTTTATGGCATCTTTTGTTTATTTCTCCTTCCTTTTTCTTCCAGATGTGCAGAAATCCTACTTGATAAAGAAATCAACCAGATTCAGTTTCTGGACCCACGATATGGTGCTACACCCCTTCATTGGGCCAGAAATGCAGAGGTGAAAATGTTAGAGATGATAAATCATTTATTTTTAATTTTGGTTTTACTACCTGGGAGCCTTATTCTCCTGGGAATAATTCTTTTTCCCCAATCCATTACGAACATTTCATTGTCTATGAACCAAGACAAAAAGGCATAGAATTCATTAAAGGTATGTCTTTGGTGCCATAATTCAAAAGGGTAATATTAGAATTCTGGTTAAAAAAACAAAATTAAAACACCTAGTTAATTTGGTTATTGAAGGCATAAAAGCAGTGTCTTTGGTTCTTGTTGTCAGAAAATGGCACAAATATTCTCTCAGAATATTTTAAAAAGCTACTGTTATGGTCAACTCTGTTTCTCATTTTTACACACTAAACCCTAGAAAACAAAGTATGAGAGGAAAAGTTATTGGAACCTTCAAGAAGAATTGTATTTTTTAGATTGACTGAAATACATTTTGAGGTGCTTTCTTGTTTCGTAAATAAGTCTAGATCAGAGGTTTCCAAACTTGGCAACTTTAAGCCTATGTCACACTGCACCAACGGATGCAAAGAGGATGTAAAACGGGCAAAAAAGCTTGCCATCCATTGGTTAACGCGATGTACTCACTGCCTCCGTTTTGCTTCCTCTCTATCCGTCCAGCATCTGTTTATTGACGTTTCATCCGCTCAGAAAGTTTTGAGCTGCCCAAAACTTTTGAGCGGAAAATGTATCCAATGCATCCGTTCTACATCCTCTAGGCATATGGGGGACATCCGTTCTGCATCCATTACGCATCTGCTATATCTGCTAGGCATCCGCTGTGCATCCGCATAACTCAAATCCGTTCCAGCGGTAAACGGACGCAGGGAGGAAGCAGAACGGACGCGCAGCGTTAGTAGCACGGATGGAGAAAGGATGAAAGCGGATGCAGCTCATCTGCTCTGCATCCGCTCTGCATCCGCTCTGCATCCTCTACGCATCCGCTCTGCATCCTCTACGCATCCTTTTTGCATCCTCTATATCCGCTCTGCATCCTCTATACATCTGCTCTGCGTCCTCCCCACGTCCGTTCCTTTCCGTGTTATCCGCTCTGCTTATGCAAATTTTTGCCCCTTTTGAGAGCGGATAACAACGGATGGAACATTTTGCTCGTCTGTTGTGTCCTTTTTGCATCCATTGAGTAGTGTGACATGGCCTTTAAGACTTGTGGACTTCAACTCCCAGAATTCTCCAGCCAGTCTAGATAATAGTTGTCTTGTTCAAATGTTGATCATGTGACTGCAAAGGAGCAGCTGCAACAGCCATAACTTTGGGGACCAGGTACAACTACCATTTGTTTAGTGCAGTCATAATTGAATGGTTGCTGAATGAATGGTCATAACTTGAGGACTATCTGTAAAGGAGAATGGTTTGGTAACTAAAATATAATTGTTTTTAAAGAGCCACAAATATTTAAATCATGAAAAATAATCATAGAAGAAGCTCTTGGAAGAAGAGAAGGGCACATGCTGCAATTCCTATTTGTGGTTTCTCCCTCTCTGACTCTAGATGACTCGTATGCTTATTGAGTATGGCTGTGAAGTGAATGCCCTCAGTGTATCAGGGGAATCAGCCCTTCATATAGCTGTGCGGCGTGGGCGTTTTGATTGCACAATGGTGTTGTTGACGCATGGAGCTATGCCAAACACTAAAGAGAAGAATGGCAACACACCACTTCATCTGGCCATGCAGGTGGGCCTTTCATCATTTGGATGTTTTTCTAGCAGATGAGAGAGGTGCTTTCTTTCTAAAATGCACAGAGCAGAGGGTGGACAAAAGGTACTTCTGCAAGACCTTTGACTCTTTTGCAGCAAACAATCCAAATTTTTCACTAAAGTTTTCTAGCAACAGAACTAACAATGTGTCTTTCTTGGCTTTCACAAAGGAAGCTTGCTTTGAATGTGTGAAAGAAAAAGTAAATTACATTCTCATAACTTAAAACCTATCTTTGGTTTCAAGCTTCTTTAAACCTGTCTGTATGTCTTTTGTACCAAATTCTAGTTGGTAGAGTTCAGTGTTTTTTTAAAAAAAAGAAGATAGAGCCAACAAATATAAGCTATGCTCATCTTTGCAGTGAGCATACTTTCCAATGTTATCATATATATCACCCGCCACTTGATCCAATACACTTTTATATTTATTTATCTCATCACCACCATTCTAATCCAGATAAACCAGCTATTCTACCAAAAAAAGGTTGGAGATCCTGATCTGATAAGCCAATTGGCAGTTTGTATTGTGAAAAATCTATACCTAGGCCTCTCCACTTCATTGGGCTTCTGGAGGTCCATAAAGATCTCATCATTCAAAAGGGCTTTTGAGGAGGTAGAAGTTTAGGCTGTCCTCGAGGAATGGCATTGCCATATGATGTTGATCAGAATGATGCATGTTTTTAACCCAAAGTTTGATATTCTTTAAGCAGCTTTAAATCTACAGAAAATCTAGTGGCATAGAAACACACCAAAAAATGATAAAATGGGTGGGTATTCCAAAATAGACTAGATGGATGGAGAGAACTAGGACAATAAGTTTCCATTAACAGCTTCCTTTCTTCCCAATAGCAAGACCACATAGAAATGATCAAGGCCCTTATTGTGTTTGGAGCAGATGTGGATATCCCCAATGATTTAGGGGAGACACCTGGATTGGTGGCAGCCAGGACAAGCAAAGGTAGGAAAAACTTTTGAATAGAAACAGGATGGTGGGAGGGTTGATCTTAGTCTACCCAACTGGGTTCTGTTTACACTGTGAACAAAATCCATGTATACTTAAGCCCTGGATCTTGAGGTTTAGGGCGTAAATCAGTACTTCCCGGTGAAGGTCTGTTATGGAATAGAAATTTAGAATCGGATAAATAACCAACAATGGAGGGGAGCATTAAGAAATAGGCCCTAGAGCTACCTCATTAAAATTTCTCTTCATTGCTCTTGACAAGCATGTTCACTTTCAGATACAAGTTCTTCCCGGATAAAAGAAATAAGTTGGCTCAGAGCTTTCAATAGTGACTGGTTTTTTTATTTGTTTTAATAATTTTCTGTTTAATGCATGTGATTCCTGCCTCACTTATGCAAGGTGCCAACCGGAAGGTTCTTTTAGATCTGCTGAAAATTATAGGGATTGAACGCTTCCTTCCACCTGGCATATCTACCTCATCAACATCCACTTCCACCCTCCCAGAAAGATCGTCAGCCCCACGGAGTTCTGGCTTAGGTAACCTACTACCTAGCTCTGTGCCTTTCTTCTTTTCACTCTCTTGGACCACTTTCACATCTGAAGATTTCCAACATGGGGTTGTGCTTAGAATAAGAAATCTTATGTTAAAATGAATGCCAGTGTACACATCCATATTGCTACTCTAATCAGTTCTGTTGGTTACAGATTTCCAATACTGTGTGGATGTGCTAGAAAAGTGATCATTGCATTGGAGCAATCAGGACAACCAATCTTGTGACTTTCTACCATGTTCATTGTAATTTACCCTATTATAATCCCAATGACTTTTCCTTCACTTTTCCCTCATATTCTTACAGCTATAATAATATAATATTTTAAAAGAGGCAGATTAATAAGTAGCTCTTAAATTAGCAGATAAGCTTGCTATATTCACTGTAGACAAGGCTCTTATAAACATTGCATACAGGGAAGTGAGTTAATAGGCATGATTTACTGTCACTGGTTATGGTGACTCTGGACAGATATGCCTATCCCATCATTTCCTTCTGAGCAATGCCTTGAGAAATAGAAACCTCAGATTCTATTGAATCTGGATACCACAGTGACTGAAGAAATACATCTTAAACTCTCAGTTTTAACCCGTGCCTGCGCTGTCCTGAAAATGAGAAATGTTATGTTATGTTCATTGCTCTGTGTTTTTCTAGACTACCAAGACATCATCCATGTTTCAGCAGCTCTTGGCAACTTGCTGAAGACACCAGATGTGGTGGACTCTGCCCCTCAGAAGAAGAGAAAGTAAGCAAGTAGGGTCGGTGAGAGTCACATAGGTGCTTTAGATGCCCTTGCGTGGGGAAGATGTAGTAAAGATGCATCAAATTCCTGGAAAGAAAGGCTTCTTGCCTACTGTTTCTCTTTTCTGTGGCTCAGTTGTACTCTTAGGAACAATTATTTTGGTACATGAGATGTATTATATGATGCATATAAACATTTAACTATCTCCCTGAGTCATCTGAATGTGAAGAACAAGGCAGAGTTACTTCTGGGGCTGACACTTCCCTTGTTTTCTCTGTTCCCCTTCTCTAGCCAGGACCGCCTCCTGAGTCTGGACGGTGGAGGTGTCCGGGGCATTGTACTCATCCAGTTTCTCATCGCTATAGAGAAAGCTGCAGGGCGTCCCGTCAAAGAGCTCTTTGACTGGGTGGCGGGGACTAGTACAGGAGGAATTCTGGCCCTGGCTATTATACATGGTAAGAAGTGATGTGAATAGCAAGTAATCCCATGTGGAAATGACTCAGTGTGGGACGGGAATGGTCACTGAATTGGGAAGAAAATGGTGGTGGTGGTGGGGTTGCTCTTTAAAACCTGAATTGGGTTCCAGATTTCTTGTCAAACTGCCACATTATATAGCTCGTTGTGCCCAAATCATTCACATTGCTGTGTTGGCTTTGTCATTTTTATTTTATTTTTTTGCTGCATTTGTAAATCAGTAAGCTCATGAGCTTGGTTCCTTTCTAGTTAATTTTTATTTCTAATGTTTAAGCAATAAACATGCATTCAGTCTAGAAGAGGGATATAAAAAGCTTTTTATTGATTAGGTGAAAAAGAACTAAGGGTTCCTGATCCAGAAATTGACATTCAGGTTTAATGCTTCCATTACTGGGGATAGATAGAAGACAACCCTAGTTTATATTGTATCACCCCCATTGCTGTAGGTAATGTCTCATTCAGATATATTTTGTATCTGCCTGTCGAACAATTCTTCAATTGTTCTTTACCACTATTCATCAGAAGCTGCCATATTTTATCATGTAATCATTAGTCCTCATGGTCTATATCAGGGGTGTCAAACTCAAAACCTGCAGACCAGATCTGGCCCATGGGATACTTAGATCTGGCTTACCCTGGAAACAATGAAGGACCGGCCCATGATGCCTTTGCCAGCTGACTGCAGCGATCTCCTGCAACCCTCTGCCAGCAAAAATGGAGCTCAGGAGAGCCCGTTTTTGCTGGCAGAGCACTCAGGCTGCCACAGGTGCCCCCGACATGAGTGACATCAAGCTGGCCACGCTCACCCCCGCCCCATGAGATCAAATACAACCCTGATGCGACCCTCAAAATAAATCGAGTTTGACACCCCTGGTCTATATTTTAAATGACCACATGTTTTTCTAGTTTTTCGATCAGTCTCTCTTTGAGAGCAGATAGCAAGAAACTGAATGAGGGATCTATTGCATCCAAAGCATGCAATATATGGATCCTTAACACAGAATGGCTCATCTACATTGCATTCTTGTATCTGACATAGTCTTATGTATTCTTTCCTGCTATTGAACTTCTGTCACACATTTGGTGATTTTCACTCATTGCACAAACATGGATTTCCATACTTTCATCAAGATGTTTAGATAATTTCCTGCCTGTTTCTATCAGCTGGATTGGAACCAAAGGTGTTCTTCAGGAAACCGTCAATCAATCCATCAGTTTATTACAGTCTTAGACCAGAGACCAGAACAAATAAAAACGCTCAGTAAATGTACAATTAAAAATTCTAGTATAAAACAATAAACAACAACTAAAACCTATAATAAAATTATACATGGTCTAACTATACTAAGATTACAATCCATAAACTGTGTGGCCCATTCTCCGGGAAACCAATAATGCTGTTCTTCCTCTCAGGGAAGCCCATGGACTACATGCGCTGTGTGTACTTCCGCATGAAAGATGAGGTCTTTCGAGGGTCACGGCCCTATGAATCGGAGCCTCTTGAGAATTTCCTGAAAAAGGAGTTTGGAGAACATACCAAAATGACAGATATCAAGAGTCCCAAGTAAGCCACAATAAAAACCATTAGGGTGGCTTCCTGAACGCTCTATTCTTCATTAATTAACTCTGCTGGTCATTTATATACCTTCCCTTATTCAAAGTAGTTTTGGCATCTCATCAGTACCTAGATAGTAAATTGCCTAGCAAAGTTATAATATCACTTTATGACCCATAGAAGAATGATAACACACACCAAGCTGTCCTGGTCAGGTGAATGATCCATTTTTCTTACTTCTTTCTAGTAAAAGTATTTTTCGTTAAAAAAAACCTTTTTTCATCAAGTACTACCTGATCTCCTTTAACTAGCAGTTTGAGTCATTTACTTTCTGTCTGGAGAGCATAAAGTATTGCTACTGCACTGTGGTCTCTGCCTTACAATCAAGTTGAAATTTTGTCTTGTTCAACCTTTTACAGAGTCATGTTGACAGCAACATTATGCGACCGACAGCCTGCTGAACTCCATTTGTTTAGGAATTACAATCCGCCAGAAGGAAGAAACAAACCCCGTTTCAGAATGATAGGCTCATTTCAACCAATGACCAAGCCGGAAGGTAAATACAGGTAGTCCTTGACTTAGGTCCACAATTGAGCTCAAAATTTCTGTTGTCATGCTTATCAGAAGGTTGCAAAAGGTGATGACGCAACCCCGAGACACTGCAATCATCATAAATATGAATCAGTTGTCAAGCATCTGAATTTTGATCATGTGACTATAGCTGCGAAGGTCATAAGTGTGAAAAATAGTCATAAGTCACTTTCTAATGCAGTTGTAACCTTGAACAGTTACTAAATGAACTGTTGTAAGTTGAGGACTATCTCTACCTATTCTTGCAGACCAGGGATATAAGTTGCAGGGGGGGGCGGGGGGGGGGGGAGGACCATGTAAGGAATACATCTCCACCTTATTCACCCCCTTGTAGGGAATTGGATGAAACAAAATAAACATATACTTGTTCTGACCCAAACCTGGTTCCAAGGAAGCAAACATGAGACAGCACAACCTTTTATTGTTTCTTAACGAATCCTGTTCCTTTATGGGTAAAAAGCTGCTTCAAACCAATTAGCTCTGATAAGAAAGAGCCTTGTCAAGGTTTTGCAAGGCTGCCAAGAACACCAGATAAAATTACTAAGCAATAACTCTTAACACAAAGAATCTCCAAACACAACTCAGATATTCCTAACATCCACCAGGCTCGAATGTAAAACTTCTTTGCCTTCTGCAAAGAACTGCGATTTCTCAGCTGGCTTTTATCGCCTCAGGGAGGGGGCACTACTTTGCAGCCCTACGCCCAAGTCACCCGTGTTGCTGCAGCAGCTCTTTCCTTCAAGCAGCCCTGCACACACGTGCGCTGGGCATGGGCTCCTCGTGGACCTCTTCATTACTGCTACCAGCCTCCACAATCTCCAAAGGCAGCATTATATTTTTTCTTCTTCAGAATTAAAGTGTAATCAAAATAATGTAAGGAGATCTTCTTTTGGCTTCCCTACAACCTCCACATTTTTCCTTGATTTGAATTTTTCTTGTGTTTATTTCCATTTCCCTGAAAGGCAGGTAGCCAGATAGTCTTGCTTTGTTATGTATTATAGTATTGATACACATTCTTGCTGATAAGTTACTGCTTTTTGTTTGCTCCTTATAGATCAACTGGTATGGCAGGCTGCCCGTTCCAGTGGAGCTGCTCCAACATATTTTCGACCTGTAGGGAGATTTCTGGATGGAGGGCTGCTAGCCAACAACCCCACTTTGGATGCCATAACCGAGATCAATGAATATAATAAGTCTTTAATCCAGAAAGTATGGCTTTATTCTGCAAGAATACTTATTAAAGACACATTCTAATTTGCACATGCAATTTTTGAAAATATCTTGAACCATTTTTCCCTCCCCAGAGATAGATTGTTCTCTTTAAAAAAAACAAACAGATTTTGATGGCATTCAGAACCTGATGAATGTCCCTGGGTGACTAAAAGGTGAAATGTTTCAGTTGGTTTTGTTTAGCTGTGGGGAAGAAGAGCGTAAAGTAGCACTGCTGAAAATTAGGTGTTTTGCTACCAATTTGGCAATGTAATTTGTGGGTGCTCAAATTCATTAATGGGATCTAAAAGTATCTGGCAAACAACATAATCAATAAACATTTTCATCAAAGCCCCCCAGAGCAAACTGCATCAGCCAATTTCTAACAGAAGGCACATCATATAGTCAGCACTTTAGTTTCACTGCTCTCTTTTTTGTTGTTATTTATCTTTTGTTTTAAACTTTGATTCAAGTAAAGAAAGATGGTAATTAGGCAAAAGGAAAAATTAAGTATGCAAAATTAAAATCCTGCAGGTCAATTTCTGGCAAAATATTATGGAGAGAGTGACATGTTCTAATAGGAAACAAAATCAAGTACCAGCATACCTCTTGTATTTATGCTCTGATAGAATTGTTATATGAAAACAAATAATTGTAAGGATATATATTCCTAAGCTTCTTAGGGCTTTTTCTACACTGTAAGAAAAGTTATGTGCTTTGATTTGTGATACATGGCATGAAACTTTGGTTGTGATAGTTTGGAGCATCTGAGTTTCAAAAATGTCTGCAAAACTAGCCAGAGCATTTTGCATTAAGCTGTTCAGCTAAACTAATTAAAGCAATCTGACTAAACTAAAGATTGTCAAAAGCAAGAATTTCCCAAAAATATGGGTTGGCAAGAACCATCATATGATACAGGGAAAGAAAAGGTTTCCTGAAAGTTTAGTGGGATTTGCACCATAACTTTCCTTGGCACCTTATAATGCCAAGGCAACACAAGTATCAAACCCTGATTTGTAACTCAATAAACTTTCAGGCTTTGTGTAAATTTATGTCAGAATAAATGTGTAAGACATCAAGGACCTAAAGAGCTACCAATCAGTTTTGTGAACAAATTTAAAATAACTCGCTAAATCTCCATACCTCTTTGAAAAATGGAAAAAAGTAAACCAGAATAATATTCCAAAAACCTATTTCATATGGACAATGAACATGCTTCTTTTGCGCTAAATTCAAGCAACATATATGAAGATGTTGGTAAGACTCCTATCCCCTTCATCCTTGAAAGCATGAAATACTTGCTTAATTTTCTTCCCATCTCTCCAGGGGCAAGGTGACAAAGTGAAGAAGTTGGGACTTGTCGTCTCTCTTGGAACTGGCAGAGCACCAAAAGTTCCTGTGAGCTCTGTGGATGTCTTTCGTCCCTCTAACCCTTGGGAACTGGCCAAGACTGTCTATGGGGCTAAAGAACTAGGCAAGCTGGTGGTGGACTGTGTGAGTATAAAATAGAAAGTAGGCATCATGATACCTGATCCAAGGTGAAGATTTCTGCATTTTGCGTATAAAAGGAATGTTTCGGATAGTTTGTAATATAGCAATTCAAAAGCCCAATAAAGGTGAAGAAAATACTTTTTCCAGGGAGATACTACAAAAGTTGAGGGAAATGAGATGCTTATCTAAGTTTTTTTCATACATATGCTTCAATGTTTTTGCCTAATCCACTCTTGCCCATATCTTACTGTTGTTTGAAATTAACATTGCTGCTTTCTGAGCTACTTCTTTGCTTCTGTGATTAAATGTACTGAGGAGATTATTTGCAGCCCAGGTTTGAAATGAAGATTCCTTGGTGCTCTCTGGGCTTGGTTGTTTTCTTGCAGATGTTTCATCACCCCAACTAGGCAACATCATCAGTGCTAGTAAGGAGTGGGATTTGCTCTCATTTTATATTCTAGTGGCTTGCCCTGTCAATGTTGGTAGGAGTGGTTTTAGAGGTTCTTTCTTTGGCCTATTTATTGTTAGCTTGTTTGACAGTTCCTTGATGAGGGTATTACTTACTTCTTGATTGGTGATCTGGTATTAATCTTGGTGGTAATCTTCAATCATCTAGGTGTTAGCTGCTGGTGAGAGGTGTTTTAGTCTTTAGCTTGATTTATGTACTGTGTCTTACAGAAGAGACCATTTTTATCAAGAACCAAATACTCTCCTTTATTATGTATAATTTCCCCCTTTTTCATTTCTTTTTTATCTTATTTAGTAGGGAAATCTTTTTTACTTCAAGAATGCTATAAAATTAATTATTTCTCCAGCTTTCTCAAACTCCAGTAATCAGGTAGCCAATTTTTAGCGTCTGTTTAACACCCCCACCTAGCCACAATAACAAACTGTGCCTCCTTTGTCATATTGGATTTTTCTGGGCGTTTTCAAAATTAAGACTATTTATATTCTATTTGAATCCAGTATGCAAATAAGTCCAGGTATAGAACTAGATGGTTAGTAGTTTTGACTTGCAGGAATTGGTAAAAAGTTAAAGGGAAAATATCACCTTTTATTCTAGCTTCCCCCTACACATATGCATATATGATAGCATATTTTCAAGCAACTTTAATATGACTTTCAGCTACTTGATTCTTTCTTATAAAGCTATAAAGGACACGAGCAAACTATGATCAGTTTAGCCCACTGGTAACACAGAATAACTATTAACAGTTGCTGTGTTAATCAAAAAGAGGTCTTAAAATTTGGTCTCATTCTCAGAAAAACTCTGCATTGTCATGTTCAATGTTTATGTTGTCCTTAAAATTAAATTATCTAATGTGTGCTTGTCCACATTAATAACCTTATTTGGTTTTCTTTTGAGGTTTTCATAATTTGTACAAGAAATTTGTTCTGTAGAAAAACTGGCATGCCTTGAATAACGTTAAATTCATTTGTTTTATTTTGCAGTGCACAGATCCAGATGGACCATGTGTTGACCGTGCAGCTGCCTGGTGTGAGATGATAGATGCCCATTATTTCAGGTATAAGCCATGGCTACTAGAATACTGTGTCAAAAAAATCAGAGCTTGAACTTGTGAATGTGATTTCAGAATATGAGCTTATATAGTAAACAAGGATCATCATACATGGGCTCTTTCAGTCACTTTAGTTGAGAGCAAAGCAGATTTATAGCTGAAGATTATTATGTGTTTTGGCATAATAATGCCAAATTTGGTAGGCAGAGTTGAGCAAGCTCTAAATCTCAATATGTTGCTCAGTTTCCAGCATCGTTGGTCATGCTTGCGATGGATGCTGAGTTTAGCAACATTTCAAGGTCACAAGTTCGCCATCCTGATAGTCATTTTCTAGGTTACTTTCTGCTTTTCAGGTATTTTATATAAGAGGCCCTCACAACATTATAATGAGGTGGGATTCAGCAGAGAAGTAGGGAAATATTAACCAATTACCCAATGTCTGAGCTACAGTCAGAATGTTTTATATGAAGCCAGATTAGTTTTATCTAAGAAGACAGGACTGTGACACAGGATGATGCAAGAACAGGAAACAAAGCTCAGATGAGGCAACGGCTCAGTCCTTGCTGTAGAGAATTTTGTATACTCAAAAATAGGGAAGAGCTGAAAGATTTATATGGAAGATGAAATCCGGAGAGATAGTCCTTGACTTATGTCCTTGACTTTATGTCCAGACAACTGTTATGATGGTGCTGGAAAATGTGACTTAGGATAGGTCCTTATGTTTACAACCACTGCAATGTTCCCATGGTCATGTAATAAATATTCACGTGCTTGGCAACCAACATGCATTTACAACAGTTGCAGCATCCTGGAGATCACATGATGGCCATTTGTGATCTTCTGACAAGCAAAATTAATGAGGGAAACTGGATTTTCACAATAGTTATGTGATTCACTTAACAACCACAGCAAAAAGTTGTCAAACTGGGTGCAACATACCTAATGGCTGCATTTTGCATCAATGATGCAAAATAAGGCAAAATAAAACTGTAGTCCACACAATGTGCATTATTTGTGTTGGCCTTTTTCTGTCACCAGGTTCTATCAGCAATATCTCAAAAACATTTGTGGACTGGGTTTTTGGAAACTAAAATTGGAGGTCCTAGGATGCGCCTGTTGCACCACATTGCTCCCCTTGCATTTTGTTTTCTCTATTGTGATCTCCTCTGTTGAACGCTTCTTTGCCCTACATTCATATCTTCAGTTGCAGCCTATGCACAAAACTGCTGTTGTTGTTAACATCTTCATGATGCCCACAGATTCAATCCCTCTTTGGAGACAGACATCATGCTGGATGAAGTGAGCAATACAATCCTGGTAAACATGCTCTGGGAGACTCAGATCTACATTTATCAACACTGGGATAAATTTGAGCAGTTGGTAGAGCAACTCCTAATCAAATAGAGCTTTTGTGAGGATTTTTGGTACAAATAATGCCTGTCTTGAGCTGCAGCTTGGATTATCAGTGAGAAGTAGCAGTTTCTGCTGGCCAGTGGCTTGCCCCTTATCTTCGTACCAGAAAAATCAAGTGGAAGAATTTGAGGATTGCTTCTATCAAAACATCCATCAGCTGTTCTAGGTCCTGTGACTGCCTCCCTCCCCACTTCAATGTGCTGCTATACCAGTAACCTTAAGGGTTTAAGTCATTTCACTTTGCTTATTGATCCTGAGTGGAATCTAAGACTGATTGTGTGCTGTGAATTAATTACTTATACCTTTGTATCTAAGGTTTTACATGAGGACTTGAGGACTTGAACAATTGAAATTCTTCTTTTCTCCTTGTTTACAAGTCATTTCCTGAGTTTCTTCTAATGTGCAAGGAGATTTTTTTTTCCACATGAGCAAACCTACCATTCCCTTTCAACATTATTGGCACTAGGCAAACTCCTTTGCTCATTCTAGACCAGGGGTCTCCAGCCTTGGCAACTTTAAGCCTGGCAGACTTCAACTGAAGTTGAAGTCCCCCAGGCTTAAAGTTGTTAAGGTTGGAGACCCCTGTTCTTGACCAAAGCCCTTCCTAAATGTTTGCTTCCTTACTTCAGACTCCTCTTCTCTTGAGTCCTCACCCCTGAAGTAATCACTGTGCTATGAGTTGCACAAAAGAGTCCTGGAAGAATGGAGGATAGTACTTTCTTTCAGGAAGCAGCCTTGGACAATAGTTCTTCCAATAGTGCCCAAACAAAGACATTTCTGAATAAGGATGAAAAATGTAGAAATGGGCACATATTAAATAAGGAGACCATTGATTGACCAAGTCAGTAGATGGGCCCATGTTTTTATGGTTGGTTTTTCTGCTTTCTCATACTATCTTCCTTCATTAATTTTTCTACTCATAAATGCTGTTTTTGCTGTTTGGTTTAAACAAAAAATATGAGGTGTTTAACAAAAACATACTATTTTTCTAAGTTTTAACTGACTTAATAGGATGCACTGGAATTGTTGAAAAACTGATAAAGTGAAACTAACAGGAAATACTCCACTCTCCCATTATTTTCATAAGCTATTTCAAATTCCGATGAAAATTATGTTGATGTTAAAAAGTCCCTTTCCCCCCCAAAAAAGTGAGCATTAAATAAAGACCATTATTTTCTGAAATCTGACCTTTCTCTGTCTTGATTCTTTTCATTTAAGATGTCCTAATACAAAATTGCAATGTCAGAAATGTATTTTAGCTTCCTTTTATTGCAAACTGAGAAGCTTATTAAAAAGTAACATCTTAAAAACTGGAAATTCAAAATGCATAGGATCAACTTTCGCAATTCTTAGCCAATATCTGGAAGTCACCTGACAGAGAAAGGCTGCTCTGTATGGCATAAACATTTTTTAAAATATTGCTGTATTTAACTTAAACAAAGATGTGGGGGGGAGTGGTAACCCCCAAATAAGTCCCTGTGAGTGAATGAATGCATGTGTATCATTTTGCATTCAGTGAGTAAATGATATAAGGAGAAGGTGATTGGTGGAAGTAAATAAACGTTCGACATTTTTTATATTAGCTACAAGCAGTATATCTGAATATTTCTAAATCCCACCAGGTGTGATCAGAACAGTCATAGTCAAAAGGAGCTAAAGATGCTGGCCCTCTTCCATTTTGAAGGCATTTAATATCTATAACAAAACCATGCCACTATGCCAATATTCCATCAATATTATTACAGCAGGGCCTTATTTAGATCATTATAAACCAGAAAGAAACTTATGTTCTTGCTTTTTATTTGGGAGCAATACTGATCACGCGTTGATGACATGGGAACGAAAGAGGGAACTAAGTAACATGTGACACTGTTCTATATGACTTGGGCATGGCATTTATCTAAAAGAGAAATCCTTGATTTTTTTCCTTGGTCCTTGGATGAAGTAGTTCCCTTTTGTGCCAAATGTGGCATGTGCTTTCTATAAAACTCTCAATCTAGCTGCATTAACTAAATCCCTTTTACTTACTAAAGCCTAATGTCAACCCAATTGTGTCCAGTTAGGCCTCCCCTTAGTAAGGTTTTTCCTTCAGTTGCTGTATATTTGTGCAGATGGGGAGCAATTTTATGAAAGGCTGCCATACTTCACTGGCAACCAGTACTTAATAATTAATAGTGGTGAGCCTTTATAAGGGTGTGTGTGTGTTTGTTTCAGGCTGTGATTCTGTGTTTGCTTAGAATGTGTTTGTGGATAACCACTTGATGGCTTTGGTTAATGTAAATTGAGCCCTTCTTACAAGAGCTGACTCAGAGGTTTACTTGCTGTGGGTAGACACTAGCACCTATCAGATAAAGTCACTTAGATTCATTCCAAATTGAACTCTTGCAAGTCCTATGGAGGTGATCAAGGCTTAGACTGGCTTTATTCTCTGGGAAGAGTTTGATCTATTTGGTCCTAATAACAAAGACAGGGTCCTTGGGGCTACAAACTCAGGTACCTACATATTAGATCCATGTCCCTTCCAGTTGGTTAAGATGTTGTGGGAGGTGGCATGTGGCTAGGTTCTGATGATGGTGAATTCTTTGAAAGGGGTGAATTCCTCTGTCCCTTACAAGGGTGATATTTTGTCTACCACTTGCTGGCCCCAACCATGCTGAACAAATTTCAGCTAATATCCAACCTTCCCTTTATAGGGAGGGTTGGAAAGATGGTGGTTATGTGGCAGCTCCAGAAACCTTGGGGAAATTGGATTATCTGGGTTTCTTTCAGAAGGGATTATGACCTGGGTACAAGATAAAATGGCATTGATTACATTGGTGGAAGTGGGATGGTGTTTGTGCTCCAATCTTTGCTCTTCTTGACCACTCATTGGCTTTTGATATCATTAATCATGGTATCTTTGGAATGTCTTCTTGGAGATTGAGAGTCAGCAGATAATGTTATACTGGTTCTCTTACTTTGGGACTTGTTCCAGTCAATATTGATAGGGAAGAAAAGTCTAATCATGGTCCCTTTTTATGGAGTTTCATAGAGCTTGACAGTCTTTTCACTCCTGTTTAACATCTACATGAAGCCATGGAGTGACATATGCTGATGATATCCAACTTTACATTTCTATTCATGGCCGACCAAGTGGTGGTATTAGAATAAAAGGGAAAACATTACTTTAACACTGGGACAACTAAGGGCAATAAGTTTGTTCCACTCATGGACTGAAGGTGAGATAAAGAACATGTCATGAAGACATAGCAGAAAAAAAGATACAACCTGTGTGTGTATTGACTGGTTAGGCAGAAGTGGAAAAAGCCCTTTAAGCCAAACTGGAGATAAGTTGTTCAAGGTGCTCAACTCATCAAAATTATTTCAGTCAAGATAGTTTGATGGAACAAAGTTCCACAAAGAACCATATATGGAAACTGCGATACATAATTAAGAGTAAAGATCATATGACCCCCATAACTATCACAAGATTCTGCCCTACCTCATATCTGATTACACCTAAAGATCAAGTTCCAACAGCACGATATGAGAATTAATTATTAAACTCTCTGGCAGTTGTGTTCTTTTTCAAAGCAAGCCAGCATATCTTCTCACTTCCATTCCTGGAGAAGGAGTTCTTGGGTCTTAAAATATTTGAGGATGGAGCAATCCTACAGATCGACAATCACTATTTATAAGGTGAGACTTAGTTTTCTTTGTTTCCTGGATTGTATCAGCCTTTCTTGATTGGCCAAGAGAAACGTGGTTCAAGAGGACTTTCCTTAATAATGGATTCTGCAGGAGAAAAAATTGAAGTAGAAAGAAGTTGTTAAAATATAAATGGAGGAAAACTGTTTGATTACTAAAACCTGTGATCCAGATTGCTTAATAGTATAGCTTCTAAGTGCTATAGCTTTAAAAACTTGAATAACTTAATAATCTCTAAGTTGTGAGATACTTAGACTAACCAAGAAACCTAATTGTTTGAATCTCAGTCTGCTTTAGTTACAAATTTAAAAGTACGGAAATAATTTATTCACATTACATGCCACAATTGTATTTGTACCCAGATAGTTTGTTTTATATTATCAGATCGTGCAGCCATTTGTAGTAGTGGCACCATTGTACCCAATAAAGACCAGATTCATGTATTGTGGTAGAACCTTTTGAATTTTGAAAATATTTTTGTTGCTTTTTAAAACTATAGAAAAAGAAAAAACAAAAGGTATTAAAACCAAAAATATAAAATAAAAATGCATAACGAGTGCTCAAAAATAAATGAAAAATACAATAGAAAAAAGCCAAAATATTAAGTATAATATGATCCAGTAAACAGTGACAACTCTGTATATAATTATTTAATGCAAACATACGACACACACAAACATACATTTTATATACACACACATACATTCATTTCTAATACACATGCATACCATATCTTTTAGCCTATTGTATTTTATATAAATGAGTCCCCTAATTCATTATACATACCCTTATAAATTAGTTTTAATTTTCTGATTTGGGCAATTTTGTAATATGCATATATAGCACCTTTAGTTGGATGGAGAGAATTAGGATCCAAATACAACAGAACTCTAGTATCTCTGGAAATAATTGTATCTGTTAGAAAACTATGGAATGGAACATCTCATAAAAATAGATTTGATCTTTTTTGAATGCTAAATTAACTTTACAGGAAAATTCAACATTTAAAATTGAGGGAAAATAGTGATGTAGAAAAATTGAATGAAAGCAGGAATATTGATTTTGGACCAACTGACAAGTTTGAAGAGCATTAGGAGTGAAATGAAATAGTTGAAGGTAAGGGCAAAACGGGAAAAATTAGAAATTAGTAGGTTGTTCCCAACTGGGATTGTAATAAGCATGTGACTTCCATTTTTTCCATTCTTTGATTCCCCCAAAGTTTTGCATTTCATAGAAACATAGAATGTAAATCTTGGATGACATCTGGTTGAACCTTATGCTTGGCCTAGCTAAGATGAAAAACTATTGAAAGGCCAAAAGGTTCAACTCAGAAGTAACAAGAAGGTAATCCAATATGCAGTGAAAACTAACTGCTAGATGAAATAGAAACTATAGTTGGCTGTCCAGCATGCACAAAGGTTGACATCTTTTGCACACACTCAACAGCAAGCTCATTGATTTATAATACTTATCTAAGTAAACCTAACAAGGCAGTGTTTATCCAACATGATTAACTCAACCCAAACCTACTCGTACTACTGTTACCATTAGGCAGAATATGCACATGGAGAGATATAACTGTGACTGATAACCTAAGCTATACCTTTTAGACTAGAAAGTGTACAAAACTGTTATGTACAAGCTTCAATTGACAAAAGCCACACGGGACAGCAGAGGTCAATAGCTATGGGCCCTTCAGATAATGGCCATAGCATATGGAAGATAGCAATTTGGAAGGTAAGAATAAATGATGAAGTGGTGTTTTTTCCCCTCCACATATATAGAGAGATTCTTGTTTGGTGTGTGTGTGTGAGAAGGGAATTTGGCTAAGGAATTTTACGAAGACAGCTGCGTTGGAGTTGGAAAAGCAGAATAGAAGATGGTAGGCAAACTAAGTTGTATTTAGGCAGTTCTGGCTGCTTAAGAATAGCCTGATCCAGCATGGCTGGGACAATAAAAAGTTCCTAGGTGAAGGGAAGATCACCAAAGTTGGAGAAAGATGGTGTAAAATGGGATCATATTAACACAATAAACAATCCTTAAGGGAAAAATGCATCCAAACATAAATTTTACCAGATGATACTTTCTGCTAGCCGTGGAAGATAGCTAACTAAACATAATTAATGACCTTGATTAACTCTGGGGGAGGGGGAAGGGAAGAAAGTGTTGTATCTACCCTCATTTTGCTCACTATTAACAATGGGTCCCAATATTGGGTCCATAAAACCACTTTATATTGTCTGGCACCAATTGTCTTCCAAATTTCAGCCAGTACCTATGGTTAAGGTATTTTCAGCATAACATACTTTTAAACCTTATGGATGGCCAACTTGATTGATTGTCTAGAATATAGATAGCAATAATTCCTGGGCTACAGTAAGTTTTTTTTTAAAAGGAGACCCAGATGCTGTATGTAAGATTTTATTATTTATTTTTTTCTTCATCTGGATGGATAACAGAGCATCCTGGAACAGTTTAATCCAGCTTTGGAGAAGCTGATATATCTGGGCAACAAGTATCTGCAGGCTTTTTATGGTAAGTAACACAGCTAGCTATATGTCTACTTGCTTACAGCCTGGAACATTCTGACAGTGTAGCACATGCACACTTTGCTGATATCCAAAATTCCTTGAAAAACTGGTTCTTTTTGGACCTGGAATAGGCTTGATAACCCATTAAGTTATTATTTTTTGATGCTATATATTACATAACGTCCTCTCTTTTTCACTTGCATGATTTGTTTTCTTATTTCTTATTGTTTCTGGCTTTTAAAATAAAATAAGTTATCCATAATCATTTGGAGTTGGGCAGACATAATGTAGCAAATAACTGCATTAGCTCGTGTTTAATTTGGTAGAATTTCATACATACTTGAGAAAGGAGGTGATCTTTCTCACCATTCATTGATAGAGAAGAATACCAGTGTGCAGACAAATCCATCTGTATCATAGACGCACCACAATCAGAACTGTGCATACTGTATAACACATATAAGAAATGCACAGCTTTCAATGCTCCACTTGTGGATAACATGAAACAAATGGAAATTCCAAGCAGTCCTATTCTTGTCTTTGCCCAACACAAACTGTAAAAGATTTGCAGAGAGGCAGTTTGGGAGCTGACATGAATCTTTCGCTGAGGAAAACCCAAGGAATGAATTACTTAAAAATGTTTTAATAATTGAAAAACAATTCTTAAAAAAATAAATTTTAAAAAGAGAAAGAAAATTCTCAGCCAGAAATGCATTCTAATTTTCTTCTTTTTAAAAAATCCTGCAGCATTATCTGAGGCTGCAGATGTATATTTTACAGCAGTTCAGAAGATTGGAGAACAAGCTCTTCAGAGTTCCACTTCACAAATTCTGGGTAAGATATGGGTTTTCCTGAGATGATATACAACTGTCACTTGGTAACAACAACAACAACATAAATTACTATGCAATATAGGGGGATAAATTATACTATGCTTGCTCATCATTCCACTGGGTTCAGCGTGCAAAGATATTTTGTGAGTTTATATCTAGACATTGATCCATCCTTTTCACAGTACACTCATGTTTCAAACTGATATAATTCAGTCTTATGCAAGGACTGTGTAGCTGAGCTAGAATGTGAACTTGTTTGTTTTTATTTATTTTTGTTGATTGCTTACAAGACAATAGGTATAAGTAAAAACATAGTAATGAATTTATATAGGCTGATCAATTTACTTTCTATTTTGGACCAGTTCAAACATGCTCATCTGACTCAGTTCTGCTTTCATGTGCAAGTTTTTAAAGTCCCTATTTAAAAAAAAAACTTGTCTGACAAAATACACATAATGTATTTTATTTCTGAATTTGTATTCATTTTTAATTATTTTTCTTAAAATCTGTGGTCAAATGCATTCACATGTGTACTTTGAATTGAGAACTGTACGAGCTGTTGTGGCATAATGGTAAGAATGCAGTACTGTAGGTTAATTTACTGCTCACTGCCAGAAATCCGATTTTGACCAGCTCAAGGTTGACTCAGCCTTCCAACCATCCGAAGTTGATAAAATGAGGACCCAGATTGTTGGAGGTAGGTACTGTGCTGACTCTATAAACTGCTTAGAGAGGGCTGTAAATCTAAGTGCTATTGCTATTATAACATTTGGAGAAGCATGAAATCTAGATAATTTATCTCTTGTTCAGATAATGTAGATCAGATTAGTAATATTTTTACAATTATTTTTACAACTTCTTTTACAATTATTGTTTAATATGTATATCTTTGCAACAAAACAATATTTTGTTAATATCTTAGTATCTTAAAAACATTTAAAATTTTCAAACCATTAAAAGGATAAAACAAAAATACAGAAAAAAAACATTTTCAATAGTTGCTTTAACAATGAATTCACAACTATAATATAAATAATGTGAGATACTATTTTAAGTTTCATAGCCATATTGCTGCATCCTTTCATTAGTGGAAAGTACGGTATTGCTTTTTTCCAAACACATCACACATATTCTAATGATCATTCCTTGACATCTGGAATAATACCATTTTTCCAATTTCCTTCCCCCATATGTTCAATAAATCACAATTCTTAATGAACAGTAATATTGGATGTGTTTGGAAGCGCTGCATCTTTTAGAATTCCCAGCCATTGCCAGAAGAAAAATAATTAAATGGTTTTTCTTTCCCTCCTAAAGGTGAAATTTTGATACAGATGTCGGAAACCCAAATGCACCTGAACCGCAACTTGGAAATAGTTGTAAGTATCTTGGAGATATGCTACTAATATGCTACTGTTGCTACTTTGTCAGGAGAAACTACTATTGCTACTTTGTCTGTCAGTTGTAGTATACCTCTATTATAGCTTGGTCATATATCTGTGTCCTGCATTCTGGACAGTATTCTCAACCTGTTTGCCTTAGATATGTTGCATTTCAGATCACTTAATCCCCATCTAGCATGACTAATGGCCAAAGGTTGACAATTTACAGACATACAACACACACAATTTAAAAAAGAGGAAATAATATTAGGTGTGAAAGGTTGAGTTTTATCTTCTTCTTTATTATTTTATAGGCCAGTCCAGCAGCCTTTTATGAAGAAGGGTGGAAAATAAATGCTTTACATTCCTAACTAAATATATTTATGCTTTTTAATTTCCACAAAGTTCTGAACATTGTTATGCAGAGATTCTCAGCCAACAACATGTCATTGCCTGAATACAGTGCAATACACTCAAATTCATGTTTCCATCCAATATATCTCTAACACCCCGGCAAGTATTCCTTACTCATTTTGTCCATAAATGCAGTCAATAATCAAGAAAAATGCACATATCCTTATATTATTTACCACTCAGTGTTGAACTACTGAATGTTCCGTCGCTTCAGTTTCATTCCAATCATTTCATCATTGCTATTCTTCATTCCCTTCCCTTTATTGAAGGCTCCTTGTTTAGTCCTTTTTTTCACCCATTTCTGTAATATTTTTAAATTATTTCCATCAAAATCATTCTGCATGTTCTCTCCCTTGCTGTCTCCCTTGCTGTCTCCCACCTACTTTTGTCTGTTTCTCATTTGACAGAAATAAGTGATTACAATCAATGATTACATAACCTCTGTAAATGCCATATGTTAAATAAATAAAATAAATTTGACAGAAATCATTCCCTTACCAGCACTTACACTACCTCACTCCATCGTTTTATCATCCTTCTGTACTTCCTATGAGCATAGCTTCTGTGGCTCTCTGTAATGTAATTCTTTTCATTCTATCACAAGCAATTTCCCCATTATATTTTCTTACCATTTTTCTTTCAATCTGTTGGGAAATTAATATATTAATAATTAATTTTAATTATTCATTTATTATCTGCTGCTGTTTCATACATGATTTGTACTTTCAATTTTTGCAAACGTTCTATTTTCACTCTCATTTCTTTCACTTTTTTTCTATGTCTATTTTTGCCCAACTTCTATTCTTGACATTACTATGTAAATAATGGCCCTTTGCTATTCAGAACCTTTCATTTTGCATCCATCACTAATTCCTCCCCTATATCATTGTAAACCAATCAATCATGTTCTTGAATTTATTGCTTTGTTGTATGTATGCCTGAATAATATTTAGCCACATATTCGAACAGATTTAAATACTGAACAATTGCATTCTTGCTCATTTCTGCATCTTCAAATGGCCTTTCTCAACTCATTCTCAACCACCTATTCATATAATGCACGAGTGTCAAACTTGCAGTGTCACGTTGCTGTCATGTAATGTATCACAATGGTTTTCCCTTTCTTGGAGCTCAGTTGGACGTGGCCTGCATGTGACAAATCTGGCCTGCAGGCCGCCAGTCTGACACACTGATTACCTAACATAATATTTTACCTTGTGTTCCGTCCTGAAAGAAGCACGTGAGACCGGGTTCCAAACAACAACTATTTATTAAACTCGCAAGGCAAAAGTATACGGAACAACAGCCCAAGCTGTGGCAGCCCTTTTTATAGCGGCTTGCCTGCGGCTTGTGGCCAATGACACTCTTTTGACTGTTCCCGCCGTTTGGCAGCTTCCTGGATTGGTTCTTAAATAACCAATCCGCGAGTGGCCTTTTCGGCCAGTCAGAAGGAGGAACTTGGAACCTATCAAGTTCCATACAGAACACCCCTCCCTCCTTAGTTCAGTCCAACGTGCGTTACGTAATCACGCAGGTAGGTGGGGCTTTTTCAAGTCCTGGTTGACCTGCGCAGCTCAGTTGTGGCGTGGTCTTCGAGCAGTTCAAACAGGATTGCTGTTTCTCTGGTCCGTCCCCATGGAACCTCCTGGAAGGGCGAGTCAGCCTTGCCGCTCCCGCCTGAGTCTCTCGGGTCGGTTGAGATGGCTCTGCCGCTCCCTCCTGGTTTGACCGGGTTGGTCGAGCTGGCCTGGCTGCCACCTTCCAGGAAGGCCTCGCTTCGCTCTCCTGCTCCCGGATTTCTTTCTTGGGGTTCATCTTACCGTGAGTGCTTTTTTTGTTTAGTTAAATTGTCTTTTTGTAGTGTTTGTTGTCTTGTTACAGGAGGTTCGTCTCTCCCTTTTTTATTTATTTGTATTTCCTCCCCTCCTTGGTTGTTTTTAGTTCGATATTTATTTTTGATTCTATGGTGTTTTTTCGTTCGAGGTGGCAGGAATGAAGCTGGTCTATGTGCCTCTTCCATTCCCTACCATTGTCTAAGAGTAGTCAGTAGGTCCGGGGGCCTGTAATTTGGGTGATGGTGACTGGAAGCCATAATGGGTCCCCGGTGAGGTTTTTGGCATAGACCAGGTCACCGATTTCAAACATACGGTATTTGCTGGAGGAATCGGGAGGTTTGTCCCAGGTGTAAGTGGGGTGCAATCTGTCTAGGTAGGAACGTAGTTTCCTACCCATTAGGAGTTCAGCTGGGCTTTTGTTGGTTGTGTTGCTAGGGGTAATATGCTACAAAGTTAGTAGTCGGTTTAGTTTGTCTTGTACGTCCCCCTTGTCCATTCTCTCTAGGCCCTCTTTAGTGTACCGGACCATGCGTTCAGCCCTGCTGTTCGCAGCCGGATGGGCCGGCGCAGTTAAGGCATGTCGGATACCCTGGGCAGCCAGATACTGTTCGAATTGCAAAGCTGTAAGTTGGGGCCCATTATCCAAAACCAGTACATCAGGTAGCCATGAGGATGACTTCCAACGAGTTTGAGTATGCATCCATGACTATCAAAAATGTGTTTCCCTTCGTTGGCCCTGGAAAGTCAATATGTACTCTAGACCATGGACCCTGGGGAGTTTCCCAGTCTCTTACTGGTGCCTGTGGGGAAGTAGGCCTCAATTTTTGACAGTCATGGCATGTTGCAACCCAGCGTTCAATGTCTTTGTCCAGCCCTGGCCACCAGACATAACTCCTGAGCAGGGCTTTCATTTTGACTATGCCTGGGTGCCCCTCGTGCAACATGCCCAGAACGTCTTCCTGGAGACTGTTCGGAATCACCACCCTGTCACCCCATAAAATGCACCCTTTTTCTGTGGACAGTTCGGTCTGTCTGGTACAAAATGGTTTAAAAGTCTCAGTTTTGTTCTCCTTTGCCAAGTCTTTTACCTACCCAATTTAATATGCGCGCTGTCAAAGGGTCTTTAGCTGTGGCTCTCGCGACGTCCGCTGCAGTCAGTGGCAGGTCCGGGCAGGTCTCAAACTGAAATGTGGAGGTAGTTGGTGCAGGGTCGTCTTCTGTGATGGGCAGTGGGGAATGGCTTAGGGTGTCGGCGTGTGTGATGGCTTTGCCAGGTCGATGAATCAGTGTATAGGAGTAGGCAACGAGGAACTCAGACCACCTCATCATTCTAGGTGACAGAATGTTCAGGGTTGGCTTGTTGCCTGCTAGGATTCCAAGAAGGGGCTTGTGATCGGTTGTTATTGAAAAAGTTCTACTGTAAAGGTACTCATAGAATCTTTTGACTCCGGCGATGATTGCAAGGGCTTCTCTATCGAGTCGTCTGTAATTGCGTTCCGACTTGGAGAGAGTCTTGGAGTAAAAGGCGACTGGTGCCTCTCTGCCGTCTGGTAGCTGGTGGCTCAGGATGGCGCCGACCCCAAAAGGCGATGCATCACAGGTGACCGTCAAGGGCAGGATATTGCTATACTGGATGAGAACGGTGTTGTACGTTAATAGATCTTTGATATCCTGGAAGGCTTTTTGTTCCCGGTGGCCCCATGTCCAAGTGTTTTTTTTAATCTAGCAGTCGATGTAGGGGTTCTGCTATTGTTGCCTTATGGGGCAGGAACACGTAAAAATTTATGAGGCCTAGGAATGCTTGAAGCTCAGTTTTGTTCCTGGGCCTAGGAGTGTCTTTTATAGCCTTCACTTTTTTTTCAGTGGGGTGAATGCCTTGTTCATCGATTAAATAGCCCAAAAACTCGACCTGGTTGGTGGCTAATTCACACTTCTTTCTTTTTACTTTGAGGCCTGATTTTCTAAATCTTGTTAATACTTCTCTTTATCTGGTCTCTAGCTGGTTGGCATTTTTTGCTGAGATCAGTACATTGTCAAAGTAAGGGACGACACCTTTAATTCCATTTAGCAGGCATTCCATGAGGCTTTGGAATACGCCTGGAGCAATGCTAATGCCGAATTGGAGGCAGTTACACCTGAATGCCCCTCTATGTATTACAATAGTCTGTGCCTCTGTTGTAATAGGATCAACGGGTAGTTATTGATATGCCTGTGCGAGGTCAAGCTTTGCAAAAAATTTTCCTCCCCCTAGCGAGTGTAGTAAATGTTGCACTACTGGTACTGAGTATGCGCTTTGTTGGAGCACATGGTTCAGGGTTGCTTTATAGTCTCCGCAGATGCGCACTGACCTATCTAGCTTCACTGATGTGACGATAGGTGTTTCCCACCTGGCATGGTCGATTGGCTCTGAAACCCCTTGAGCTCTTAATTTATTCAGTTGCTCATCAATTTTTGGCTTTAACGCGAATGGGATGCATCTGGCCTTTAAACGGATGGGGGCTATTTTCGGGTCTAGGCTAAATGAAATTGGGGTCCCCTTGTACTTGCCTAGAGTCCCGTCAAAAACATCTCGGAATTCTTGTAGCAGGCTCTCCTCCCAATTGGCTGTGACGATGCTGTTGATCCCGGTCATCCCGATTCCCAGGGGCGCGAACCATTCGATCCCTAGCAGACTAGGGCGGTCTTGTTCGACGATGGTCAGAGGCAAGATTTCGGCATGGTTTTTAAATTTGATGAGGAAATGTCCAAGGCCTACTACTGGAATTCGATTTCTCTGGTAGTCTTTTAACACTAGTCTTTGTTTCTGTAGTTCTCTCTGTTTAATGTTCGGTATCAGGCGCCGGATGGTATTACAGGATACCATGGATAGGAACAACCCTGAGTCGACTTCCATCTTGCAGGGCCTCCCCTCGATGCTCACCTCTATCTGAACCTTCTTTCCACTCTCCGCCCTGGCATTGCCGATGGTCTGATGCGTTTCTTCCCTGTCACTGGTTCTCTTGTTACGGTTCCATCTGCTACCGGCTTGTCTTTCTTCATGTCTGCGGGGGTGTGTGTGTGCTGCTGCGTCTTTTTGGACTATGGCTCTTTTTGTTGCAGCAGACCCTTTCGATGTGCCCCCTTTTATTACAAGACCTGCATATTGCGTCAAGGAACCTGCATTCAGCTCGTGGGTGGTTGCCTCCGCAGCCCACACATTGAAACTCCCGCTGATTTCTCCTCTTTTCGCGCCATTTTTTATCTGAATGGAGTCTATGGACGTCTTCATCGTCATCCTCGGTATCACTCTGGGATTTGATGCCTTCGTAGTGGGCTGTCGCTGTGGGCTGTTTCTTTCCTCCCTCTGCCTTCTTCTCCCTGGGTTGGGTTGGCAAGTCTGGAATTGTGTTCATTTGCCGCATGGTGGCTGCTGACTTTTTAGCTGCTTCGGCAGCAGTTGCCTGTGCAATGGCCTCGGCCACGGTTATGTTTGGCCTGTTCAGGAGTTTGCTCTGAAGGGTAGTATCCTTCAGACTGAGGACCACGTGGTCCCTCATGGCCTCGTCCATGTTCTGGAACTCACAGGCTCCTCCAATGTGTCTCAAAGCTGCTACAAAATCTCCAATCGTTTCATCCTCCTTCAGGTCCCTCTTATAGAATTCGTGCCTTTTTATTAAATTCGAGACCACTGATGCGTAGTGTGCTCGGAGCATTCTGTTCAGGTCGGACCAAGTCATCTGTTTGACATCTCTGGGTTTCACCAGTGCCTTCGCCATTTTAAAGACGGCCGGTCCGCAGTGTGTAAGGAAGACAGCCCTCTTCCTTTGGTCCGAGATTTCTTCCATCTCATTGCTTTCTAAAAACATAAGAAAGCGATCGATATACGATTCCCAATCCTCCTCATCAGGATTGAATGGTGCGGGCAGCGTTGTTACTGGCCATCTCTCTCTCTCGGTTCAGATCGCCGCGTGCTTCGGTCTCACCTTCTACGACAATCCCACCTTCGTCGCCAGTGTTCCATCCGGAAAGAAGCACATGAGATCGGGTTCCAAACAACAACTATTTATTAAACTTGCAAGGCAAAAGTATACGGAACAACAGCCCAAGCTGCGGCAGCCCTTTTTATAGCGGCTTGCCTGTGGCTTGTGGCCAATGACACTCTTTTGACTGTTCCCACTGTTTGGCGGCTTCCCAGATTGGTTCTTAAATAACCAATCCGCGAGTGGCCTTTTCGGCCAATCAGAAAGAGGAACTTGGAACCTACCAAGTTCCATACAGAACACCTTGGATGTAGAATTTTTCAGTTCTCACTAAGATTAATCTCTTATTACTCTATTATCATAATTCACTGGGATGTAACATCTAACTCTAACCCAAATCAGTAAAAGTGGATGTAAATAAGAATAACGTTTAACAATCACCTGCCTATATATTGCCATTTCATATGCACCTGCAATAGTTTGGATTAGCTTTTTTCAATTTCAAACAACTTTCAGAATTCTGGGAATTGAATCCCATGTATCTGAAAGTGGCTGACATTGAAAAACACTGGTCTAAATGGATGCCATATCCTAGTTTCTGACAAACAGCTGTATCATCTGTAACTAAACTTAAACCTTCACTTTACTGGAGACATTCATCAACACGAAATAGACTAGCACCATTCAAATCTATTGAATCTCCCAAACTTTTCTTGATTTTACAAATACAGATTTATTTTTTGTCTCATTTCATTCATGACACCATGCTGTTTAGCATTCGCTTCTTTCATAGTTTAAATTCTGTATGTTTTGGTTGTCATTAGGTAAGTCCAAAGACAATGGCCCATCATTATGGCACTGGTCAAACAAGGTTTTCACATCTTAAGAAAGATAGAGGTATCACTTGGGTTACCAGCCCTAGTAATGTGTGTGTATATGTGCGATGTGTGTGTTTGTGTGTATATACATACACACATACACACAAACACACACACATATATAATAACTAAAAAATAACTAAAAAATTTTTATAACTAAAAAATATCGTATTTCTCACATTATAAGGCCGGGCCTTATATTTTTTTGACCCCTGAAAAAACAGCTAGGCTGTCTTTTTTGGGGTGACTTAATTCCCCCCCTTGCATCCTCAGATGGGCGGGTGGTGACATCTTGGGGTTCAGGAGACCTTTTCCTTCTCCCTTGCTGCCATGGGCCAGGCGGGCCCTCCTTCCCAGCGGCAGAGCTTTCACCAAGGCAGCGAGCGCCTCCCCGCCGGACCCTCCGCTCACCCCACCAGGGCCGCGCCAGAGCCATGTGGGCTGGGCAGAGCCAGGAAAGCGAGCCGTGGGGGCATGCATGCCTCCTCCTGCTCCTCGTTCCCAAATCTTGCCCTGACTGAGTGAGCAGCGCTTCACTTGCTGTGCAAAGCCGCGGCTTCCTCACCTCTCAGCAAGCAGAAGGAACTGGCTGCAGCCTCCTCTTCCTCAGCTGCAGTGCAGACCTTGCGGGGAGAGAGAGAAAGGGAGAGATCCTTTCAGGCGAGCACCTTCCCTTGGAAGGCGGCGACGGGAGCACCTGAAGCCAAGTGTCTCCTCAGGGCTCCGGTTGCAGGGAGGAGCCCTGACTGGCCGCACGTGGCTGCGCCAAATGTCATGGTGTTCCTCTAATGCCGCAGCAGCAAGGGAGAAGGAAAAGCAACGGTGGCGGAAGGTCTCCCAGTATGAAGTGCCCCACTAACGCAGGCAGCACCACATCCAGGCATGCAAGTACTTCCTAAATGCAAGCCCCCCCACCATTCCCCCCAATTTTGCATGTTTAATATGGCCCTTAATTTGGGGGGAGGGGCTTAATTCGATTTTATAAATTGAATGCCTATAAAACATGGTGGGGCTTCCTATTGGTGGAGGCTGTATTGTTGGAGAAACACAGTAGTTAGGTTTGACATGTTTTGATCAGTGTACAGTTTTATGTTACTCAATGCTAGGTAGTGGCGGCAAGATTAAGAATCTGGGCTTGTTAACTGGAAGGTTGGCAGTTCAAGACCCAAGCACCATGTGACAGTGTGAGCTCCCATTCTTGCATCAGCTCCTGCCAACCTAACAGTCTGAAAACATGCAAATGCGAGTAAGTAAATAGGTACCACTGCAATGACAAAGTAGTATTCTGTGCACATCATGCTTTAGTCATAATGGCCACATGATCATGGACAATACTGGCTCCCTCAGCTAAGAAACAGAGATAAGCACTGGCCCTGGGAATTGGACACAACTGGACAGGGGAAACTTTTGTTTTTTTATACAAGATAGTATCTGTAGTTTAGACACTTCCTTGTAAGTCAACATAATCTACTGCAGGAGTCCTCAAACTTGGTTACTTTAAGACTTGAGGACTTCAACTCCCAGAATTCTCTAATAGCTGGCTGGAGAATTCTGGAAGTTGAAGTCCACAAGTCTTAAAGTTGCCAAGTTTGGAGACCTCTGCTTTATTGAAACGAAAAATTGAACGATTTCTCCATATTTTTCAAAATGAAGAAAAAAACTCCCTAAACAATAGAATTGTAATAACAGCACTATTACTGAAAAAGGCCCATGAGAATCCCCCTGCCTCCATACCTTTCCTTGGAATTTAACTGGAAAATAGGAAGCCAAGGAGGCTGCAGGCAATTTAATAGATGATTGCTCAAAAAATCCAGAACATTCATGTGCAACACTGCTGATTTTTGTAGGCAGCATTAGACAAAGATTTTTCAGTGCCCTACATATGCTATTTGATCATAATTTGCAATTTGCGGTTCCTGGGTTGCTGCTGTTCTATGCCTTGATTAATATTAGGCAGAAAGATGCTCACTATATGACTCTAATTAAGGAGCTGGAGATGCCTGATACAAAAGATACAGTATGTCCTCTACTATTGAATGATGGTCTCATCCCCATTTAATGCACAGGTATACTATATGAGTAAGACATGATTTCTGACAATGCCTTCTTTTTTGAATAGGCAGAAACTTTCCACATAGATTTGTTGCAGCACATGGAAAAAAACACCAAGCTGGACGTACAGTTTATTAATGTAAGAATCAGATTGATCCTTTGCCTGCTTCTTCTTAGCTTTCTCTCCTTATTCTCTACTGAACCACCACTATAGGTGCGGTGCCCCTTGAATTAAGTTTGTCTTTTACAAGTGCTATGTATATTAATGGTTGGGCTGGGCTGGGCAAACAATTTATTGTTCATGAACCACACAACTGTGTACATAATGGCTCGTACTTGATGTTAGATGTCCAGAAAATCTAACTCGCCATACCTACAGTCTTTGTAGCTACCACCATATTTATATTAATTTGTTCATTTTCCCCCCTGAAATCAGAGTAAAGATTTTATTTATTTTAAACATGTTCACTTGCAGGATAGTTGCCAACAATATGAGAAGGAATACCGGCATAGAGTAGCCAGTATAGATAAATCCATGATGGACCTGCGGAGAATGGAGAGTCGTCGAGATAAGAATGTCTGGGAGCTGAAGGTAGGCAGCAGGCTGTCTGGGTTTGGTGGGAAGCGGAGGAAGACTAGAGATGGAGATCCTGCTTAAAAAAACAGTGGAGTAATCCCGGAATGTTGGATTACAATGGAGAGACTTTGGTTTAAATCTCCACATCCATAAAATGTCCTGGATGGATGTATCCTTACAGGGAACTTTAATGATTTTTTTAAAGCTAAATTTATTTCCTGAGAGTTCTTGTTTTTCAAAATAAAAAAAGGATCTTGTTAGTTGCCTTGAGTTGTTTTGAGAAATGGTAGGATGCTAAGATATGTTTAAACCAGAGGTGGTATTCAGCAAGTTCTGACCAGTTCTGGAGAACTGGTAGCGGAAATTTTGAGTTGTTCAGAGAAACAGCAAATACTACCTCTTCCTGGAGATTTTACAGTATCCTTCCCCTGCCACTCCCACCAGCCACACCCACAGAACTGGAGTAAAATTTTTTGAATCCCATCCCTGCTCTAAACCTGTCTCCAATTTCCCACAAAGATGGGTCATACATAATTCCTACCAGAGGATCCACGGAGAGCTAAAAAAAAAATCAAAATGGCAACCGCAAGTGTATTATCACTTTTACAAGTGTGTTATTCCTAATCATCATCTTGACTTTGGACACACTCACAATGGATGTGACTATGCTGTAATCCTAAAGTTATTCCATAGGAAGCAAACATCAGGCAATGTAATGGACTGTGAGAATAACCTTGGGAGACAGGAAGAAGAGCTGTGGCCTAGACAGTGATTAGATAAATAAATCTGAGTCCAAAGGAGGGATGGGGTGGATAAAGTATATCAGAAGGGAATGGACCTTGCACTGCAATGATTCAATGACTGCTGTGTAGGCCCAGTCAACTCAAAAAACTCAGCATCTGGGATCCTGAGATGATCTTCCCTATTGGAGAATCTAGTTGACAGGAATTTTTTTTTTCTCCCCACCCATTCTTTCCTTACCTCCAGGAGAACATAATTCACTTGCGTAGTGACCTGCAAGTTTTTGCCAGTGAAAGCCAACAGGCTGCTGAGGTGGAGGAGAAACGCCGCTATCGCTTTCTGGCCGAGAAGCACCAGTTATTGTCCAATACTCTTCTCCAGTTCTACAACAAAGTGAGGAGTGGGAGAGGCAAATGTAACATGGGGAAGAGATGGAGACCAATATGTGCATTGGCATAGCTTGGTTTTTATGTGAGATACCTTTATTTTGATCTTACAAGGTTCTGGATATGGTATTTTCTGGTAGGGAGAGAGAAGTAGCAAGGATCTTAATATATGCTGTTTACTTCTCTCTGTCAACCACCACAAGTTAAATACAAGCATGGAATGTTTATACCATTGTAGAAAGGGAACTTCATGAGGACAGTGGTGTCATCCAGAAAGGAAAAAGCCCAAAGGGAACATCAGGCCAGCCATAAAACAAACTTGCATAGAAAAAGAAATCTAATAAAAGTAATTGAAAGGAGCCCCCTAGACAAAAGCCAAGTAATTAAGAACATACCAAATCAGCCAAACAGACAGGAATTACTAATAGAAGATTACGACAAAAAAGCCATTAAAACTAAAAGAGATTAGAGAAAAAACCGATACAAACAAGCTGCCCCACAGAGTTTATTTTCGCGCCTCGCTAAGTTTGCCTTCTGGCGAAAAAAATAAACTCTGACAGGATTTTAATGTCTAAACATTAAACATTAAACACTAAACGAACATTTAGACACAAAGGGAGAAAAAAAGGTATAAAAAACCTGGGAACTTACCATTCAAAGTTAGCTAGCTAGCCCAGGAATGCAGTCACGCTGTTTCTAGCCTTCCTGAAAAATAAAAAGATCCAGTTTTCAAGCAGTTGTCTGTATCCTTGTGCCAGAGCTCTCCCAGCGGGAAAATTCAAACCCTCAGATAAAGGCACTTTCAGCCTTTCTATACCATGAATGAAGATATGATGATACCTTAACAGGACAGAACCCCAAGCCCATATGTTTAAATGATGCTGACCTTCTAGTTCTCTTTGAAACATATCAGGGAAGAGTGAAATGGCTTACAATTTAAAAACTGAGGGAGAGAAAGAACCCCATGGCCAGTGCAGACTTTTAAAAAAAATTCCCCCTCCCCAAAAAAGTTCCAGCCCCTTTTTGGTGTTTATTCCTTACCAGAATTGTTGAGTTTCAACCTGTGTAATGTCATTTTTTTTTTGAATCCTGGTAAATGAATTGCAAAAAAAAAGAAGGAAAAAAGACAATGGTAGTGCAAAATAAAACTGAAGATACCTACAAACCACAAGGTTAACATTCTTGATTGTCTAATATTATTTATTTTTACACTTGAGAGAATTTATATCTGCCATTCTGTCCCCCGGGGCACTCAAGACTGGAACACTTTGAAAGGGGTCTGCAGACAGATTAAAAAAAAATCAAGAGGGCCATAACCCTCAACCTTTTAATCTCCCCTTACTCCTTCCTGGAGAACCTCTGCACACTTTAAGGGAACAAGAGACCATTTCAAGTGTCTTCTTTTAGTAAAGTATTTTGGAATATTTTAAATCTTCTACAGCTTTTTACAGTAATATTGAGGATGAAATCGCTTTTTTTATTAGCCCTGCTAAAACTGTGCAATTGATGACTCCTTTCTCTTACCTTTCTTCAGATGAACTAATGTTTTAATTAATTTGCTTCTGAAGGCTCAGACCGTCATCCTGAACAAGGCGCCACTGTGGAAAGAGGAATTGGAGGCCTCTCACAATCCTGTGCAGAATGTGCTCAACACCCCAGCCAGCCAGAGATGCCCCTCTGGCCGCCTCACTCCTACTCACCTTGAAAATGTAAGAGAAAGTGGAGGAACGCAGAAGCTCCAGGAAGGGAGGAGGCTTCAAATGAATGACTTTTAGAATAGAATTAGCAAGGAGTGGAGATCAGTCTCCTCTACCACATCAATATGGATTCCCAAAACTCTATATCTCAACTTTTTGTGCATCAACTTTCACTCCAATTCTCTTCACCTTCTGCAGTTTGGAGGCACCTGGACCTTTTTTTTATCCAGGTACACCTGGATCCACTCAGTTCAATTTAGCCACTAGAAGACAGAGCAACTATGGGAGAATCAGCCAACCAGTCCTCATTCTTTCTCTTTTAAATATGATGCTTGTCACTGTTCTCCCCACTTTCTGTGAAATGATAAATAACAAAAAGACAACCCAAAGCTTAAGGAAAGGCAAAAAGAGCTTCAAGCATTAATCTGTCTTGCATCTCTGAATATCTGCATATCTATGTTTATGCATTTTGTGAGTGCAGTTAGGCAGATTGTTTTGGGAAATTATATCTGCTTCATTTCCTGATGCAAAAGTTCATCAATGCCTGCAAAAAGTTGCATAGTGGCTTTCATAGTACTACAACGCTACTTGAAGACTTACTGCCAGCTTAGGCTGGGACTGAGAGAAACATGAGTTATGAAATGGAAGAGATGGCGAACCCAATCAGAAATCAGGGGCCTTTGGATATAGAAAGCATGCACATTCACATGTGGTGGAAGTGCCAAGGAATCATAATCTTTGAAGATAACTGAATTGTATAGCTCTTTTGTATTTGGAGACATGCATTGGTGGGACTTAAAAAGTAGGCTATAGCTATCAAAATCTTCAGGATATTACAGTAGTGCAATTTTACTAGCATATTTCAAAAAGTTTTTGAAAGAAGACAAACTTAGTAACCAAATGTTCACTGGATTAATATAAATGCTTTGAATGTTTCAGGTATAGAAAATAGAAATGATGGTTTGGGGAAAGCATAAGTGAAGTTATGGTTGGTGTAGATATTCAGAATTTTTGCTCCTTTCCTCCTGAAAGTATAAGCTGATTGACAGTTGATTCAAGGGGAACAGGATGTCAGGTGTCCAGGGAATTAAGGTTCTCTGAGGGTGGGGGTTATGGATGCACCTCTTATCCAGCAAGGAGGGAGCCAGCTTTAAAACTTCATTTATGCTCTCCTGAAGAATCTATATCTAATTGTAGGTTCTTTTCTTAGATTATTGCTTTTCTCAGCCTCAACCAAAAATGGTTAAGAATAATACTGGTAACCCTGCAACATCTGAAAAACTGAACTCGACTAACACTAAATTATTTTTGTAGGATATTAGATACAAAGCAAATGAGGATGGTGGTGAGAAATGAAACTTTTCCTGCTTTTCAGTATTTTTTTAACCACTCAGATTGTTGCAGAAGATTTCAATTGACAGTGAGATAGAAATATGTAGGGAAATTAATTAGGCAAGAGTTATATGCCCATTAATTTAAAAATATAGCTTTTAGACATACAAGTGGATTATAGTACCTTTTTGTATACATAACCATGGTAATTATTAAATCATAAATTTATAAGTATTGTATAAGGTCATCTAACTTAGATGATACTTTGACAACCAAGTAACAACTGTTCCTGTAGCAATAAAGGGGTGAGTAAAATCATTTTGTAGTTTGTCACTTGGTGATACTGTACTAGATTTGGCCATATCCTAGAAGAGTTACGGGTTTCCTGTACTGAAGGAAATAATAATGTTTATATCCGGTTTCCTCATTGGTCCACTTTCTAAACCTTGCTTGCTGTATATGACTCTGCATCTTGATTTTCTATCTTGGTATTTGTCTAAGTTGTAGAATTGTTAAAAAAAATAGGGAATTTATTTTTCCAGCACTAATTGAAAAATATGTGCATAATTTAATTTAAATTATATATTAATCAAATTAATTAACAATAACTTAATTTTAAATTATAATTTAAATATCTTTAAAATAATTGAAGAACATAAAGGAAATAGTGGGCCTAAACCTCCTAGTCTGGACCAACAGAAGATATGGCAATTTTGGGTACAAGAATATCTCAGTCACTTCAATGGAACTTGCCTCCTTGAATACTTTTCTGGAAGGATTCATTCTTGCCATCCTTCTTTTTGTATAGCTCCCAAAGTTTCCAAACGATTTTGGTCCAATTATGGCAGGACAGAGTTTCCCCCAGGAGACTATACAGATGGTGCCATCCTCTCAGCCAGAAACAAAAAGGAGAACAATTCCAAGAACTCCTTCACTTGGTAAGATTGTACAGGGATAATGTAGGGATTAAGAGATTAAGAATGTCTGCTAAAACACATTTGGTAGAGAATGCTGCTGTGAGTGAAATATGGACATTTTGTTAATTTCAACCAGTCTGTTGGGATTTAAATTACCTTAAAGCATTATTGTGAGGATCATATGAAGAAGCAATTTGGGATTATATAAAATGAATATAATGAAAGCAATTATAACAAATGAATTGTACTTATTAATCAAATTTATATACAGTAGTTACCCATCTCACCAGATGACTCTAGGTGGTACACAATAATCAAATAAAGCAACAATATAAAATCAATCACAAAAACAATCATTATAAAATTATGTACAATCATTTTCATTTAAAAATAGGGTATAAAACCACAAAGAGAAACAGAGAGTAAATATAACAACCACAAATCACTTAAAATAGGGGAGCCACCTAAAATATCTCTGGTTCTCTGGGATTCCCCAAGTCTGTTGGCATAACCAAGTCTTGAGAATTTCCTGGACATTAACAGAAATGGAACTCATTTAACTTCTGGGAGAGAAAGTAAGGAGGACAGACTCCAGACAGTTTTGCCTCAGGTGGCATATCTTATGTGCATTATGGAGTTTGGGTCTCTTTTGGAACAGCATTGTAAGTTCATGAAAAGTTTTGGTCTCTCATATGTCACAGGCTCTGCTTCTCCTGGTCTTTCCCGCTCCAACTCCTTCGGAGAACAAGCAGCAGAGAGGGCAGAAGCTGGCAATAAAGAGGGGAACAGCAGCCATCTGCTCAAAGTGCAAGCAGTTGTGCCTCATGTCAGGGGTTCAAACCAGACTCTTTTGCCATTTGGCATTGGAGATGTGGTTACTGTCCTCCTACCAGAAGCTCAGAATGGCTGGCTGTATGGCAAGTTAGAAGGCACATCAATGTAAGTCAGATTTATTTCTGTCAAATGGGGTTGGATGGCAGATGGTGGACCTGTAAACTTTGATGCAACTCCCAGATCTTCCCATAATGCAATAATCAGTCATGGGACAGAAGGCTGAAATTATTAACTATAATTATATTTTATTTTATTTGTTCCTTAATGAATAGAAGGATCAGAAGGTGATATGATGGCAGTGTCCCAATATCTAAGGGGCTACCACAAAGAAGAGGGGTTCAGTATAGTCTCCAAGGCACCTTTAGGCAGGTCAGGAAGCAATGGATGGAAACTAATCAAGGTGCGAACCAACCTAGAACTAAGAATAAATTTCCTAACATTTAGAACAAATTAATCAGTGGAATGACTTGCCTCCAGAAGGTGGGGATGCTCCAGCACTGGAAGGTTTCATAAGAGATTGGAAAACCATTTGTCTGGTATAGGATTTCCTGCTTCAGCAGTGGAGATCTCCAAGATCCTTTCCAATTCTCTTTTTCTGTTATTCTGCTTTATTAAAACAATTAGGGTTTTTATATGTAAAACAATGGTGACTCAATTATATTTTCAAAAATTCTGCAACTTTATATATCAAAAAATTTCAAAAGCTTTGCTCAAAAGTTATTCCTCTTGCCCTCTGTTAAGAAAAGCCTAAATCAAAATTTTGTTTTAAAAATCATATAGGTGATACAGGATTTGCTATTTCAGCATTGTATAAGACATAAAGAAGAATATATATACTTTGTTTTTGTAATTCAATTTTAATTAAATGTAACTTTATGTCCAAAATTTTCCCTGGTTCCACATCAAAAGTGACTCCTGCCTTGTGCCTTTGATTTCAGGAGTGGCTGGTTTCCTGAAGCTTTTGTAAAGACTTTGAAGGAGTCAACCCCCAGGTACAGTGCTCCAAATCTGAATTGTGTATGTGATGAAATTTAGGAGACACTAATTTAATTTCTAGATTAAGAAAACTTGGCTAATGAACTTGAATGTGTAGCCATCTTATCTCCTCTAATGTATTCCTGTACCACTTCAGTCTGAAGTTTCCATTGTGTTGAGTTGACACAAAATGGAATTTGTAACCAAGCCCATTTCAGATGCCAGCCTGTGCAAATTCAAACTGACATTCACTCTAAATGAGACAAGACTGTAAGCTTCAAATCTTGGCTAAAATGTAGTGTGGGAAAGGGGGTAAACTGGAAAGGGTTTGACCAGCGTAGAGTATTATGGAATTATCATAGACTAATACTATACTGGAGTTTTGAGGTTCAAATCTCCCGTTGGTCTTAAAACTATTTCCAATTGCAAATTACTGCATATTAACTTGTACAAAATTTTTGTGATGATACAGCAAGGGAATGAGGGAAGAATTTTTTTTTGCTACAGTTAAATGGCAGGACATTTGGAGATTAAGACCATATAAAACAGTATATTTACTAATTTCCTGGTCACTTTTTTTCTTCTTTCTTTCTTAGAGGTTTCCCCCTGAGAAGCAGTCGTAGTGTGGACAATCTTTTTTTCTTCTTTCTTTCTTAGAGGTTTCCCCCTGAGAAGCAGTCGTAGTGTGGACAATCTTCTAGGTCAATCTACTGCTTCAGTACCAGATAATTATTGGCAGAAATCCAGTAGGCCTCAGTCTCCGGTTTCTTCTCCATCTTCAATGGGAGCAGGCACCCTTCCAAACAGCATATCTAATTCTGCAACTCCCAGCATGGGGACCAAGGTAAAGTTGTATATTAATGAGTAGTATTTGAAGATATTTTCAGGATTCCAGATTTATTCACAGATCAGTAAATTTGGATGGATGATAGCTTTCAGCAGACATCCTCAACACAGCCTTAGGAATGTAGTCCTGGTTGGAAACTCTGGTAGTTTGGTCCCCAACACCAGGTTGGAGAACCTTATTCTATAGATGCCTTTCTGACATTGTTTGGTACAGTAGAAGGTTTGGCTTGCATTCAGATCATATGATTTCCTATGTTTACTAAAAATGTGCTAGAACCAATCTAGCCGCAGTTGCACTGTAAATAAGGACAATCATATAGTCACCCATATTTTTTTTTTTTAATTAGAGCACAAAAGTATAGAATGCAAACACAGTCTGGGCAACATTTTTGAAATGGTCTAAGTTGGAGTAGGCATTTTTTGGCAACCACTATATTGTAAAAATTAGCCTCCTATTGTGTACTTCTCCCTCCAGCAGCAAATACCTCTGCAGGTAGCTTGATGTTGACTATGAGGCAGACCTTGTGACCAAGAATGTTCTCCCCCACTGGGGATAAACAGCTTATGATAGGAAATGTTTTTAGTGGCCCTTCCTTGTGTTCACCTACAGGAAGAAGCTGGTGGGTAAGGTAGATCTAACATCTCCTGATCATACCATATTAGTTTTCTTATTGGAGATGTTAGATGTTTCTTATTAGAGATTAGAGGTGCACAAATAGCAATTAGGCCATGTATCAAAGGATATAGTTGCACATTTAGTAGAATTTGGTGTACAAAAATAGTTACTCAGCTACTGTACGTGGCATGCTAGTCTGCCCTGGAGTGAAAGTGGGACAGTAACGTAAGCATCCAGTTCAGGATAAGGTACTTCCAGAGTTTGAGGGTCCAGCAAGTTATGCTTGATCATATCCCAAAGGTTGTAAAATAGTGTTACATCGTTTCCTCTGTTGCATACCTGCAATTAAACTGAATATCAGGCTTGGGAGGGATACTGCTATGGGATACATTATATGATAGCCAATTAGACTGTGAACCCCCACCAACTGAGGCAAAGAGAGCAACTACCTTAAAATAATACTTTAATATGAACTTTTTATTGGACTCATTGCATAAAATGCCCATTGCACTGAAGACAATAAACATGGGCATTTATTGAAAACACAATATTTGCAGGGAGAAGACCCCCCACACACATACCCTTCCCACAAGATGTAGCAGGCTTGCATGAGATAGGAAGGTAGAGTTCATTAGTTACTCCTTATTGCGACCTAAAATGAAAATCGTATAAGCAATCCCTTAAAGCAGCAGTTTCCATAAAGGGACAAATCTTGTGTGTTAGTTGTGTTCCCCAAATCACACCTAGTTTGACCTCAGATGGTTAAGGAATTTCCCTTTTCATACCCAGTGAACTCTGTCTGTCATAGTCTCTCACCATAGTCTCCTACAACTTCTCCAATTCCTCTTGATGTATTAATTTACAGTCCCTACGATGAGGAAGTTTTCAATCTTTTTTTGGAGCTGTCATTCTCCTTCCTTTTTTTGTAGAGCATAACAACCTGTCCTCCTTTGCTTCTCTCCAGTCCCCCCTCATCCATATCAATTTTGTTCCTCTGCTCTTCTTCCCCACCAGGAGAGTCTCAGTCACTTCTCTTTCCCTTCTTAGGGTCCCTTCAGTTCTCTCCTCTTCTCCATGACATCCCAGCCTGATTTCTGGTGGCTCCGGGGCAGCAGCTCTTTCTGCTAACAGTAGGACCCTTGAGTGGTGAACATGGACTGGGATGGTGATGATGGAAATGGGTCAGCTGGGGAGATGCCTTCCTTGACTTTCTTTCTGGGTTGGGCACTTTGGAGTACTTCTTCCAAAGGGGTTTGATTTATAAAAGAATGCTAGTATTATGGTGGTACCTGCCTCTAGAAGTGAAAAACAGGTTGTTATTGTTTGCTGTGGTTTGAGAATTAGGCTGTGTTCACATGAAGGGTTTAAAAATGTGCTCCAATGTTCTTTAACTCTGGCATGAGGATATTTGAATTACCTATTTGACACTCCTTTGTTTCTGAAAGCCACAGAGTAGAAAGTTTGTTGGTGGTCTAGAGTAATATTTCTCAGCTTAGGCAACTTGAAAATGTAGAGATTTCAACTCCCAGTATTCTGGGAATTGGAATCCATACATCTTCAAATTGCCAAAGTTGAGAAACACTGAGATATTGACAGGAAGCATCCTCAGTGCTTTTCCTTCTGGAAAACAATTTATGACCGACCCAACTGATGGCTACTTTGTAAACAGGCAATTCCACTTCACCTAGGATGTGATCTTAAAATGCATTCTGGCTCCTAACACTCTGGGATTCACTTTTTCCTTTAAAAGAGGAGTTTGTACTGTCCACATTGTGCTTTTCTCCAGGACTTGAAAGTGCTTCTGTAGGTAATTTTTCTTGGGATCACAAGGAAGGCCACGCCTCACCCATCATGGTTGCACCATCTTCACACCTGCTGTTTAGAATTCAACACTGATTCATGGATCTGAAGTGATGCATTTAGACGTGCAATTTGACCCCACGAATATGCTCATCTGCTCATTAAAAGAATTCTGTGATTTCTTCAAATAACTTCACCTAACACCCAAGTTTTCTCTTTCCATCTTTAACATATGTGAACACTCCATAGAGAGGTGCTTTTTTCTGAAAAACGAAAATGTCATCTTTTCTGCTCATCACAGCAAACACCACAGCAAATACATTTTAAAACTTTGCAAGTTCTGAAAAGAGGATTTATATTTCTTTATCCAGCCAAGGTATATCTATTAAAAGACATGCCAACAGCAAAGCTGGAAAACACAGCAGCTGTAAGACTTGGAGAGCAGTCCCTCAAGGAGAAGCAATCTTGATTAAAAAGTCACCCATTCTTCTGGAATGGTCCATAACATACCAAAGCACAAAAGCACAAAAATATTACATTACATACATTACGTATATTGTATAAAATTGAAAGAAGCCCAAAAGCTCCACTGCACACATTGGAATAGCCATTGCCAAAGTATCCAGTGCTGTTCATGTGAACATATCCTTGGGTGCAGTGAGTGTTTTTTGAAGTGTGTATATGCATCTCAACAAAGTGAAACAAGAAGGAAGTTGATCCTGAATTCAATCTGTCATTTTAAAAATGCTGAGCCCATACAAACTTTGCACACAGTCCAGAAATTCCTGCTTTATTATGTCCCATCCTCCTGTCTTCACATCTTTCAAGGAGAAAGGCTCCTTCCCCTTGTGCTCCAGCTGGGTTTTTCATTTGTTTTTGCACATGATCAGCCAGATGTCCACAAAACAAGAACATGGATCGGGCAGGGATATGTGAGTCCAAGCAATTCATTTTATTTCCTTCTTCCATAGTGTGGGGAAAATGTTATTCCTCTAGAACCTCCAGCAGCTTTGGGCAGGATTGTAATTCACTGCTTCTGAAGGAAACTGAGAACAATCTTCAAAACTGTTTTTCACTGATTGAGTACAATGGTACAGAAGTGGCCTTAGAAAATTTAAAATTTCCTCCTTCCTTTAAAAAATGCTCTACATCTTTCTAAAGATGAGAATGATCACCTTTCTACTTGAGAAAGGTCATATGGTCCTACTGCTGGGGCTTGAGGTGGACTGGGGATGTATCTCTGGACTACCTGAACCTGCATACGGTAAAAGGAAGCAGAGGTGGGGTGTTCAATTGCCAGACAGCTGGGAATGAAGAGGGCTTGAGCAAAGTGCATGATTAAATCATGTCAGGGACAAAGTCCTATTGTGGATTCCTTGAGCCAAAAATAGACTCTCCTCGTAGAAAAACAGTTCTGGAGTCATATGCATGTATTTATTTGCTGTGTTCATGCCTTTTTCCTTTCTGAATATTTATAAGGGGATTTCCTTCCAGCTTTAACATGCTTTTGATTTATTGCAGAAGCCAGCAAGATGGGATCATCGACCAGAGCTCTTCCCCAGGTACATTTTCTTTAAATTTGAGCTTTGTTAAGCCTGGGTTCCCCAACCAGGGTTAGGGAGACAAGCTAAACAGAATGTGCAGCGTTAGTCAGA